>OX393559.1:16024352-16624352 GCA_947650365.1 Chamaelirium japonicum | reverse complement strand
TCCATTGTAATTCATTCGTACGATCCATTCTAATTCATTCGCACGAATGTATCCATTCTAATTCATTCGCACGAATATATCCATTCTAATTCATTCGTATGATCCATTCTAATTCATTCGTACGATCCATTCTAATTCATTCGCACGATCCATTCTAATTCATTCGTACGAATGAATTAGAATAGATACATTCATGCTAATGAATTAGGATGGGGAATTAGAATAGCACGTACGAATGAATTTGAATAGATCGTTCGAATATATTAGAATGGATCGTACGAATGAATTAGAATGGATCATGCGAATGAATTAGAATAGCTCGTACGAATGAATTAGAATGGATCATATGAATGAATTAGAATGGATACATTCGTACGAATGAATTAGAATAGATCGTACGAATGACTTAGAATGGATATATTCGTGCGAATGAATTAGAATGGATCATACAAATGAATTAGAATGGATCGTACGAATGAATTAGAATGGATCGTGCGAATGAATTAGAATGGATCGTACGAATGAATTAGACTGGATTATACGAATGAATTAGAATAGACCGTACGAATGAATTAGAATAGATACATTTGTGCGAAAGAATTAGAATGGATCGCACAAATGAATTAGAATGGATCGTACGAATGAATTAGAATGGATCGTGCGAATGAATTAGAATGGATCATGTGAATAAATTAGAATAGATCGTACTAATGAATTAGAATAGATACATTCGTGCGAATGACTTAGAATGGATCGTATGAATGAATTACTATGGATCGTACGAATGAATTAGAAAGGATCGTGTGATTGAATTAGAATGGATCATACGAATAAATTAGAATAGAAACATTCATGCGAATGAATTAGAATGGATCGTACAAATGAATTAGAATGGATACATTCGTGCGAATGAATTAAAATGAATCATACAAATGAATTAGAATGGATTGTACAAATGAATTAGAATAGATCGTACGAACAAATTAGAATGGATACATTCGGACGAATGAATTAGAATGGATCATACGAATGAATTAGAATAGAAACATTCATGCGATCCATTTCATTAGTACGATCCATTCTAATTGATTCTCATGATCCATTCTAATTCATTCGTATGATCCATTCTAATTCATTTGTACGATCCATTCAAATGCATTCGCACGAATGTATCCATTCTAATTCAATCGTATGATGCATTCTAATTCATTCGTACGATCCATTCTAATTCATTTGTACGATCTATTCTAATTCATTCGCACGAATGTATCCATTCTAATTCATTCATACGATCCTTTCGTATTCATTCGTACGATCCTTTCTAATTCATTCGTACGAATGTTTCCATTCTAATTCATTCGTACGATCCATTCGAATTCATTCGCACGATCCATTTTAATTCATTCGTACGAATGAATTAGAATAGATACATTCATGCGAATGAATTAGAATTGATCATACGAATGCATTAGAATGGATCGTACGAATGAATTAGAATGGATCATGCGAATGAATTAGAATGGATCGTACGAATAAATTAGAAAGGATACATTCGTGCGAATGAATTAGAATGGATCGTATGAATGACTTAGAATAGATCGTACGAAGGAATTAGAATGGATCGTGCGAATGAATTAGAATGGATACATTCGTGCGAAAGAATTAGAATGGATCGTACGAAAGAAAAACAATGGATCGTACGAATGAATTAGAATGGATCGTGTCATTGAATTAGAATGGATCATACGAATGAATTGGAATAGATACATTCATGCGAATTAATTAGAATGGATCGTACGAATGAATTAGAATGGATCGCATGAATGAATTAGAATGGATACGTTCGTGCGAATGAATTAAAATGGATCGTACGAATGAATTAGAATGGATCGTACGAATGAATTAGAATGGATCGTACGAATGAATTAGAATAGATATATTCGTGCAAATGAATTAGAATGGATCGTACGAATGAATTAGAATGGATCATGTGAATGAATTAGAATGGATCGTATGAATGAATTAGAATCGAAACATTCGTGCGAATGAATTAGATTGGATCGTACGAATGAATTAGAATGGATTGTACGAATGAATTAGAATGGGTCATGCGAATGAATTAGAATGGATTGTACGAATGAATTAGAATGGATCGTGCGAATGAATTAGAATGGATCGTACGAATGAATTAGAAAGGATACATTCGTGCGAATGAATTAGAATGGATCGTACGAATAAATTAGAATGGATCGTACGAATGAATTAGAAAGGATCGTACGAATGAACTAGAATAGATACATTCGTGCGAACGAATTAGAAAGGATCGTACGAATAAATTAGAATGGATCGTATGATTGAATTAGAATGGATCGTACGAATAAATTAGAATGGATCGTGTAAATGAATTAGAATGGATAGTACGAATGAATTAGAATGGATAAATTCATGCGAATGAATTTGAATGGATCATACGATGGAATTAGAATGGATCGTACAAATGAATTAGAATGGATCGTACGAATGAATTAGAATGGATCAAGAGAATGAATTAGAATAGATCATACGAATGAATTAAAATGGATAAATTCGTGAGAATGAATTAAAATGGATCTTACGAATGAATTAGAATGGATCGTACGAATGAATTAGAATGGATCGTGCGAATAAAATAGAATGGTTCATACGAATGAATTAGAATGGATACATTCATGAGAATAAATTAGAATGGATCATACGAATGAATTTGAATGGATCGTATGATTGAATTAGAATGGATACATTCATACAATCCATTCTAATTTATTCATACGATCCATTCTAATTCATTCACACGATCCATTCTAATTCATTCATTTGATCCATTCTAATTCATTCGTACGATCCATTCTAATTCTTTCGTACGATCCATTCTAATTCATTCGTACGATCCATTCTAATTCATTCGCACTAATGTATCCATTCTAATTCATTCGTAGGAACCATTCTAATTCATTCGCATGATCGATTCTAATTCATTCGTACGATCCATTCTAATTTATTCACACGAATGTATCCATTCTAATTCATTCGTACGATCTATTCTAATTCATTCGTACGATCCATTCTAATTCATTCGTATGATCCATTTAAATTCATTCGCACGATCCATTCTAATTCATTCATACGATCCATTCTAATTCATTCGTACAATCCATTCTAATTCATTCACACGATCCATTCTAATTCATTCGTATGATCCATTCTAATTCATTCGTACGATCCATTCTAATTCATTCGCATGAATGTATCTATTCTAATTTATTCGTATGAACCATTCTAATTCATTCACACGGTCCATTCTAATTCATTCGTACGATCCATTGTAATTCATTCGTACGATCCATTCTAATTCATTTGCACGAATGTATCCATTCTAATTTATTCGTACGATCCATTCTAATTCATTAGTATGATCTATTCTAATTCATTCGCACGATCCATTCTAATTCAATCGTACGATCCATTCTAATTCAATCACACGATCCATTCTAATTCATTCGTACGATCCATTGTAATTCATTCATACGATCCATTCTAATTCATTCGCACGAATGTATCCATTCTAATTCTTTAGTACGATCCATTCTAATTTATTCGCACGATCCATTCTAATTCATTCGTACGATCCATTCTAATTCATTTGTATGATCCATTCTAATTCATTCGCACGAATGTATCCATTATAATTCATTCGTACGATCCATTCTAATTCATTCGTATGATCCATTCTAATTCATTCGTATGATCCATTCTAATTCTTTCGCACGATCCATTCTAATTCATTCGTACTATCTATTCTAATTCATTTGTATGATCCATTCTAATTCATTCGTACAAATGTATCCATTCTAATTCATTCGTACGATCCATTCTAATTCATTCATACGATCCATTCTAATTCATTCGTACGAGATATTCTAATTCATTCGCACGATCCATTCTAATTCATTCACACGATCCATTCTAAATATTCACACGATCTATTCAAATTCATTCGTACGTGCTATTCTAATTCCCCATTCTAATTCATTCACATGAATGTATCTATTCTAATTCATTCGTACGAATGAATTAGAATGGATCGTGCGAATGAATTAGAATGGATCGTACGATTGAATTAGAATGGATCGTGCGAATGAATTAGAATAGATCGTACGAATGAATTAGAATAGATATATTCATGCAAATGAATTAGAATGGATCGTACGAATAAATTAGAATGGACCGTGCGAATGAATAAGAATGGTTCATACGAATGAATTAGAATGGATACATTCATGCGAATGAATTAGAATGGATCGTACGAATGAATTAGAATGGATCATACGAATGAATTAGAATGGATCGTGTGAATGAATTAGAATGGATTGTATGAATGAATTAGAATAGATCGTACGAATGAATTAGAATGGATCGTGTGAATGAATTAGAATAGATCGTGCGAATGAATTAGAATGGATCGTACGAATGAATTAGAATGGACACATTCGTGCGATTGAATTAAAATAGATCATACGAATGAATTAGAATGGATCGTACGAATGAATTAAAATGGATCGTACGAATGAATTAGAATGGATACATTCGTGCGAATGAATTAGAATGGATTGTACCAAAGAATTAGAATGGATCATGCAAATGAATTAGAATGGATCGTACAAATGAATTAGAATGGATACATTCGTGCGAATGAATTAGAATGGATCGTACAAATGAATTAGAATGGATCATACGAAAGAATTAGAATGGATCGTGCGAATGAATTAGAATGGATCGTACGAATGTATTAGAATGGATACATTCATGCAAATGAATTAGAATAGATCGTACGAATAAATTAGAATGGATCGTACGAATGAATTAGAAAGGATCGTACGAATGAACTAGAATAGATACATTCGTGCGAACGAATTAGAATGGATCGTACGAATGAATTAGAATGGATCGTACGAATGAATTAGAATGGATTGTACGAATGGATTAGAATGGATACATTCATGCGAATGAATAAGAATGGATCATACGATTGAATTTGAATGGATCGCATTTGTACGAATGAATTAGAATGGATCATTAGAATAAATTAGAATGGATCGTACGAATGAATTAGAATGGATACATTCGTGAGAATGAATTAGAATGGATCGTACGAATAAATTAGAATGGATCGTACGAATGAATTAGAATGGATTGTGCGAATGAATTAGAATGGTTCATATGAATGAATTACAATGGATACATTCATGCGAATGAATTAGAATGGATTGTACGAAAGAATTAGAATGGATTGTACGAATAAATTAGAATGGATTATACGAATAAACTAGAATAGATCGTGTGAATGAATTAGAATGGATCGTACGAATGAATTAGAATGGATCGTGCGAATGAATTAGAATGGATCGTACGAATGAATTAGAATGGATCATGCGAATTAGTTAGAATAGATCGTACAAATGAATTAGAGTAGCTCGTACGAATGAATTAGAATGGATACATTCGTGTGAATGAATTAGAATGGATCGTACGAATGAATTACAATGGATCGTACGAATGAATTAGAATAGATCGTGTGATTGAATTAGAATGGATCATACGAATGAATTAAAATAGATACATTCATGCGAATGAATTAGAATGGATCGTACGAATGAATTAGAATGGATCGTACGAATGAATTAGAATGGATACATTCATACGAATGAATTAAAATAATCGTACGAATGAATTAAAATGGATCGTAGGAATGAAATAGAATGAATCATATAAATGAATTAGAATGGATACATTTGTACGAATGAATTAGAATGGATCGTACGAATGAATTGGAATGGCTCATGCGAATGAATTAGAATAGATCGTACGAATGAATTAGAATGGATACATTCGTGCGAATGAATTATAATGGATCATACAAATGAACTAGAATGGATCGTACGAATGAATTAGAATGGATCGTGCGAATTAATTAGAATGGATCGTACGAATAAATTAGAATGGATACATTCGTATGAATAAATTAGAATGGATCATGAGTATGAATTAGAATGGATTATACAAATGAATTAGAATGGATCATGAGAATGAATTAGAATGGATCGTACGAATGAATTAGAATGGATACATTCGTGAGAATGAATTAGAATGGATCATACGAATGAATTAGAATGGATTATACGAGTGAATTAGAATGGATCGTGCGAATGAATTAGAATAGATCATGCGAATGAACTAGAATAGATCGTACGAATGAATTAGAATGGATACATTCGCACGATCCATTCTAATTCATTCGTACGATCCATTCTAATTCATTCAAACGAATGTATCCATTCTAATTCATTCGTACGATCCATTCTAATTCAATCGCACGATCCATTCTAATTCATTCGTATAATCTATTCAATTTCATTCGTACGATCCATTCTAATTCATTCGTATGAACCATTCTAATTCATTCGTATGAACCATTCTAATTCATTCGCACGATCCATTCTAATTCATTCGTATGATCCATTCTAATTCATTTGTACGATCCATTCTAATTCATTCTCACGAATGTATCCATTCTAATTCATTCATACGATCCATTCTAAATCATTCATACGATCCATTCTAACTCATTAGCACGATCCATTCTAATTCATTCGTACGATCCATTCTTATTCATTCGTACGATCCATTCTAATTCATTCGCACAAATGTATCCATTCTATTTCATTCGCATGAATAAATCCATTCTAATTCATTTGTATGAACCATTCTAATTCATTCACATGATCCATTCTAATTCATTCGTACGATCAACTCTAATTCATTCATTTGATCCGTTCTAATTCATTCTTACGAATATATTCATTCTAATTCATTCGTTCGATCTATTCTAATTCATTCATACGATCCATTCTAATTCATTCGCACGATCCATTTTAATTCTTTCGCACGAATATATCTATTCTAATTCGTTCGTATGATCCATTCTAATTCATTCGCAATAATGATCCATTCTAATTCATTCGTACGATCCATTCTAATTCATTCATACGATCCATTCTAATTCATTCGTACGAGATATTCTAATTCATTCGCACGATCCATTCTAATTCATTCACACGATCCATTCTAAATATTCACACGATCTATTCAAATTCATTCGTACGTGCTATTCTAATTCCCCATTCTAATTCATTCACATGAATGTATCTATTCTAATTCATTCGTACGAATGAATTATAATGGATCGTGCGAATGAATTAGAATGGATCGTACGATTGAATTAGAATGGATCGTGCGAATGAATTAGAATAGATCGTACGAATGAATTAGAATAGATACATTCATGCAAATGAATTAGAATGGATCGTACGAATAAATTAGAATGGACCGTGCGAATGAATAAGAATGGTTCATACGAATGAATTAGAATGGATACATTCATGCGAATGAATTAGAATGGATCGTACGAATGAATTAGAATGGATCATACGAATGAATTAGAATGGATCGTGTGAATGAATTAGAATGGATTGTATGAATGAATTAGAATGGATCGTACGAATGAATTAGAATGGATCGTGCGAATGAATTAGAATAGATCGTGCGAATGAATTAGAATGGATCGTACGAATGAATTAGAATGGGCACATTCGTGCGAATGAATTAAAATAGATCATACGAATGAATTAGAATGGATCGTACGAATGAATTAAAATGGATCGTACGAATGAATTAGAATGGATACATTCGTGCGAATGAATTAGAATGGATTGTACCAAAGAATTAGAATGGATCATGCAAATGAATTAGAATGGATCGTACAAATGAATTAGAATGGATACATTCGTGCGAATGAATTAGAATGGATCGTACAAATGAATTAGAATGGATCATACGAAAGAATTAGAATGGATCGTGCGAATGAATTAGAATGGATCGGACGAATGTATTAGAATGGATACATTCATGCAAATGAATTAGAATAGCTCGTACGAATAAATTAGAATGGATCGTACGAATGAATTAGAAAGGATCGTACGAATGAACTAGAATAAATACATTCGTGCGAACGAATTAGAATGGATCGTACGAATGAATTAGAATGGATCGTACGAATGAATTAGAATGGATCGTACGAATGGATTAGAATGGATACATTAATGCGAATGAATAAGAATGGATCGTACGATTGAATTTGAATGGATCGCACGAATGAATTAGAATGGTTTGTACGAATGAATTAGAATGGATCATTAGAATAAATTAGAATGGATCGTACGAATGAATTAGAATGGATACATTCGTGAGAATGAATTAGAATGGATCGTACGAATGAATTAGAATGGATCGTACGAATGAATTAGAATAGATTGTGCGAATGAATTAGAATGGTTCATATGAATGAATTACAATGGATACATTCATGCGAATGAATTAGAATGGATTGTACGAAAGAATTAGAATGGATTGTACGAATAAATTAGAATGGATTATACGAATAAACTAGAATAGATCGTGTGAATGAATTAGAATGGATCGTACGAATGAATTAGAATGGATCGTGCGAATGAATTAGAATGGATCGTACGAATGAATTAGAATGGATCATGCGAATTAGTTAGAATAGATCGTACGAATGAATTAGAGTAGCTCGTACGAATGAATTAGAATGGATACATTCGTGTGAATGAATTAGAATGGATCGTACGAATGAATTACAATGGATCGTACGAATGAATTAGAATAGATCGTGTGATTGAATTAGAATGGATCATACGAATGAATTAAAATAGATACATTCATGCGAATGAATTAGAATGGATCGTACGAATGAATTAGAATGGATCGTACGAATGAATTAGAATGGATACATTCATACGAATGAATTAAAATAATCATACGAATGAATTAAAATGGATCGTAGGAATGAATTAGAATGAATCATATAAATGAATTAGAATGGATACATTTGTACGAATGAATTAGAATGGATCGTACGAATGAATTGGAATGGCTCATGCGAATGAATTAGAATAGATCGTACGAATGAATTAGAATGGATACATTCGTGCGAATGAATTATAATGGATCATACAAATGAACTAGAATGGATCGTACGAATGAATTAGAATGGATCATGCGAATTAATTAGAATGGATCGTACGAATAAATTAGAATGGATACATTCGTATGAATAAATTAGAATGGATCATGAGTATGAATTAGAATAGATTATACAAATGAATTAGAATGGATCATGAGAATGAATTAGAATGGATCGTACGAATGAATTAGAATGGATACATTCGTGAGAATGAATTAGAATGGATCATACGAATGAATTAGAATGGATTATACGAGTGAATTAGAATGGATCGTGCGAATGAATTAGAAAAGATCATGCGAATGAACTAGAATAGATCGTACGAATGAATTAGAATGGATACATTCGCACGATCCATTCTAATTCATTCGTACGATCCATTCTAATTCATTCCAACGAATGTATCCATTCTAATTCATTCGTACGATCCATTCTAATTCAATCGCACGATCCATTCTAATTCATTCGTATAATCTATTCAAATTCATTCGTACGATCCATTCTAATTCATTCGTATGAACCATTCTAATTCATTCGTATGAACCATTCTAATTCATTCGCACGATCCATTCTAATTCATTCGTATGATCCATTCTAATTCATTTGTACGATCCATTCTAATTCATTCTCACGAATGTATCCATTCTAATTCATTCATACGATCCATTCTAAATCATTCATACGATCCATTCTAACTCATTAGCACGATCCATTCTAATTCATTCGTACGATCCATTCTTATTCATTCGAACGATCCATTCTAATTCATTCGCACAAATGTATCCATTCTATTTCATTCGCATGAATAAATCCATTCTAATTCATTTGTATGAACCATTCTAATTCATTCACATGATCCATTCTAATTCATTCGTACGATCAACTCTAATTCATTCATTTGATCCGTTCTAATTCATTCTTACGAATATATTCATTCTAATTCATTCGTTCGATCTATTCTAATTCATTCATACGATCCATTCTAATTCATTCGCACGATCCATTTTAATTCTTTCGCACGAATGTATCTATTCTAATTCGTTCGTATGATCCATTCTAATTCATTCGCATAAATGTATCCATTCTAATTCATTCGTACGATCCATTCTAATTCATTCATACGATCCATTCTAATTCATTCGTACGATCCATTTTAATTCATTCGCACGAATGTATCTATTCTAATTCATTCTTATGATCCATTCTAATTCACTCGTACGATCCATTCTAATTCATTCGCATGAATGTATCTATTCTAATTCATTTGTACGATCCATTCTAATTCATTCACATGAATGTATCCATTCTAATTCATTCGTACAATCCATTCTAATTTATTCGCACGATCCATTCTAATTCATTCGTACAATCCATTCTAATTCATTCGTATGATCCATTCTAATTCATTCGTACAATCCATTCTATTTCGTTCATACGATCCATTCTAATTCATTTGTACGATCCATTCTAATTCATTCACATGAATGTATCCATTCTAATTCATTCGTACGATCCATTCTAATTCATTCGCACGATCCATTCTAATTCATTCGTACAATCCATTCTAATTCATTCGTATGATCTATTCTATTTCATTCGTACAATCTATTCTATTTCGTTCGTACAATCCATTAATTAGAATGGATCGTACGAATAAATTAGAATGGATACATTCGTATGAATAAATTAGAATGGATCATGAGTATGAATTAGAATGGATTATACAAATGAATTAGAATGGATCATGAGAATGAATTAGAATGGATCGTACGAATGAATTAGAATGGATACATTCGTGAGAATGAATTAGAATGGATCATACGAATGAATTAGAATGGATTATACGAATGAATTAGAATGGATCGTGCGAATGAATTAGAATAGATCATGCGAATGAATTAGAATAGATCGTACGAATGAATTAGAATGGATACATTCGCACGATCCATTCTAATTCATTCGTACGATCCATTCTAATTCATTCAAACGAATGTATCAATTCTAATTCATTCGTACGATCCATTCTAATTCAATCGCACGATCCATTCTAATTCATTCGTATAATCTATTCAAATTCATTCGTACGATCCATTCTAATTCATTCGTATGAACCATTCTAATTCATTCGTATGAACCATTCTAATTCATTCGCACGATCCATTCTAATTCATTCGTATGATCCATTCTAATTCATTTGTACGATCCATTCTAATTCATTCTCACGAATGTATCCATTCTAATTCATTCGTACGATCCATTCTAAATCATTCATACGATCCATTCTAACTCATTAGCACGATCCATTCTAATTCATTCGTACGATCCATTCTTATTCATTCGTACGATCCATTCTAATTCATTCGCACAAATGTATCCATTCTATTTCATTCGCATGAATAAATCCATTCTAATTCATTTGTATGAACCATTCTAATTCATTCACACGATCCATTCTAATTCATTCGTACGATCAACTCTAATTCATTCATTTGATCCGTTCTAATTCATTCTTACGAATATATTCATTCTAATTCATTCGTTCGATCTATTCTAATTCATTCGTACGATCCATTCTAATTCATTCGTACGATCCATTTTAATCCTTTCGCACGAATGTATCTATTCTAATTCGTTCGTATGATCCATTCTAATTCATTCGCATGAATGTATCCATTCTAATTCATTCGTACGATCCATTCTAATTCATTTGTAATCCATTCTAATTCATTCGTACGATCCATTTTAATTCATTCGCACGAATGTATCTATTCTAATTCATTCGTATGATCCATTCTAATTCACTCGTACGATCCATTCTAATTCATTCGCATGAATGTATCTATTCTAATTCATTTGTACGATCCATTCTAATTCATTCACATGAATGTATCCATTCTAATTCATTCGTACGATCCATTCTAATTCATTCGCACGATCCATTCTAATTCATTCGTACAATCCATTCTAATTCATTCGTATGATCCATTCTAATTCATTCGTACAATCGATTCTATTTCGTTCGTACGATCCATTCTAATTCATTTGTACGATCCATTCTAATTCATTCACATGAATGTATCCATTCTAATTCATTCGTACGATCCATTCTAATTCATTCGCATGATCCATTCTAATTCATTCGTACAATCCATTCTAATTCATTCGTATGATCCATTCTATTTCATTCGTACAATCCATTCTATTTCGTTCGTACAATCCATTAATTAGAATGGATCGTACGAATAAATTAGAATGGATACATTCGTATGAATAAATTAGAATGGATCATGAGTATGAATTAGAATGGATTATACAAATGAATTAGAATGGATCATGAGAATGAATTAGAATGGATCGTACGAATGAATTAGAAAGGATACATTCGTGAGAATGAATTAGAATGGATCATACGAATGAATTTGAATGGATTATACGAATTAATTAGAATGGATCGTGCGAATGAATTAGAATAGATCATGCGAATGAATTAGAATAGATCGTACGAATGAATTAGAATGGATACATTCGCACGATCCATTCTAATTCATTCGTACGATCCATTCTAATTCATTCAAATGAATGTATCCATTCTAATTCATTCGTATGATCCATTCTAATTCAATCGCACGATCCATTCTAATTCATTCGTATAATCTATTCAAATTCATTCGTACGATCCATTCTAATTCATTCGTATGAACCATTCTAATTCATTCGTATGAACCATTCTAATTCATTCGCACGATCCATTCTAATTCATTCGTATGATCCATTCTAATTCATTTGTACGATCCATTCTAATTCATTCTCACGAATGTATCCATTCTAATTCATTCATACGATCCATTCTAAATCATTCATACGATCCATTCTAACTCATTAGCACGATCCATTCTAATTCATTCGTACAATCCATTCTTATTCATTCGTACGATCTATTCTAATTCATTCGCACAAATGTATCCATTCTATTTCATTCGCATGAATAAATCCATTCTAATTCATTTGAATGAACCATTCTAATTCATTCACACGATCCATTCTAATTCATTCGTACGATCAACTCTAATTCATTCATTTGATCCGTTCTAATTCATTCTTACGAATATATTCATTCTAATTCATTCGTTCGATCTATTCTAATTCATTCGTACGATCCATTCTACTTCATTCGTACGATCCATTTTAATTCTTTCGCACGAATGTATCTATTCTAATTCGTTCGTATGATCCATTCTAATTCATTCGCATGAATGTATCCATTCTAATTCATTCGTACGATCCATTCTAATTCATTCGTACGATCCATTCTAATTCATTCGTACGATCCATTTTAATTCATTCGCACGAATGTATCTATTCTAATTCATTCGTATGATCCATTATAATTCACTCGTACGATCCATTCTAATTCATTCGCATGAATGTATCTATTCTAATTCATTTGTACGATCCATTCTAATTCATTCACATGAATGTATCCATTCTAATTCATTCGTACGATCCATTCTAATTCATTCGCACGATCCATTCTAATTCATTCGCACGATCCATTATAATTCATTTGTACGATCCATTCTAATTCATTAGCACGAATATATCCATTCTAATTCATTCGTACAATCCATTCTAATTCATTCACATGATCCATTCTTATTCATTCATACGATCCATTCTAATTCATTTGCACAAATGTATCCATTCTAATTCATTCGTACGATCCATTCTAATTCATTCGTACGATCCATTTTAATTCATTCACACGAATGTATCCATTCTAGTTCATTCGTATGATCCATTCTAATTCATTCGTATGATCCATTCTAATTCATTCGTAAGATCCATCAAAATTTATTCGTACGATCCATTCAAATTCATTCGTACGATCCATTCAAATTTATTCGTATGACCTATTCTAATTCATTCCAACGATCCATTCTAATTCATTCGTACGATCCATTTTAATTCATTCGCACGAATCTATCTATTCTAATTCATTCGTATGATCCATTCTAATTCATTAGTACGATCCATTCTAATTCATTCGCACGAATATATCCATTCTAATTCGTTCGTACGATCCATTCTAATTCATTCGTACGATCCATTCTAATTCATTTGTATGATCCATTTTAATTCATTCGCATGAATGTATCCATTCTAATTCATTCGTACAATCCATTCTAATTCATTCGTAAGATCCATTCTAATTCAATCGCATGAATGTATCTATTCTAATTCATTCGTATGATCCAATTTAATTCATTCGCATGAATGTAACCATTCTAATTCATTCGTACGATCCGTTCTAATTCATTCGCAAGATCCATTCTAATTCACTCGTACGATCCATTCTAATTCATTCGCATGAATGTATCTATTCTAATTCATTTGTACGATCCATTCTAATTCATGCGCAGAAATGTATCCATTATAATTCATTCGTACGATCCATTCTAATTTATTCGTACGATCCATTCTAATTTATTCGTACTAATGTATCCATTCTAATTCATTCGTACGATCCATTCTAATTCATTCGCATGATCCATTCTAATTCATTCGTACGATCCATTCTAATTCATTCGCACGAATATATCCAGTACGAATGAATTAGAATGGATAATATGAATGAATTAGAATGGATCGTATGAATGAATTAGAATAGATCGTACGAATGAATTAGAATGGATACATTCATGCGAATGAACTAGAATGGATCGTACGATTAAATTAGAATGGATCGTATGACTGAATTAGAATGGATCATACGAATGAATTTGAATGGATCATGAGAATGAATTAGAATGGATCGTACGAATGAATTAGAATGGATACATTCGGGAGAATGAATTAGAATGGCTCGAACGAATGAATTAGAATGGATTATACGAATGAATTAGAATGGATCGTGTGAATGAATTAGAATGGGTCGTACGAATAAATTAGAATGGATCGTACAAATGTATCCATCCTAATTCAATCGTACGATCCATTCTAATTCATTCGTACGATCAATTCTAATTCATTCCCATAAATGTATCCATTCGAATTCATTCGTATGAACCATTCTAATTCATTCGCACGATCCATTCTATTTCATTCGTACGATCCATTCTAATTCATTCGTACGATCCATTCTAATTCATTCTCACGAATATCCATTCTAATTCATTCGTACGATCCATTCTAATTCATTCTCATGATCCATTCTAATTTATTCGTACGATCCATTCTAATTCAATTGTACGATCAATTCTAATTCATTCGCATGAATGTATCCATTCTAATTCATTCGTATGATCCATTCTAATTTATTCGCACGATCCATTCTGATTTATTCATATGATCCATTCTAATTCATTCATACGATCCATTCTAATTCATTCGTATGATCCATTCTAATTAGTTCGCACGAATGTATCTATTCTAGTTCATTCGTACGATTCTTTCTAATTCATTCGTATGATCCATTCTAATTTATTCGTACGATCCATTCTAATTCATTCGCACGATCCATTCTAATTTATTCGTACAATCCATTCTAATACATTCGTACGATTCATTCTAATTCATTCGTACGATCCATTCTAATTCGGTCGCACGAATGTATCAATTCTAATTCATTCGTACGATCCTTTCTAATTCATTCGTACGATCCATTCTAATTTATTCATACGATCCATTCTAATTTATTCGCACGACTGTATCCATTCTAATTCATTCGTATGATCCATTCTAATTCATTCGCACGATCCATTCTAATTCATTCGGACGATCCATTCTGATACATTTGTACGATCCATTCTAATTCATTCGCACGAATGTATCCATTCTAATTCATTCTTTCGATCCATTCTAATTCATTCGCATGATCTATTCTAATTTATTTGTACGATCCATTTTAATTCATTTGCACGAATGTATCCATTCTAATTCATTCGTATGATCTATTCTAATTCATTCGTACGATCCATTCTAATTCATTCGTATGATCCATTTTAATTCATTTGTACGATCCATTCTAATTTATTCGCATAAAGGTATCTATTCTAATTCATTCGTATGATCCATTCTTATTCAATCACACGATCGATTCTAATTTATTCGTACGATCCATTTTAATTCATTCAGACGATCCATTCTAATTCATTCGCACGAATGTATCTATTCCAATTCATTCGTACGATCCATTCTAATTCATTCGCATGATCCATTCTAATTCATTCGTCCGATCCATTCTAATTCATTTGTATGATCCATTCTAATTCATTCGTGCGATCTATTCTAATTCATTCGTACGATTCATTCTAATTCATTCGTATGATCCATTCTAATTCATTCGTACGAATTAGAATGAATTAGAATGGATCGTACGAATGAATTAGAATGGATCATGCAAATAAATTAGAATGGATCGTACGAATGAATTAGAATGGATATATTCATGCAAATGAATTAGAATGGATCGTACGAATGAATTAGAATGGATCGTACGAATGAATTAGAATGGATCGTACGGATGAATTAGAATGGATACATTCGTTCGAATGAATTAGAATGGATCATACGAATGAATTAGAATAGATCGTACGAATTAATTAGAATTGATACATTCGTGCGAATTAATTAGAATAGATCGTACGAATGAATTAGAATGGATTGTACGAATGAATAAAAATAGATTGTACGAATGAATTAGAATAGATCTAACGAATGAATTAGAATGGCTACATTCGTTTGTGCGAAATAATTAGAATGGGTCGTACGAATGAATTAGATTGGATCATACGAATAAATTAGAATGGATCGTACGAATGTATCCATTCTAATTCAATCGTACGATCCATTCTAATTTATTAGCACGAATGCATCCAATCTAATTGATTCGTACAATCCATTCTAATTCATTCGCACGATCCGTTCTAATTCATTCGTACGATCCATTCTAATTCAGTCGTACGATCCTTTCTAATTCATTCGCACGAATGTATCCATTCTAATTCATTTGCATGATCCATTCTAATTTATTCGTACGATCCATTCTAATTCATTCGTACGATCGATTCTAATTCAATCGCACGATCCATTCTAATTTATTCGTACGATTCGTTCTAATTCATTCGTACGAACCATTCTAATTCATTCGCACGATCTATTCTAATTCAATCATACGATCCATTCTAATTCATTCACACGAATATATCCATTCTAATTCATTCGTACGATCCATTCTAATTCAATCATACGATCCATTCTAATTCATTCGTACGATCCATTCTAATTCATTCGCATGATCCATTCTAATTCATTCGCATGATCCATTCTAATTCATTCGCATGAATGTATCCATTCTAATTCATCCGTACGATCCATTCTTATTCATTCGTACGATCCATTCTAATTGATTCGTACGATCCATTTTAATTCATTCGCACGAATGTATCCATTATAATTCATTCGTACGATCCATTCTAATTCATTCGCACGATCCATTCTAATTCATTCGTACGATCTCTTATAATTCATTTGTACGATCCATTCTAATTCATTCGCACGAATGTATCCATTCTAATTTATTCGTACGATCCATTCTAATTCATTCGCACGAATGTATCCATTCTAATTAATTCGTACGATCCATTCTAATTCATTCGTACGATCCATTTTAATTCATTCGCACGAATGGATCCATTCTAATTCATTCGTACGATTCATTCTAATTCATTCGTACGATCCGCTCTAATTAATTCGCATGATAGTATCTATTCTAATTCATTCGTATGATCCATTGTAATTCAATCACACGATCCATTCTAATTCATTCATATGATCCATTGTAATTCATTCGTACGATTCATTCTAATTCATTAGCACGAATATATCCATTCTAATTCATTCGTACGATCCATTCTAATTCATTCACATGATCCATTCTAATTAATTCGTACGATCAATTCTAATTCATTAATACGATCCATTCTAATTCATTCGTACGATCCATTCTAATTCATTCGCACGAATATATCTATTCTAGTTCATTCATACGATCCTTTCTAATTCATTCGTACGATCCATTCAAATTTATTCGTACGATCCTTTCTAATTCATTCGCATGATCCATTCTAATTCATTCGTATGATCCATTCTAATTCATTCTCACGAATGTATCGATTCTAATTCATTCGTACGATCCATTCTAATTCATTCATATGACCATGTAAAATGAAGAGCAGAGTTCGTGCAAATGAATTAGAATGGATCGTACGAATGAATTAGAATGGATTGTACGAATGAATTAGAATGGATACATTCATGCGAATGAATTAGAAAGGATCGTACGAATGAATTAGAATGGATACATTCGTGCGAATGAATGGATTGTACGAATGAATTAGAATGGATCGTACGAATGAATTAGAATCGATTCATTCGTGCGACTGAATTAAAATGGATCATACGAATGAATTAGAATGGATCGTACGAATGAATAAGAATGGATCGAACGAATGAATTAGAATGGATCGTACGAATGAATTAGAATGGATCGTACGAATGAATTAGAAAGGATACATTCGTATGAATGAATTAGAATGGATCATATGAATGAATTAGAATGGATCATGAGAATGAATTAGACTTGATCGTACGAATGAATTAGAATGGATCGTACGAATGAATTAGAATAGCACGTACGAATGAATTAGAATGGATCATACAAATAAATTAGAATAGATACATTCATGCGAATGAATTAGAACAGCTCGTACAAATGAATTAGAATAGTTCATGCGAATGAATTAGAATGGATTGTACCAATGAATTAGAATGGATACATTCGTGCGAATGAATTAGAATGAAATGAATTATAATGGATTGTGCGAATGAATTATAATGGATCGTACGAATGAATTAGAATAGATCGTGTGATTGAATGAGAATGGATCATACGAATGAATTAGAATAGATACATTAATGCGAATGAATTAGAATGGATCGTACGAATGAATTGAAATGGATACATTTGTGCGAATGAATTAAAATGGATCATACGAATGAATTAGAATGGATCGTACGAATGAATTAGAATGGATCGTATGAATGTATTAGAATGGATATATTCGTACGAATGAATTACAATGGATCGTATGAATGAATTAGAATGGATCATGCGAATGAATTAGAATGGATCATACGAATGAATTAGAATATATACATTCATGCGAATAAATTAAAATGGATCGTATAAATGAATTAGAATGGATCGTACGAATGAATTAGAATGGATCGTGCATATGAATTAGGATGGATCGTACGAATGAATTAGAATGATATATTCGTGTGAATGAATTTGAATGGATCATACGAATGAACTAGAATTGATACATTCATGTGCGAATGAATTAGAATGGTTCGTACGGATGAATTAGAATGGACCGTGCGAATAAATTAGAATGGATCGTACGAATGAATTAGAATGGATCGTACGAATGAATTAGAATGGATACATTTGTACGAATGAATTAGAATGGATACATTCATGCGAATGAATGAGAATGGATCGTACGAAAGAATTAGAATAGATCGTACGAATGGATTAGAATAGATCTATTCTAATTCATACGTACGAGCTATTCTAATTCATTCGTATGAATGTATCCATTCTAATTCATTCGTACAATCCATTCTAATTCATTCGGACGATCCATTCTAATTCATTCGAACGAATGTATCCATTCTAATTCATTTGTACGATCCTTTGTAATTTATTCGTACGATCCTTTCTAATTCATTCGTACGATCCATTCTAATTCATTCGTATGATCCATTTTAATTCATTTGCACGATCCATTCTAATTCATTCATATGATCCATTCTAATTCATTCGTACGATCCATTCTAATACATTCGTACGATCCATTCAAATTTATTCGTACGATCCATTCTAATTCATTCACACGATTGATTCAAATTCATTCATATGATCCATTCTAATTCATTCGTACGAATCGGGTACAGAGTATGAATGAATTAGAATGGATCGTACGAATGAATTAGAATAGATACATTCATGCGAATGAATTAGAATGGATCGTACGAATGAATTAGAATGGATCGTACGAATGAATTAGAATAGATACATTCATGCGAATGAATTAGAATGGATCGTACGAATGAGTTACAATGGATCGTATGAATGAATTAGAATGGATCGTGCGAATGAATTAGAATGGATCATACGAATGAATTAGAATGGATCGTACGAATGAATTAGAATGGATCGTGTGAATAAATTAGAATGGATCATACGAATGAAATAGAATGGATACATTCATGCGAATGAATTAGAATGGATCGTACGATTGAATTAGAATGGATCGTACGAATGAATTAGAATGGATACATTCATGCGAATGAATTAGAATGGATCATACGAATGAATTAGAATGGATCGTATGAATGAATTAGAATGGATCATACGAATGAATTAGAATGGATACGTTAGTGCGAATGAATTAGAATGAGATCATACAAATGAATTAGAATGGATCGTATGAATGAATTAGAATAGATCGTGCGAATGAAATAGAATGGATCGTACGAATGAATTAGAATGGATCATACGAATGAATTAGAATGGATACATTCGTGCGAATGAATTAAAATGGATCGTACGAATAAATTAGAATGGATCGTATGAATGAATTAGAATGGATCGTGTGATTGAATTAGAATGGATCATACGAATGAATTAGAATAGATACATTCATGCGAATGAATTAGAATGGATCGTACGAATGAATTATAATGGATAAATTCGTGCGAATGAATTAAAATGGATCGTACGAATGAATTAGAATGGATCATACGAATGAATTAGAATGGATACATTCGTGCGAATGAATTAGAATGGACCGTACGAATGAATTAGAATGGATCATGCGAATTAATTAGAATGGAGTTTTCACCAACTCCCCCCAAACTTATTAAATATGAAAACCTCTAGAAGGGTCAAATAAGCATTTTATATTAAAGGGTGAAATAGACGATTATAAATTGTCTACATATTTGACCCCCTTAAGATTTTCAAATTTGATGATTTTTTGTGGGGATGATTATCTAACCACATATAGATGATCTACACACACAAAAAAAAGGGGGTAATATGTGAGCGGTCCCTGACAACATATCGTTTTGGTGAACATGACAAGGGTAAGATCCGGTTAACCAGTATGAATGAATTATAATGGATCATGAGAATGAATTAGAATGGATCGTACAAATGAATTAGAATGGATCGTACGAATGGATTAGAATAGATCGTGCGAATGAATTAGAATGGATCGTACGAATGAATTAGAATGGATACATTCGTGTGAATGAATTAGAATGGATCATACGTATAAATTAGAATGGATCTTACGAATGAATTAGAAAGGATCGTACGAATGAACTAGAATAGATACATTCGTGCGAACGAATTAGAATGGATCGTACGAATGAATTAGAATCGGTTCTACGAATAAATTAGAATGGATCGTGCGAATGAATTAGAATGGATCGTACAAATGAATTAGAATGGATACATTCATGCGAATTAATTAGAATGGATCGTACGATTGAATTAGAATGGATCGTACGAATGAATTAGAATGGATTGTACGAATGAATTAGAATGGATCATGAGAATGAATTAGATTGGATCGTACGAATGAATTAGATTGGATCATGAGAACGAATTAGAATGGATAGTATGAATGAATTAGATTGGATCGTACGAATGAATTAGAATGGATCGTACGAATGAATTAGAATAGATCGTGCGAATGAATTAGAATGGTTCATACGAATGAATTAGAATGGATCATGCGAATGAATTAGAATGGATCGTACGAATGAATTAGAATGTATCATGAGAACGAATTAGAATGGATCAAATGAATGAATTAGAATGGATCGTACGAATGAATTAGAATGGATCGTGCGAATGAATTAGAATTGTTCATACGAATGAATTAGAATGGATCGTGCGAATTAATTAGAATGGATCATACGAATGAATTAGATACGGATCGTGCGAATGAATAAGAATGGATTGTACGAATCAATTAGATTGGATGCATTCGTGCTAATGAATAAGAAAGGATCGTATGAGAATTAGAATGGATAAATTTGTGCGAATGAATTAAAATGGATCGTACGAATGAATTAGAATGGATCGTATGAATGAATTAGAATGGATCGTACGAATGAATTAGAATAGATCATGCGAATGTATTAAAATGGATCGTATGAATGAATTAGAATGGATCGTGCGAATGAATTATAATGGATCGTACAAATGAATTAGAATGGATACATTCATGCGAATGAATTAGAATGGATCGTACGATTGAATTAGAATGGATCGTAAAAATGAATTAGAATGGATCGTACGAATGAATTAGAATAGGTCATGAGAATAAATTAGAATGGATCGTACGAAAGAATTAGAATGGATAAATTCGTACGATCCATTGTAATTCGCACGATCCATTCTAATTTATTCGTACGATCCATTCTAATTCATTCATATGATCCATTATAATTCATTCGCACAAATGTATCCATTCTAATTCATTCGTAATTCTAATTCATTCGTACGATCCATTCTAATTCTTTCGTACGATCTATTCTAATTCATTCGCATGAATGTATCCATTCTAATTCATTCGTATGAACCATTCTTATTCATTCGCACGATCTTTTCTAATTCTTTCGTATGATCCATTCTAATTTATTCGTACGATCCATTCTAATTCATTCGCACGAATGTATCCATTCTAATTCATTCGTACGATCCATTCTAATTCATTCGCACGATTAATTCTAATTCATTCGTACGATCCATTCTAATTCATTTGTACGATCCATTCTAATTCATACGCACGATCGTATCCATTCTAATTCATTCGTACGATCCATTCTAATTCATTCGCAGGATGTATTCTAATTCATTGGTACGATCCATTCTAATTCATTCACACGAATGTATCCATTCTAATTCATTCGTACGATCCATTATAATGAATTAGAATGGATCATGAGAATGAATTAGAATGGATCGTACAAATAAATTAGAATGGATACATTCGTGAGAATGAATTAGAATGGATTGTACGAATGAATTAGAATGGATCGTACGAATGAATTAGAATGGATCATACGAACCTATTCTAATTCATTCGTACGATCCATTCTAATTCATTTGTACTATCCATTCAAATTTATTCGTACGAGCCATTCTAATTCATTCGTACGATCCATTCTAATTCATTCGTACGATCGATTCTATAATTCATTCTTATGATCCATTGTAATTCAATCACATGATCCATTCTAATTCATTCGTACGATCCATTATAATTCATTCGTACGATCCATTCTAATTCATTCGCACGAATGTATCCAATCTAATTCATTCGTATGATCCATTCAAATGAATTAGAATGGATCATGAGAATGAATTAGAATGGATTGTACGAATGAATTAGAAAGGATACATTCGTGGGAATGAATTAGAATGGATCGTACGAATGAATTAGAATGGATCGTACGAATAAATTAGAATGGATCATACGAACCTATTCTAATTCATTCGTATGATCCATTCTAATTCATTCATACGATCCATTCTAATTCATTCATATGATCCATTCTAATTCATTTGCATGAATGTATTTATTCTAATTCATTCGTATGATCCATTCTAATTCAATCACACGATCCATTGTAATTCATTCGTACGATCCATTGTAATTCATTCGTACGATC
This sequence comes from Chamaelirium japonicum, assembly GCA_947650365.1. Taxonomy (NCBI): domain Eukaryota; kingdom Viridiplantae; phylum Streptophyta; class Magnoliopsida; order Liliales; family Melanthiaceae; genus Chamaelirium; species Chamaelirium japonicum. Next base: position 16,600,399 of record OX393559.1, on the reverse strand, counting down.
CATTCTCATGATCCATTCTAATTCATTCTACGATCCATTCTAATTCATTCGTATGATCCATTATAATCCATTCTAATTCATTCGTACGATCCATTCTAATTCATTCACATGAATGTATCCATTCTAATTCATTCGTACGATCCATTCTAATTCATTCGTACGATCAATTCTAATTGATTCGTACGATCCTTTCTAATTCATTCGCACGAATGTATCCATTTTAATTCATTCGTATGATCCATTCTAATTCATTCGCACGATCCATTATAATTTATTCTAATGCATTCATATGATCCATTCTAATTCATTCGCATGAATGTATCCATTCTAATTCATTCGTACGATCCATTCTAATTCATTCGTACGATCCTTTCTAATTCATTCGCACGAATGTATCCATTCTAATTCATTCGTATGATCCATTCTAATTCATTCGCACGATCCATTATAATCCATTCTAATTCATTCGTACGATCCATTCTAATTCATTCGCATGAATGTATCCATTCTAATTCATTCGTACGATCCATTCTAATTCATTCGTACGATCCATTCTAATTCATTCGTACGATCGTGCGAATGAATTAGAATGGATCGTACTATCGAATTAGAATGGATCATACGAATGAATTAGAATGGATCATACGAACCTATTCTAATTCATTCATATGAGCTATTCTAATTCATTCGCATGATCCAATCTAATTCATTCATACGATCCATTATAATTCGATAGTACGATCCATTCTAATTCATTCGCACGGTTGTATGAATGAATTAGAATGCATCATGGGAATGATTTAGAATGGTTTGTACGAATGAATTATAATGGATACATTCGTGCGAATGAATTAGAATGGATCTTACAAATGAATTAAAATGGATATATTCATGCGAATGAATTAGAATGGATTGTATGAATGAATTAGAATGGTTCATACGAATGAATTAGAATAGCTCGTACGATCCATTATAATTTATTCATACGTTCCATTGTAATTCATTCGTATGATCCATTCTAATTCATTCGCACGAATATATCCATTCTAATTCATTAGAATGGATCGAACGAATGAATTAGAATGGATCGTACGAATAAATTAGAATGGATCTTACGAATGAACTAGAAAGGATCGTACGAATGAACTAGAAAAGATACATTCGTGCGAAAGAATTAGAATGGATCATACGAATGAATAAGAATGGATCGTACGAATGAATTAGAATGGATCGTACGAATAAATTAGAATGGATCATGCGAATGAATTAGAATGGATCGTACGAATGAATTAGAATGGATCGTACGATCCATTCTAATTCAATCGTACGATCCATTCTAATTTATTCGCATGAATGTATCCATTCTAATTCATTCGTACGATCCATTCTAATTTATTCGTACGATCCAGTCTAATTCATTCTTACGATCCATTCTAATTCATTCGTACGATCTATTCTAATTCGTTCGCACGAATGTATGTATTCTAGTTCATTCGTACGATCCTTTCTAATTCATTCGTACGATCCATTCTAATTTATTCATACGATCCATTTTAATTCATTCTCACGAATGTATCCATTCTAATTCATTTGTACGATCCATTCTAATTTATTCTCATGATCCATTCTAATTCATTCACACGATCCATTCTAATTCGTTCGTACGATCCATTCTAATTCATTTGTACGATCCATTCTAATTCATTCGCTTGAATGTATCCATTCTAATTCATTCATACGATCAATTCTAATTCATTCGCATGATCCATTCTAATTCATTCGTACGATCCATTCTAATTCATTCGCACGAATGTATCCATTCTAATTCATTCGTACGATCCATTCTAATTCATTCGTACAATCCATTCTAATTCATTCTTATGACCCATTTTAATTCTTTCGCACGAATGTATCCATTCTAATTCATTCGTACGATCTATTCTAATTCATTCGTACGATCCATTCTAATTCATTCGCATGATCCATTCTAATTCATTTGCATGAATGTATTTATTCTAATTCATTCGTATGAACCATTCTAATTCAATCACACGATCCATTCTAATTCATTCTCACGAACGTATCCATTATAATTCATTCGTACGATCCATTCTAATTCATTCGTACGATCCATTCTAATTCATTCGTACGATCCATTCTAATTCAATCGTACGATTCATTTCTAATTCATTCGCACGAATGTATTCATTCTAATTCTTTCAAATGATCCATTCTAATTCATTCGTACGATCCATTCTAATTTATTCGAACGAATATATCCATTCTAATTCATTTGTACGGTTCATTCTAATTCATTCGTACGATCCATTATAATTCATTCGCACAATCCATTCTAATTTATTCATACGATCTAATCGCACTATCGTACGAATGAATTAGAATAGATCGTACGAATTAATTAGAATGGATACATTCGTGTGAATGAATTAGAATGGATCGTACGAATAAATTAGAATGGATCATACGAATGAATTAGAATGGATAGTACGAATGAATTAGAATGGATACATTCGTGTGAATGAATTACAATGGATCGTACGAATGAATTAGAATATATCGTACGAATGAATTAGAATAGATACATTCGTGTCAATGAATTAGAATGGATCGTTCGAATGAAATAGAATGGATCATACGAATGAATTAGAATGGATCGTACGAATGAATTAGAATGGATCGTACGAATGAATTAGAATGGATACATTCATGTGAATGAATTAGAATGGATCGTACGAATGAATTTAAATGGATCATACGATTGAAATAGAATGGACACATTCGTACGATCCATTCTAATTTATTCGTACGATCCATTCTAATTCATTCACAGGATCCATTCTAATTCATTCGTATGATCCATTCTAATTCATTCGTATAATCCATTCTAATTCTTTCGTACGATCCTTTCTTATTCATTTGCATGAATGTATCTATTCTAATCCATTCGCATGAACCATTCTAATTCATTCACACGATCCACTCTAATTCATTCGTACGATCCATTCTAATTCATTCGTATGATCTATTCTAATTCTTTCTCATGAATGTATCCATTCTAATTCATTCGTACGATCCATTCTAATTCATTCGTACGTTCCATTAAAATTCATTCACATGAATGTTTCTGTTCTAATTCATTCATACGTTCCATTCTAATTCATTCGTGTGATCCATTCTAATTCATTCGTACGATCCATTCTAATTCATTCCCACGAATATATCCATTCTAATTCATTCGTATGATCCATTCTAATTCATTCAAATTCATTCGTACGATAGTGCGAATGGATCGTACGAATGAATTAGAATGGATTGTGTGAATGAATTATAATGGATCATACGAATGAATTAGAATGGATCGTACGAATAAATTAGAATAGATATATTCGTTCGAATCAATTAGAATGGATCGTACGAATGAATTAGAATGGATCGTACGAATGAATTAGGATTGATACATTCGTGCGAATGAATTAGACGTACAAATGAATTAGAATGGATCATACGAATGAATTAGAATGGATCGTGTGAATGAATTAGAATGGATCATACGATTGAATTAGAATAGGTCGTACGAATGATTTAGAATGGATCGTGCGAATAAATTAGAATAGATCGTACGAATGAATTAGAATGGATCATAGGAATGAATTGGAATGGATACAATCGTGCGAATGAATTAGAATGGATCGTACGAATGAATTAGAATAGATCATGTGAATGAATTAGAATGGATCGTACGAATGAATTAGAATGGATACATTCGTGCGAATGAATTAGAATGGATCGTACAAATGAATTAGAATGGATCATACGAATGAATTAGAATCGATCGTGCGAATGAATTAGAATGGATCGTATGAATGAATTATAATGGATCATACGAATGAATTAGAATGGATCGTGTGATTGAATTAGAATGGATCATACGAATGAAATGGAATAGATACATTCATGCGAATGAATTAGAATAGATCGTACGAATGAATTAGAATAGATACATTCATGCGAATGAATTAGAATGGATCGTACGAATAAATTAGAATAGATCGTGTGATTGAATTAGAATGGATCATACGAATGAATTAGAATAGATATATTCATACGAATGAATTAGAATGGATCATACGAATGAATTCGAATGGATCGTAAGAATGAATTATAACGGATACATTCGTACGAATAAATTAGAATGGATCGTACTATTGAATTAGAATGGATTAGAATGGATGCATTCGTACGAATGAATTAGAATGGATCGTACGAATGAATTAGAATGGATACATTCGTACAAATGAATTAGAATGGATCGTGCAAATGAAATAAAATGGATCGTACGAATGAATTAGAATGGATCGTACGAATAAATTAGAATGGTTCGCACGATCTTCTCTAATTCATTCGTACGAGCTATTCTAATTCATTCGTATGAATGTTTCAATTTTAATTCATTCATACGATCCATTCTAATTCATTCGCACGATCTATTCTAATTCATTCATACGTGCTATTCTAATTCCTTCGCACGAATGTATCCATTCAAATTCATTCGTACGATCCATTCTAATTCATTCGTATGATCCATTCTAATTCATTCGCACGATATTTTATAATTCATTCACATGATCCATTCTAATTCATTTGTACAATCCAGTCTTATTTATTCGTATGATCTATTCTAATTCATACGAATGAGTTAGAATAGATACATTCATGCGAATGAATTAGAATGGATCGTACGAATGAATTAGAATGGATCATGCGAATGAATTACAATGGATCGTATGAATGAAATAGAATAGATACATTCGTGCGAATGAATTAGAATGGATCGTACAAATGAATTAGAATGGATCGTACGAATGAATTAGAATGGATAGTGCAAATGAATTAGAATGGATCGTACGAATGAATTAGAATGGATACATTCGTGCGAATGAAATAGAATGGATCGTACGAATAAATTACAATGGATCGTGCGAATGAAATAGAATAGCTCTTACAAATAAATTAGAATAGGTTCGTATGATCCATTCTAATTCATTCGTACGATCCATTCTAATTCTTTCGTACGATCCATTCTAATTCATTCGCACGAATTTATCCATTCTAATTCATTCGTACGATCCATTCAAATTCATTCGCACGAATGTATCCATTCTAATTCATTCGCACGATCCATTCTAATTCATTCGTACAATCCATTCTAATTTTTTCGCACGAATGTATCTATTCTAATTTATTCGTACGATCCATTCTAGTTCATTCGTACGATCCAATCTATTCATTCCGTATGAATGAATTAGAATATATCATACGAATGAATTAGAATGGATACATTCGTTCGAATGAATTAGAAAGGATCGTACGAATAAATTAGAATGGATCGTGCGAATGAATTAGAATAGATACATTCATGCGAACGAATTAGAATGGATCGTACGAATGAATTAGAATGGATCATACGAATGAATTAGAATGGATCGTGCGAATAAATTAGAATGGATCGTACGAATGAATTAGAATAGATACATTCATGCGAATGAATTAGAATGGATCATACGATTGAATTAGAATGGATTGTACGAATGAATTAGAATGGATCATACGAATGAATTACAATCGATCGTACGAATGAATTAGAATGGATCGTACGAATTAATTACAATGGATCGTACGAATGAATTAGAATGGATCATGTGATTGAATTAGAATGGATCATATGAATGAATTAGAATAGATACATTCATGCGAATGAATTAGAATAGATCGTACGGTATGATCCATTCTAATTCATTCGTACGATCCATTCTAATTCATTCGCATGAATGTATCCATTCTAATTCATTCGTATGATCCATTCTAATTCATTCGCATGATCCATTCTAATTCATTCGTACAATCCATTCTAATTCATTCGCACGAATGTATCCATTCTAATTCATTCGTACGATCCGTTCTAATTCATTCGTACGATCCATTCTAATTCATTCGGACGATCCATTTTAGTTCATTCATACAATCCATTCTAATTCATTCATATGACCCATTCTAATTCATTCGTACGATTCATTCTAATTCATTCGCATGAATATATCTATTCTAATTCATTCGTATGATCCATTCTAATTCAATCACACGATCCATTCTAATTTATTCGTACGATCCATTGCAATTCATTCGTACAATCCATTCTAATTCATTCTCACGAATGTATCCATTCTAATTCATTCATACGATCCATTCTAATTCATTCGCACGATCCATTCTAATTCATTCGCACGAATGTATCCATTCTAATTCATTCGTACGATCCATTCTAATTCGATCGTACGATCCATTCTAATTCATTCGTATGATCTATTCTAATTCATTTGTACGAGCTATTGTAATTCATTCGTACTAATGTATCCATTCTAATTCATTCGTACGATCCATTCTAATTCATTCGCACGAATGTATCCATTCTACTTCATCCGTATGATCCATTCTAATTCATTTGCACGATCCATTCTAATTCATTCGAACGAATGTATCTATTCTAATTCATTCGTAAGATCCATTCTAATTCATTCGTACGATCCATTCTAATTCATTCGTAAGATCCATTTTAATTCATTCGCACGAATATATCCATTCTAATTCATTCATACGATCCATTCTAATTCATTCGTACGATCCATTCTAATTCATTCACATGAATGTAACTATTCTAATTCATTCGTATGATCCATTCTAATTCAATCAGACGATCCAATCTAATTCATTCGTAGGATCCATTGTAATTCATTCGTATGATCCATTCTAATTCATTCGCACGAATTTATCAATTCTAATTCATTCGTACGATCTATTCTAATTCATTCACACGAACCATTATAATTCATTCGTACGATCCATTCTAATTCATTCGCACGATCCATTCTAATTCATTCGTACGATCCATTCTAATTCATTTATACGATCTATTCTAATTCATTCGTACAATCCATTCTAATTCATTCGTACGAATAAATTAGAATGGATCGTGTTGGGGGTAGCTGAAATCTGCCCTGGAGTTCGCCCCTCTGTGCTCACCAAATCACCTTGACAGGGAGCGAGATCCACATTGGGCTGAAGGGGCCTAGGCCAAGGGCACTCATAGGAGCTCGCCTAAGCTCGCTGGAGCTCTCCTGAGCTCGCCCAGGAGCCCGCCTGAGCTCGCCCAGGAGCTCGCCTAAGCTCATTCAGGAGCTCGCCCAAGCTCGCTTGCAGTGGTAGCGGGAGTAAGACCGTTATGCATAACAAAGACACCGGCATCGCAAACGCCCCTGGCTCATGCAGGAGCTCGCCCAAGATCGCGCAGGAGCTCGCTCAAGTTCGCCCTTGCCTGTGGATCTCATAGACCCTAGGATTCCAAGGGGTGGGGAACTCGCCCAGGAGCCCGCCTAAACTCGCTCGGGAGCTCGCCAAGCTCGCCTCGGAGCTCGCCTAAGCTCGTTCAGGAGCTCGCCTAAGCTCTCTCAGGAGCTCGCCAAGCTCGTTCAGGAGCTCGCCTAAGCTCTCTCAGGAGCTCGCCTAAGCTCTCTCAGGAGCTCGCCCAAGCTCGCTCAGGAGTTCGCCAAGCTCGTTCAGAAGTTCGCCTAAGCTCTCTCAGGAGTTCGCCAAGCTCGCTCAGGAGCTCGCTTAGCTCGCTCCGGAGCTCGCTTAGCTCGCTCCGGAGCTCGCCCCGACCCCTATTTATCGAAGAGGTTGCCCCCGCGAGCTTGCCTTTGCTTCCTCCCTGAGACCGCCCGGACTTGAACATTCCAGAACAGCCAGCTGGCAGCGACGGGAAAGATGCTCTCCCCCACTCAAACCGCCTGGCAGGCTTGACGACAGAATGTCAGGGCGCGAGTACCAAGGACTGTCAGACCCACGCGAGCCAGAACGTGGGGGTCCAGAAGGCCATGGAAGAATCTCCACGTGTCGGGCCACGGTGGGCCGCCGATTGCTATAAATGCTCACTCCCAAGCTCCATAGTACTGGTTCGAAATCCTTTTCCCTACCACTTTGGTATACAACAGCTCGCCATTGTGCCACCGTGACTGACTTGAGCGTCGGAGGGTCTGCGCTCCTAAGGGAGCCAGTTGTTCTCACGTTCTCTTTTCTTTGTCTTGCAGGCAGCCCGCACGGACCAGCGAAAAATCCCCCGAACATTTGGCGCCGTCTGTGGGATCTTCGACTGGTTCCTGCGAGAACGCCCACGGCCACGCAGTTGAGCGCCGTTGGCTCTCGTAATCCCAAAGATGGCTCCGGCGATAAGGGGACGCAGGCGACCGAGGACCCGTGCGAGATCTGTGCGCAGCGAGCCTCCTGTTGAGACCCCTCAGCCCTAGGTCCCGCTCAGTGACCAACTCTTGCTGGAAATGTTGGCCACCCAGCGGGCCATGATGGAGGAACTGACGCGATTGCGTCAGGCTCCGGCAGCCAGCCGACGGTCTGGGCCGGCGAAGACGGCGTCTCCGGTGCGACCACCGACGTCAATATCGTGCCCGCCTACGGCCGCTCCGGCGCGGCAGGTTTCCCTTCTGGAACCCCCAGTCGGGAGAGCGGCCGTGCGCGAGGTGCCGGAAACCCTGCTCACGAGGTTGCAGAAGCTAGTAACCCAGCGGTCTAGCAACCAGACGACCTCGCGCACGACCATCCCTTGCCGCCGTAGCCGGAGCGTCGATTCTGACAGGTCGGAGGCAAGGTCTCTAGAGCGGGATCGCGACCCGCGCCATCGGCGACGAGGGAAAGAGCCCGCGGTGGCTATACCTTCCAAAGCTCGCGAGGCAACGGCCTCCCACAGACCAACTGACGCGCTGAAGGAATCCGTGGGCGGACAGCAAGGAGGCCGCCGAGCGGTAGCCCCCGAGGGTCGCCGTGCGGTGGGTCCGACCTTGCCACGAGGGAGCGTAGGAGACCGCCTAGGACCTGCGCAGCCGCCTCTGGGAGTTCTCCCCGGGCACTGGCAGCGATCTAGTGCGCCAGTAGATTTACTGGAAGACCTCGCCGCCCACGGAGGTAGCTCGCCTTTCAACAGCGAGGTACACCAAGGGGGTTTTCCGCACCATTGGACCCCTCCAAAGTTTGTATTGTTCGATGGGTCGCAGGATCCCGTTGACCATTTCTTGGCCTACAGAAAGCTTCTATTTTTCCGGGACCAAGACCACGTCTTGTGCCGAGCATTCCCGAGCAGTTTGACCGGCTCGGCATTGAACTGGTTCCACAAGTTGCCGCCCGACATGATCCCCGACTTTCCAACTCTCTCTAGGCTGTTCCTGGAGCAGTATCACTGCAATAGGCAGCCCCCGAAGAGAATCGAGTCTCTGTTTACTTTAGCCATGGGAGCTCGCAAAACGCTCCGGTGCTTCGCAACGCGATTCCGAAGCGCCTACCTCGCTCTGGAAGACACGGCGGGCCAAGATCGTACCGTGGTGAGTGCTTTCAGAAGCGCCCTCCCCGAGGGAGGCAAGCTTCATGACGCTCTAGTGATCAAAGATCCTCGCACGATGGTCGAGCTCTTCGCCCTTGTCCAGCAACACATCAAGCTCGAAGATGCGGTGTTAGACCGAAAGGGTAAGGCAGTCGAGCAGCGACCTCCTCCGGCTCTGCGACCTCTTGCCGTTAAAGCAGTCGAGCCCGCATGATCTATAGTGTGCAGTCCGCCGTTGTGCGGACTAAAAATAAGACCGGGATCCTCAGAGGCAGCCAGTGGGCAACCTTGAGCTTCCCGGGGCAGTCCGCCGTTGTGCGGACTAAAAACAAGACCGGGATCCTCAGAGGCAGCCAGTGGGCAACCTTGAGCTTCCCGAGGCAGTCCGCCGTCGTGCGAACTTAAAGCAAGACCGGGATCCTCAGAGGCAGCTAGTGGGTGACCTTGAGCTTCCCGGGGCAGTCCGCCGTTGTGCGGACTTAAAGCAAGACCGGGATCCTCTGAGGCAGCCAGTGGGCGACCTTGAGCTTCCCGGGGCAGTCCGCCGTTGTGCCGACTTAAAGCTAGACCGGGATCCTCAGAGGCAGCTAGTGGGCGACCTTGAGCTTCCCGGGGAAGTCCGCTGCCTAGTGGACTATAAACCTAACCAGGATCCTTCGCGTTCACCTGCCATGAACGGAAGCATCCTGGCGTTGGCATAACCCTCGAAGGGCGAGCCCGCCGAACAGGATCATCGAGGGAAATTAACCGGGCAGGGGGCAGCTAGCACTTATTAGTTTTCTTTAAAAATAAAAATGGTTTAAGTCTCTGAGTGTAGGGAAGTTTTTGAAGTCTTTTGGTTCGCTTAAACATTTTCCGGGCTCAGAAACTTGAGTTTTTGCGAGCATGCCGAGTTTTTCGTTTGCATATACTTTAAAATAAAAAGGTTGAATCGAATTAGCTGCCTCGCCCTGGGTATCACTCTCGAGATCGCTGCGAACTCCTAGAACAGACTCATAAGTGGCACAGAGAACGAAAGAAACGCATATGCGAACTCAGAAAGATTTCATTTCATTGATTAAACCAAAAATTACAAAGGCAGTTACGAGGCTGCGAGCTCAAGGCTTGCTAGTCTCCGCCCCACTGTCATCCCCTCGGTGCCGCTTCTTCGACCTTTCGGTCCTGTATTTCTCCACAGCGGCCAGGGCGCCTTTCTTGAGGAGATCGTCCAGCTGGGCTTGGAGGCGACCTTGCTGAGCCCGGAGGCCATCGGCGTGCGTCTCCTTCAGGGCGGCGTTCTCTGTCTTCAGAGCAGCGACCTCGCCTTGAAGTTGAGCCGCCTCCCGCTGCGCGACCTCCCTGGCGGACACAGCCTCGTCTCGCTCCACCTTAGCTTTGAAGAGGGTGGTAGCGGACAGGCCTTTGGCTGCCTCGGCCATGGCAAGGCCTGACACCAGGGCTTTGACCCTGTGGTGCAGTGCCTCCGACTCCGCCCTCAGCTCCTCGGAGCCCTTAGCTCGTTGAAGCTCGTGGATGTGCTCGTCCACCTTGCGCTCGGACCCCCGAAGGGAATCGTCGAACAAGGCAGCCAGCGCCTTCCCGGCCCCAGCGACCTCCGCGGCCAGCGCCTGGCTCTGCTTCTCCGCCTGTATAAGGAAGGTGAAAAAGTTAGCAAAAGCAAAAATTAGCATTCTTGGCGAAAGGGTCAGAGAGAGCAAGATGTACCTCGGCCAGGCGTTCGCTTATTAAAGCGAAGGGGCTCGGGCGAAGACGTTGCGGCCCAGCAGCTGCCGCACGTAGTAGGGCGCCCTCCCCTCCTCCGCAGAGGAGCCCGCGCTGGGACCCCTCGGAGCTTCAGTAGCAGGGGGCACGCCGGGAAGAATGGAGGCTGGCACCCCCCCCGGGCGAGCTCCGGCTGCTGGCGGGCTTGGAGGGTCCGCCCCGACCCCCTTGGCCTCCGACTCTGAGCTGGAGGACTCGGAGCCGGAGCCAATATCCACGAAGGAGGGGGACCTATAGATCAAGTCCCCCATATCCTTCGGGAAGTCCGCCTTCTCCTTGCCCCGTCCAGATGACGAGGGCAGAGGCGCGGATATTGATGCTGCAGGGGGCGTAGAGGTCGCAGCGGCGGCGGGTGGCACCCCGCCCAGCTGGACCTCCACCCCGGCGGGAGGAGGTGGAAGCTCCTGCCCGCTCGGTCCGCCCTGCTGGACCTCCACCCCGGCGGGCTTCTCCACTTGGGCGGGAGCGGCGGACTCCGCCCGAAGAGCTTGAGGGACGGGCCCCTCCTCCTCGGAGCCTGGCGCCTCCTCCTCGGAGTCCGTCCAACTGGGCTCCGAGTCCAAGCCCGCCTCCTCCAGCACTTTTCGCCGCTGCTCCGTCTGGGTGATCGAAGGCGCGGGCCCCGCGCATTTGGCCTTTTTCTTCCCGCGGGCCTCCATCTCCGGCGTCAGCACTGCTACACGAAGAGGGACGGTCAGATCGCCCGGGAAGCAGCCCATTAATATCTGGGCCATCCCGGATTCGACTTCCGCCATGGTTAGCGGGAGGTCGATGTTCGGGTCGTCGGGCTCGACCATTTAGATCTTGCGGCTGACAATTGGAGTTGGGGCGGAAGGCTGACCTGGGCCGGCGTCCGGGCGAGGAGGTTGCGGAGAAGCAGAGGCTTCGCCCTGGCGGAGCATCTCCATGGTGTCGGGGTCGTTGAGGCGGATGGGCGAAGCCCGCCTCCGGACCGTCTTCTTGCGGGGGTTGCCCCCCGAGCTCCCTGCCCCCTTGCTGGCCCCTTTGGAGGGAGGAGCGTTCTGCATCGGTGGAATAGCGCCGACCTCCTCCTCTTTCTTCTTCCGGACGATCTTCTGCTTCAGCAGAATAGCGCCGGTCTTCCCGTCCTTCAGCTGGAAGGCAAAGTCGGGAGCGGTGATCTTCTCCGGAGTCCGCCCCCCGAGGAAGTGAAGGATCGCCTCGTCCAGAGATCGCTCCCGGTCGGAAGCGATGCACTTCTTCCTCCCCGCCTTGTAGAAGGAGATCTCCCGGAAGACCGCCGTCGGGGGAGCCCCGGGGTGAGCCGGGACTCCGCTGAACCGCCCGCGCCAGTCGCCGACCGCCACGAAAGGATAGTCCTTCCAGTGGCGGTCCTTGCTCTCGATAGTGGAGAAGGGGAGCACCTCGCCAGGTCGCCCGACGAGGTAGAAGTAGCCGCAACCCGCTGAGCTGAAGACCGGCGAGGGCTTGAGGAGCCACTTTTTGAGCAGATAGCTCAGTGGGATCCTCGCCTTTAGGGCGGTCTCGAGCTGGGATAGCCCGTAAAGTATCCCCCAGGAGTTTCCTGAGAGCTGAGCAGGGCAAAGCCCCGTCAACTCCAGGAGCTCCCCGGCGAGATGACTCAGGGGGAACCGCAGCCCGGACCACAGTAGCCCGACAGAAGCTACTGTGCCCTGGGGCGGCCTCCCCGAGAGTGGCATCTCGGTGACGAGGATCTCCTGAGGGAGATCGATCGCCGCCCGGATACTGTCCCCAACGGGCACCCCGATCGGGTTCTGCAGCCAGACCACTGCCCTCTCGGCGGCGGGCTCAGAGGCTTGGGCGGCGCCAGCAGCGACAGCAACAGCAGCAGCAACGTCGGAAGCGGAAGCCATTAGAGCAGAAGGGCTAAGGCGAGCTAGCAGCAAAAGTGATCAGGGCGGGCTGAAAGCAAAGAATGAAGGGAGAGCTGTTTTCACGCGATAGTAATTATCGCCCCCCATCCCGTATTTATAGACGGGTGAGAGGCAGGTGAATCGAGCCGCAGTTAATGCCCGAGCGCGCGCGGCAAGGCGACGTGACGGCAATCGAAGCGACAGCTCGCTTCTTTCCAATCGTCGAGCGCCACGTAGGCCACGCGTGGAAAAGGCTGCGCCGGCGCCGACAATGTCATTAATGACAGAAGAAGAGCGAACGAGGAGGAAACACGTGTCTCGCGCCGATCGGGATCTCATGATGAGATTCGCTGTATCAGCATTGAGCCTCGCGCCGCATTTAATGTGGAGCGATCGTTGGAGATTTGGTGCGATACCCAAGTCACAAGACCGCTCGCGGCAGGTGCCCGCAGCTCGCCCGAGTGTTGAGCGGCCAATTTGTGCTAATTATCCCATTATTCTCAAGCATATATCGTCAGTTTGCTACGTAAAACTTTCATAATACACGTAAACTGCATTAGTTTCTTTGCACCACGATATAATAGACTTTCATACTAACCCAACGGTATATTGGTTCGCTCTCATACATATCATGCATGAAAGTTATACTGCCTGATAACCTAAATTATTCTTTTATCGATAATCGTGTATTGGAATCTTATGGACTTCATTTCATGTGTGTCTTGCAGGAAATTGATCCGGTACTCGACGCAGTCAGCTCAAGGGTATCAAGACTAAGCAGTGGATAATCTCGCGGCAATCCAATGGAGGATGTACAGCTCGTTGGAGGCCTATTCTGAAGAAACGATAAAGAAAATGATACTTGCGATAATTCGGTCGAGAGAAGACTTCAACAAGCCGTTGCAGCGCATGACTCGAACTAGAAGGTGACTACATGAATGCAAATGAGCGATGAGGGTTTTGATGATGAGTTCAAATGATGGTGACCAAAGTCGGCCTGTCGTTCTCTTCCTATCTTTCTTTCTCTTTCTTTTCGTTTCCTTTTCATCTTCTATTTCCGTCTTTAATTTAGTTGTTTTCACTCTGCGCGCACCTTATTCCAAATACAAAACCCATGCAGCCCTGCACACCGAAGCACTCTCTCTCTAACTAGATCACAGCCGACCGTTCTATCCCATCAATCCAGACCATCACACCCGTCCCGTGCATCAGCATGCACCGAACCCACTATGCATGCATGCATGTGTATCCACCGAACCCAGCGGCCCAGCTCTCCCATGTCTCCTTCCCAGCATCACAGCCGTCCGATGGCATGCAGGACCAGCTGTAACCAGAACCCATCATCCGGTATTCTCTCTAAAATCCGATAGTCTCTCTCTTTCCTTACTCTCTCCTCTCTCTTACCCGATCGAGACCCAAGTCACCCAACAGCCCAGCCGAACTTCTCTCTATCTCCTCCCGTTTTTCTCTCCCTTTCCTTCTATCTCTAAACCCGAACGCCAAGCCGCGCGTCTCTATCTCTCTCTTCCGTTTCTTTCTCTTCTTTTTCTTTCTAAAACCGGACCTCCCAGCTGTAGCCCGAGCATCTCTCTCCTCCTTGTATTTCTCTCTCTAATTACCTCTCTTTCCTTATCTCTCTAACCGTCCAAATATCAGCCCCTACCCGATCGGCCCGAAGCATGCACGTCCAAACTTCTCTCTCTCTCCTCTCGTCTCTCTATATATTTCCACCATCCGAAACCTAGGAGGAGGGAGGACGAACCTAGGAGGGCCACACACGATCACCTCTCATCACCATCCTCCACCATCCGCGGCCACACACGAAAACCTATCGTCATCTCCATCTTTATTACCCCCGGAACTTAGGATCGATCCGAAGAACCTCTGCCATCTACCACCGAATACAAACCATCATCTTCCACATCCACCGGCCACCACCTTCCACTTACGACTAAACCCGGGGGCTTCTACGGCATCATCTCCATCTTCACGTACCATATCCGAGCCACGTCCACCGCTCTCGAAGTCGCACGTCGCCGTCATCGTCGGGTTCGTCATCTTCAAAGAAGCATCCGCCGTCAGCGCTCGCATGGCCATCCGAGGCTAAATCACCGCTCTAAGTTCTGGATGAAGCCTTGTAGTTGTATCTAAACCATGCTCTTATTTGATTTCCATATTTTAGTGCGTTTAATGAAAATAAAGTGATCTTTGCTCATTCATGCTTGATTAAAATTTCTGTAATAAGTTAGTTTTACTCTCCGTTATTATCAGAGTTCTACAGAGGTTTATCTCATAGTTTTATTCTTCGTCATTACGAGTAGTTTTACGGAGAATCATTACATAGTGTTAGCTTCTGTTATTACTTCGAATTTTACGGAGAATTATTTCAGGCTTATTCCATTAAAGCGAGGAAGATCATTACATTCGTGATCATAATAGTGCTCCATTGAATATCATCCACGGAGATCGATTGACTTCGCATCTCCGTGAGAATCCTGGAAATCATATAAAAGTATAGTTTAGATCGCTACTTGTGCGGATTCTAGAGCTTAGAATATCTCTCCATATAGATTACACCCTAAATCTTAATTAGCTTTCAGTTCTGCTTTCCGTATTTTCCGTTTCAAAACAATTTCACAAAAACAATCATCAAATTAAACTAAAATATAAAATTAATTAGCTTTAATTTTCCTTTAATTAGTTTTCATCTAAGTCTCTGTGGGATCGACCCGTATTTGCCACTGTCTATCAGATAGACGCCGTGCACTTGCGGTATAACAATTTAAGATTGCATCAAGTTTTTGGCGCCGTTGCCGGAGACTTGAGTTTGAAAACTGTTAAAGTTTAGTTTTTATTTGCTTTAAAAGAAAAAAAAAAGTCAGTATTAGTATTCTTAGTTATTCTATTTTCGTATTTTGTCTCTTTCGTACTTATTATCTTCTGCTTAACTTTTCCGGTACTTACACGCTCTGCGGAAAACTTGCATAAGCATCGCAAGGTAAGTATTTAAACCCTTACCCACGCCTCTCCAGTCAGTGGGTTTGATTACGTACTCCTATTGCTTACTCCTGCTGATTCAACAACCGTAGTAATTAGGGTAACCGGCTAATGTGTAAACTTTCACCGTAGATCAAATAATCGAATTGCATTGCAACTTTGTAAGGTTGTCGCCAGCTCGACACATACACCTCTTATAGTTGTATGTGTATCTCAGTCTGAGGTGTACACTCAACCTTGCATCGATAGAAACCATTTGCTAGGGTGTTGCATTGCATAATAGTAGACTCTCTATTTGCATAAGTATTCTGCTAAAGTACGTGTAGACACACGAATTTCGTCGGACCCGAACCCGACTTACGTGTGCCGACGCGGATGCAAACCCGACACGCGGACCCAACTCGCGCGCACCGACATGGATGCAAACCCGACACGCGGACCCGACTCGCGCGCGCCGATGCGGACCCGAACCCCACTTCAAGAGGGGCCGGCCCCTACTAGGGTCCGAACCCCATAGGGCCGGCCCTAGTGGGGACCGAACCCCATGAGGGGGGGGGGGCGGCCGGCCCTGCAAGGAAAGGGAAGAAAAGGAAAGAAAAGAAAAGAAAGAAAAGAAAAAGGAAAGAAAAGAAAAGGAAAGAAAAGAAAAGGAAAGAAAAGAAAGAAAAGGAAAGAAATACCGCCATGCGCGGGGGGAGGTAGCGTATGACGTCTGCACACACGCGGATCTGCGCCGATCCCTCGATCCGACGCACAAGACGAAGCGCCCGATCGCCATCGATTTCGTGCGCAAAATCCAGCCATAATTGCACCCGCCAGAAAAGGAAAACAATTAAATGTTATTCCCCTCATCAATGGATGAATAAAATCCGGGTAATTATGAGAGAGATACAAAAGGGATTTAAAATTAAAAAGTTCCCATATCTCTCTCCCCACCTCTTTGCCTATAAATAGAGGGGGTGGGGGAAGGAAAAAATGGTCGGGAAATTGAAGACGAAACGCCAGAGCTCTGCAGAAGAGGAGACGCTTCTTCATCGACCCAAGGCTTCACGAGGCACAGTCAAGCCTGTCCCGAGGGATCGGCTTACTGAAAGTCCTCATCAACGTGAAGACCCTTGCACACGAAGATCATCCCTTCGACTCCGTGCACGAAGAAGAAAGCTCGGAGAAGAAGAACCCTTCGACTCCGAAGACGCCAGAAGCAAAGGCCGGAGAAGAAGAGGAGCGGCACTACCCCGTCGTCTCCAACAAGCTTCGACTCCGATCAAGCCCAAAAGCTCGGAGAAGAAGAGGAGCGGCACTACCCCGTCGTCTCCAACAAGCTTCGACTCCGATCAAGCCCAAAAGCCCGGAGAAGAAGAGGAGCGGCACTACCCCGTCGTCTCCAACAAGCCTTCGACTCCGATCAAGCCCAAAATCCCGGAGAAGAAGAGGAACGGCACTACCCCGTCGTCTCCAACAAGCTTCGACTCCGATCAAGCCCAAAAGCCCGGAGAAGAAGAGGAGCGGCACTACCCCGTCGTCTCCAACAAGCCTTCGACTCCGATCAAGCCCAAAAGCCCGGAGAAGAAGAGGAGCGGCACTACCCCGTCGTCTCCAACAAATCCTCGATCCCGATCAAGCCCCAAAGCCCGGAGGAGAGAAGCGAAGCGTCATCACCCCGTCGTCTTCGACTAACACCTGTGCCATCCACGAAGAAGAAAGCCTGGAGCAGATCGTCTGAAGCATCGCTACCCCGTCATCTTCATCAACAAAAGCTGACGCTACAACCGTCGCCGGAGACCGTCGCTACCCTCGTCGTCTTCATCAACAAAAGCCGACGCCACAACCGTCGCACGGAGATCGGAGCTACCCCCACCATCTTCGAAAGCATTCTTCGACTCCGATCACGCCAAAGAAGCCCGGAGAAGAAGAGAAGTCCAGTCGATACATAAAACGTCGAAGCACCGGAGAAGTAGCCCACGTCGTTCGAAGAAGAAGATCGAGTTGACGCCAAAGCTATAGCCAACGCAAGAAGCCAAAGCAAAGCCCCAGTAAAGCCCGCGCCAAAGCAACGTAAGTGCCAAAGCCAAGCGACTACGCCGGCCACGAGCAAAAGCACCGCACGTTCTAGCCGATACGACGCGAAGTCCGGAAGAACGAAAGCATCGCAAGTCTCTCCCAGCTACGTCCAAGTGCAAGCGCCGAAGCAAAGCAAAAGCCAGAGCCACACCGGAGCAAAGCCAAAGCCAAAAAGCCAAAGCCAAAGCCAACGCCAAAAGCTAGATCGACGCCGTGAACCGACGATCAAGGACACCGAGGTCAAGCAAGGAACGAGGAAGACGTGAAGACCGAGGAACGAAGCCGAAAACCCCCTAGCCGAGAAAGCGCGAAGCACGGAAGGGACAAAGCAACGGTGGACATTCCTTAGCCTCTCCAAAACCCTCTCCCTATAAAACCCCTGTCCTGGGCAGCCCCTTCAGAGCTCTCGCACGAACACCACGTGGAGACGCGGATCAAAGGGATCCCCCAGAAGATCTTTCCCACAATCCCCTGATCAAAACTCGCCGCAACTCGGACTCGCTACACCCGAGCAACCCGGGTCCCGGCCACAATTGTAATCTCGTGTGATTCGCAATAAAGATGACCCGCGCTTTTTTCCGCGTCCACAGATTTCTGGCACGCCCTGTGGGACCTCTTTTCCTTTCCTCTGTACTACTGAAGAAGCTGCTTGAAGTTTGCAATGGCCGGAACAAACAATGATGCGTTTGCTCCAAGCCTCTCACCAATCGTCGAGTCTCCTCTACTCCGACACGGTGATCCAGTAAATCCGGAGGGTGATGCTCCTCCAATGGTGCGCGTCTACACTCGGCGTACTCGGACTCTTGCAGACGTCTTCGTGCCGGAAGCTACCACCGACGATGCTCGCCAAAGCACCAACGAGGCCCTGGTGCATGAAGAAACAAGCCTCAATCCTGGAGTCCATGTCCAGAAGTTTGGGGAGGACCAGCCCCAACCCCGAACCCGTTCGGGTTCTCCAGCAGACGTTGCACCTCCTCTGCAGGGGGCAAACATCAATCATCAGCCAGAAGCAAGTCGGCGTAACTACGTCTCCGATGATGACGGCGAGGTTGCGAACATGCAATACCGAGATGTTCTCCGTCACCACCCTCCGTCCGCTCTTCAGCTACAAGTCATGCAGATGAGCGAGCATATGGCGAAAATTACTCGGCTAATGGAGGAGAAGGATCGTCACATCAACACTCTGCTCCAAAAGCTAAGCGCGAAGGACGCTGCAGCAGTCAGCCAACCCGTCGCCTCTCCAGTTCCGTCTTCAACTCCCGCTCCTGCAGAGGTTGTTCCGACGATTCAAGCAGTTACACCAGCGCTTTCCTCGGCTCCCGTCCCATTGGAAGTCGTCTCCCCAACGCCAGCCTCGGTGGCCACACAACCTCCGGCAACGACTGCGATGAGTGCTCAGCAAGTCCAAGCATTGATATCCGACATGATGCGCTCCCACGGCAGTGGCCTTCCACCGATCACGGCGGCATACTCGAAGCCCTACACTACGAGGATCCAGCAGCTATGCTTCCCAGTCGGATTCCAGCCACCAAAGTTTCAACACTTCGATGGAAAGGGAAATCCGAGACAGCACGTCGCCCACTTCATCGAGACCTGCAATAATGCCGGCACATATGGCGACGAGATGGTGAAGCAATTCGTTCGCACCCTCAAAGGCAACGCGTTCGACTGGTACGTTGATCTTCCTGCAAGGACCATCGACAGCTGGGACCAGATGGAAAGGGAGTTCCTCAATCGCTTCTACAGCACCAGACGTACAGTCAGTATGACCGAACTCACCGCCGTCAAGCAAAGGAAGGATGAGCCAGTGATCGACTACATCGACAGGTGGAGGAACCTCGCGCTGAATTCACGAGACCGCTTGTCTGAAGACCCGGCCATCGAGATGTGCACCCAAGGCATGCACTGGGGTCTGCTCTATATCCTCAAAGGTATCAAACCTCGGTCTTTCGAAGAACTCGCAACTCGGGCTCATGACATGGAACTCAGCCTAGCAAACCGCGGGGACTCGAAGAACAAGGACTTCTTGAAGATAGAGAAGAAGGACAAGCCACCGGCAACGAAACCGAAACAAGTCAATGTTGCCGACATTGCTTCAACCTCCAAGCCGCTCAAGATCGGTGGCAAGCCAGATCAGAAGAAGGGCGTCGCCATACCGCCGCCTCCGCCTCCAAGACAAAGGATGACTCTCGAGGAGCTCGAAGCCAAGGAGTACCCTTTCCCAGACTCGGAAGTCTCCTCCATGTTCGACCAACTGCTGCAGGAGAAGATGATAGAGCTCCCTCCTTCGAAGATGCCTGAGCAGATGCATCGTGTCGACGACCCTCTCTTCTGCAAATACCACCGGATGGTGAGTCATCCCATCGAAAGATGCTTCGTCTTCAAGGAAAGAATCATGGCGCTCGCTAAGCAAGGGAAGATAGAGATCGACTCCGGGGAGGTTGCTACGGCAAACATGACGTCCATCACCTTCGGCTCCTTCTCGCCGGTACTCGTTGCCGCTCGGCGAAGCACGCCCAAATTGCGCATCAACCGGCAAGCACCAATCGCTAAGTTAACTTCCCGGCCGAAAGTCTCGAAGCGACGTCAACGTACTCCCGCACTCATCGAGGAGGAAACACCGCTGCCTTGGGAGCAATCATCGCTCACGCCAGCACCTCTTCCAAGCAATGCTACATCCCAACGAGCTCTCTAGAAAAGATACGAGTAGGGAGATCCAGAAGTCGGTCTGCTGGGCCAGCCTTCGGGGAAATTCGACTACTACGTCCTCTACTCAAGGCCTCCGTCCGTTTCGGTCGACGAAATCAAGCCCACCGGCTGGGAATCGGAAGACGAGCCAGTAGAGCCTCCAGAAGAACAAGTACCTTCGAGGGAACCAGTTGCTGCTGTCGACCATCATCCTAGCGGAGGGGAATCCACCGACGAAGAAGCATGGGTCATGCTACCGCGGCGGCGAAAGCCATGGCAAGAAAAGAAGCTCAAGCAAGACCGTGTGATGAGGGGATTCACCAAGCTGAAGACCTATAAGAAGAAAAGCAAGACTCCGGGAAGGAAGGCGTTCAAAGTGCCGCCAGCAAGCCAAGACGATATCCTTCAGCAGAGTCTTCCAGAGCCGACAACTTTGCAAGAGTTCTTCCCAGATCACTTCCTCCCAGCGGACCAACACATCAAGGTGTCTTGTTGCATGGTCGAAGTCCATGAGGCATCGGAAGAAAGGAACGAAAGCGAAACTTCTGGAGAAGGCGACTCCACAGACGAGGGAGGCGATTCCGACGAAAGGGGCACCGCCTCTCACGACGAAGCAATCTTGCACATGCCTCTCGTAGAGGCTTTGCATCTCCCGAAGAAGGCTCGCCTGGCAATGGCGACGGCCTTGGCCGATCCAGATAGCTACAAAAGGAAGAGGAAGGATGATCAAAGGCGCAAAGCTGTGGCCTCGTGTGATGCGACGATAACCTTTTCAGATGAGGACCTGCAACTTGGGACGCGATTGCACAACCGGCCTCTTTACGTCTCGGGATACATCAAAGAGAAGCCAGTAAACCGAATCCTGTTGGACTGTGGCTCCGCCGTCAACATCATGCCCATCCAAACGATGCGGCAACTCGGCATCACCGACGACCAGCTCTTACCAAGTCAGTTAGTCATTCAAGGGTTCAACCAGGGCGGACAATCCACCGTCGGAATCATTCGCCTGAAGCTGTCAATTGGCCCACTGGATACAACGGTCCTCTTCCACATCATCGATTGCCAGACGTCATATCGCCTCCTGTTGGGAAGACCATGGCTGCACGAGAACAGCATCGTGGTATCCACCTGGCACCAGTGCCTCAAGTACTACGAAGAAGGCGTGGAGAGGTGCATAGTTGCGGATGACAAGCCATTCAACGAGGCCGAGGCACACCTGGCCGACGCTAAGTTCTACCAAGCAAAGGGCCTGGTCGCGGAAGTTCTGCCAGCTAAAGCTCCTCGAGCCCAAAAGATTGAAGAAGTGAAGCAGGACAAGACTCCACTTCCCGCGAATTCGGCGCCACCCTCTGACGAGGCAAGACTCAAGGTCCAAGGAACGCCGAAACCTGGGCGAAGGATGCGCATCAGCTTCGAGCCAAGAGCAATGCAACATACCCCGTTGCCAGTCCAAACGGCGCCTGTCCTACGTCTCGCGCCGCAGTGGCTCCGTAAATCCAAGCAATCGCCTTCTACTCCGACAAGGAAGCTGGCCCCGTCGTTATCTCAGGCCAATGTCATCACTCTGCAAGAAATGACGGTGCCACTACCTAGTCTGACGCAAGCTCCGAACCCGAGCAGACCTGTCGAATTAGCAGACCTCGAGCAACTCGGATTCAAACCGGAAGGGAGTTGGGGGCAAAATGCTGCCAAGTTGCTGTTCAGAGCCGGCTACAACGAGGAAAGCGCCATGGGCACACTTCCACCAGCAGCAACTCCATATGGGATGACGAGAACTCAAACTCGGCTGTTTCAAAACGGAGAGCAAATTCCCCCGAACCGTCGAGGCATCGGCTCCAGTCAAGCTCCGTTGGTCATCAGAACCGCAGCGAAGAAGACCTTCACCTCGAACTACATCGAGGCGAGGATGGCAGATGAAGCAGCCGAAGAATCGACAATCTCCGACGCACGCTCTACCTACCTCAGCCATCCGGACAGCAAGAGAAGACGACGGCGGGTTCGAGGCCAAGCCTTGTTCCGGAAACAAACCAGAGGTGGTAAAGACTGGCCGAATCGAAAACACACATCCGTCTTCGAGAGGCTCGGGCCAGTCAAACAATCAAAGAAGAAGTCAGCATTCGATCGTCTGGGGATGCCAATCGAGGACTTTGTCTCAACACCCACCCACCCACCCATGGCTGCCGTCAATCATATCTCCATTACGGATCCCGACAACGGTGACACTTCTACTTCGGACGACGAGTTGCCCGACGCCCCGCCAGTCCTCGAAGAAGGGGGGCAGTCCACCGTTGATGACTTGAAGGAAATCAACTTGGGCACGGAGACGGAGCCTCGGCCTACATTCGTCAGCACGCTCTTGACTCCTGAGGAAGAAGCCGCATACGTCAAACTGCTTAAAGAATACAGAGACGTCTTCGCATGGTCCTACAAGGAGATGCCGGGCCTCGATCCAAAAATCGTAGTTCACCAGCTCAGCGTCAAACACGGAGCCAGCGCTATCAAGCAAGGGCAAAGACGCTACCGACCAGAACTGGTACCCCAAATAGAAAGCGAAGTCAACAAGTTGATCGAAGCCGGCTTCATTTGAAAGGTCAAGTACCCGACATGGATCTCTAGCGTCATCCCAGTCAAAAAGAAGAACGGCCAAATCTGAGTGTGCGTGGACTTCAGAGACTTGAACAATGCATGTCCAAAGGACGACTTCCCCTTGCCAATCACGGAGCTAATGGTCAACGCGACGACAGGTCACGAGGTGCTCACTTTCATGGACGGATCATCGGGCTACAATCAGATTCGGATGGCACCCAAGGACGAGGAGCTCACGACATTCCGCACACCGAAAGGAATCTACTGCTATAAGGTAATGTCGTTCGGCTTGAAAAACGCGGGAACCACCTACCAGCGAGCTATGCAGAAAATCTTTGACGACATTCTTCATCAAAACGTGGAGTGTTATGTCGACGACCTCGTGGTGAAATCCAAGAAGAAATCGGCACATCTACAAGATCTCGAGCTAATCTTCAAACGACTTCGAAGGTACCAACTCCGCATGAATCCGCTCAAGTGCGCGTTCGGAGTCTCCTCGGGCAAGTTCCTCGGCTTCGTCGTCCAACATCGTGGCATTGAGATAGATCAATCCAAAATTGATGCTATCGTCAATATGCCCGCACCAAAGACAGTGCGAGACCTCAGAGGCCTCCAGGGGCACTTGGCGTATATCCGAAGATCCATCGCCAACCTGGCCAGAAAGTGCCACCCTTTTAGTCGCCTCATGAAGAAAGGAGCGCCGTTCAAATAGGATGAAGCATGCCAAGAAGCGCTCCAAAACATCAAAGCATATCTACTCAAGCCGCCAGTCCTATCAGCACCGGTCCAAGGGAGGCCGCTCATCCTCTACATCGCCGCCCAAGAGCAGTCCTTGGGGGCACTCCTGGCTCAGAACAATGAACTTGGCGTGGAGACAGCTTGCTACTACTTAAGTCGCACTCTCGTCGGCGCAGAGCTGAATTACTCCCCAATCGAGAAGGTTTGCTTGGCGCTCATCTTCGCCACGAAAAAGTTGCGACACTACATGCTCGCTCACACCATCAGACTCGTCTCGAAGGCTGACCCACTCAAATACATCATGTCGAGACCAGTGCTTTCCGGACGTCTAGCCAAGTGGGCCCTGCTGCTACTTGAATTCGACATCACCTTCGTGCCACAGAAAGCGGTTAAAGGGCTGGCCCTCGCGGACTTCCTCGCAGAATACCCTCTCCCGGCAGAATGGGAGTTATCAGAAGATCTCCCAGATGAAGAAGTGTTCTCCGTCGATATCGCCCCACCTTGGAAAATGTTC
Organism: Chamaelirium japonicum; assembly: GCA_947650365.1. Classification (NCBI taxonomy): domain Eukaryota; kingdom Viridiplantae; phylum Streptophyta; class Magnoliopsida; order Liliales; family Melanthiaceae; genus Chamaelirium; species Chamaelirium japonicum. Next base: position 16,575,738 of record OX393559.1, on the reverse strand, counting down.
TTCGACGGCGCAGCTAGGCAGGACATAGCGGGAGCCGGAGTCATCTTCGTCACCCCGGACAATGAAATACTCCCCTTCTCATTCCTGCTCTCGGAATCATGTTCCAACAACGTGGCAGAATATCAAGCCCTACTCATCGGTCTCGAGCTGGCCGACGAAATGAAGCTTCAAGGACTAGAGATCTTTGGCGACTCTCAACTCGTGATCCAGCAAGTCCTGGGGGCATACGAAGTCAACAAAGAAGACCTGGTGCTATTGCACGCGCGAGCCGTAGAGCTCCTCAGCAGACTCAAGGCTGCTTCCATTCAGCACGTTTCCCAAAACCTCAACCAGTAGGCTGACGCACTCGCAAATCTGGCGGCTACACTCCCGTTTCCAGATGAACGTTCGCTCGTCGTCCCCGTCTGTAGGAGATTTGTGATCACCGAAGAAGAGGGTCCGCCCAAAATACCGGTTCAAACCAACACGGTGCATGTCCTCGAGATTAAAGAACAAGACTGGAGGCAACCGTTTGTGGAATATCTCGTTCATGGTAAACTCCCCGAAGATCCGAAGCGCAAAAGTGACATCCGTCGACGATCTCTAAGGTTCTACCACTTCAATGGCGAACTGTACCGACGAAGCTATGACGGCACACTCCTGAGGTGCCTCGCAAAAGAGGAAGCAGAAGCCGCGCTCAAGAAGTACACGCTGGAATCTGTGGATCGCACCAGTCCGGTCCGAAGCTTCACTTCCGCGTCAGAAGGATAGGATACTACTGGCCTACCATGATCAAAGACAGCTTGGAGTATGCGAAAAGATGTCAAGCTTGCCAGATGCACGGGGACTACATCCGTCAACCTCCGGAGCCTTTACACCCAACAATCGCGTCTTGGCCTTTCGACGGATGGGGTCTCGACATCGTCGGTCCTCTGCCCAAGTCATCCAAGCAACACCTCTATATCTTGGCGGCAACGGATTACTTCTCCAAGTGGGCTGAAGCAATACCGTTGCGGGAAGTTACAAAGTACTCCGTCATCAGCTTTATCCAGAATGACCTCATCTTCTGCTATGGAATCCCCCGCTACATCGTAACAGATAACGAGAAGCAGTTCAAAAATGCTGCCGTCAGCCAATTCTGCGCATTGTACAATATTAAGCAGAATTGTTCGACGATGTACAACGCTCCGGCCAACGGCCTAGCAGAAGCCTTCAACAAGACTCTGTGCAAACTGCTGGAGAAAACCGTCTCAAAGACAAAGAAAGATTGGCACGAACGCATGGGCGAAGCACTATGGGCTTACCGAACGTCCTTCCGCACGCCGACACAAGCAATGCCATATTCCCTCGTCTATGGTGTGGAAGCCGTTCTTCTGCTCGAGCTCCAGATCCCGTCACTCAGGATAGCAGTCCAGGAAGGCCTCACCAGCGACGACAACGCCCAGCTCCGCCTAGCAGAATTGGAAGCACTGGATGAAAGACGCCTCGAAGCTCAACAACGTCTGGAGTGTTATCAGGCCAGGCTCTCTCGCGCCTTCAACAAGAAGATTCGTCCTCGATCATTCCAGATAGGGGAACTGGTGCTGGCGGTCAAACGCCCCATCATTCTCTCGCATCGAGGAGGGAAGAAATTTGATGCCAAATGGGATGGCCTGCATTCCGTCAAGGAAGTCTACTCCAACGGCGCCTATCTCCTCACCACGCCAGAAGGGCTGACACTTGGCCCTATCAACGGCAAGTACCTCAAAAGGTACTACGCCTAAAGCAAGGCCACACCCCTTGTTCAAAAAAAAAAAAAAAAAAAAAAAAAAAAAAAAATGAACTACGTGCGACTTGATCCCCCTTAGGGGGGTACATAGGCAGCCTGAGAAGTTACTTCAGGTTTAGTCCGACCAAAAGGAAAAGACAACAAAGTTCCATGGAAAGGGTGTGGCAAAATGAGGCGATATTATTAATGAAGCGAAGGTAGTACATTTCATAAGTCCTGAAAAAGAAAGCCACAATGAAACCAGGAACAACTAAAAGAAGGTGTCCAGAGCTTGGAGACGGCGCAGCAGCTCCTCCCTAGTCGCCTCCACTCTCTGAAGCTCCACGGGACGAGTAGCCAGAAGCTCGCGACGGGTTGCCAAGTCCGACTGCTGCCTCAAGTGACTCGCCTTCAAAGCGCTCTCCGCGGCCTCGGCCTGCTCCAAACGGGACTCCGCCTTTCTAAGTGAGGCGCGCGCAGACTCCAACTTCCTCTGGGCCTTCGACAGGCTGGACGTAGCCTCCGCAAGTTGATGCTCAGACTGACTTAGACTCGCCTCAGCAGCCTCCAGCTCGGAAAGGGAGCTCCCCTCCAGCAAAGCCCGCCGGGATCGATAAGCCTCGCTATCGGTCACAAGTAGGTTCATCTGATCGACGAAAAGAGAGCTGTCAACTTTGAACTCTGCCAGGCTCGCGCAAAACTCTGCACCGTCCGTCGACCACCAGTCCTGGAGGGCGCCAAGGCCGGCAGTTTGGAAAGGCTCCAACGTCGACTTGATATACTGCCGACAGCTCGCGAGAAGGAACTCTGAGACTCTGCTCCTCGGCCTCAAATTCGGGCGAGGCGCCTCGAAGTAGGTAGGCAAGACCTTCCCTCCCACTGCGACCGCAACAGGAGCCGCCCGCGCCAACGAGGGTGGCCGAACCGGGGAAACCGCCGCTACCGCTGCAACAACCATCTCCACCAAAGGACACGAGGGCACAGTCATCGGGGAACACCGCTTGTCGACGCTCGAGACTTCAGCCTCCTCGCCAAAAGACAAGGCGTCGACATCGATGTCATCCAGGTTAATGTCGCCCCTAGGGAAGTTCTCCCCGCAAAGTCCGAGGAGATCCAGATCATCCGGAGGGATATCTAGCCCATAGGGTTCGGGCAATTCCTGCGCGGCACCGGTGGACGAATGCCCAAGAGGCGCCTTTGAAGAGCTCGCTCCGTGCTCTACCACTATAACGGAATCTGGTCAAAAGAAAGAAACGGTGCTCAGCGTGATAAAACTTCCTGAACGTAGAGGGCAAATAAAATGAAGAGAGCTCCATACCTGTGTGGTCAGACGAAGCGGTCCTAGACGGAGGAATCACCTCATCTTTCAGAAGTCCAGGCTCCTCGGCGTCCTCCATCAGACAAGGAACTCTCGGGACCATCCCGCGAGGAATGCACACTTTTCTTCTCTTAGGAGGGGTACCCTCAGCTTCGGCCTTCGGGAAACAAGATGCCCCAGGGGCACTAGTAAGCTCGGCATCCAACACCGGAACGGAAGAAGGGACGTGACGAGCACTGGAAAGGCGACTATAGCTCCTCTGCACTCTTTGAAGCCCCAGTCGGAGGCGGCGGTCCTCCACTCCCGCAGAATGATTGAAGCAGAAATTCCTGAACCCGCTACTCGTCAAGACGTCAACTGGAAAGCTCGCCAGTAAAGGGGAAACTCGCCCTTCAACCCACTTGCGGTATTCCGGAGTGGCGGCGTCCCGAAACCCGGATTCGGCCCCAGGAAAGAAACTCCCGCTAGTCAAGCGAGCGTAGAGAGAAGCCCACAGACGGTAACCCTCCTGCGGACTGATACGTCCCTGCAACTGCTGAGGCATGCCAGAGACTTCTTGCCGAAACCCCTGTTGGCGAGCAAAGCGATGGGGGGAGTACTGCTCCACCTCCACCACATCCCCCTTGCGCCAGACCAAGTAGCCAGGATGGCAGCTTACCATATTCCAGTAGAGACTGTCCGGGAGCTCCTCGTTATCGTACACAGTCGACCTCTCCAAGGGCAGCACCGAATGCTCTGACAGGAATTCGAAATCGACGCTCCCCATCCTCCTCAAAAGGGTGCGAGCACACTCTCTCGGACGCTCCCAACTGATAAAGGCGTTCAAGATCCCTTCTATCCCGGGCAAGAAAGGCAGCTCAGCTGGATGCCCTCGTCTGGCAAAGATCCCCTTCGGAAAATGCAGAGCTATCCACCCGTACAAATAATGCAAGGGTCCGAATGCAGTCGACCGGCCGAGCTCCTCCTTGGCCTTATCAGAGCTAGACAAGTCCCAGTAAGTCCCGCTGAGAGCCCGATACAAGGCGCATAGTATGGCCGGGGCTAGATTGAAGAGCTTGCCCCTCTCCATCCTGGAAGCAGCAAGGAAGGTCCCCGGACGAATAGCCTCCCCAGAACACGGAAGCACGAACTGGCAGAGGAAGATGACCAGCCCGGCAGCTCGGTAAACTGATCGCCACTCCTCGCTGTCACGTTTCAGGCCAAGGAGTTCCCAGGGGCACTGCTTCCCCTCCATTGAGTGCTTCTCTCGAGCCAAGGAGTCGATAGGCCTCACAAAAGAGCGAAGTGGAGGTCTCTGCATCTGAGCGATCTTCCACATCGGGTGAGCCGAAGGCGCTGGAGACCTATACACGCCTCTGAACCAAAAGTCGACCCAAGAAGAAGGACGCACTCGATCTGATTGATCCCGCGCCGCAATGATAGCATGTGCCTTGAACAGAGGAAGGCAAGAACTCGGAACGTAGCTACTGTCCAGCAGATCCTTCAAGGCAGGCACCTCCTCTTGGTAGTAGTTCCGTACCTCGGGGCACCCGGAAACGATATGGACGTCACGAAGCGAGATGCCTATCTCCCCCGCCCCAGTAAGGAAGGTGTTAGTTTCCGGACACCAAAGCTCACAAAGTGCGCGGTACATCCCCTCCGGACAACTGTACTCTCGACGGGCTGGCGCCAGAAATTTGGCCAATAAGTTCATCTCAGGTTCCGCGCCAAAGACCTCGTAGCTCGTCCATCCACTCGCGAAAGCCGCAAAGGTACTGGACGTCTCCCCGAGGCCAAGAATCGGTGCCCCATCGGGTCAGCCTAGCGTATATCTTCGAGGCAACAACTGGTGTAGGTACGAACTCTTCATCGCAATGGTGGAACGGAAGATTCAAACTCGGCCGCAGAAGCTTTATAGAGATCCCTTCGTCAGTATGAATCTTCTCGCTTAATTTCGGCATCCCACAAGTCGCATCCACGACTCCATCTTCCGTGATGCGCTCGTGCACAAAGACACGGAGCAACGACAGAAGGTCTTCCCGCCTTGAGCTGCAGTGATGGCGCACGCGAGTGTAAGGAAAGCAAAGGCATCTCCTCCCGTCGAAGAAGTCCTCGTCTATCCAGCCCGAGGAAGTCAAACTCTCGAAGACGCGAGCCCTGGAAGACCGTGAAAGGAGGCAAGTCAAGACAAGTGCGTACACAAAAAAAAAAAAAAACAAACTAAGGGGGCCTGCACCCCTGTCAAGAGGATTGCCCGATTCAAGATCACTTTCCAGCCAGCCCGCACCCGTGTCGCGACCCGTGCGCCACGAGCCGACACTGTTATCATCGGCACCTTCGAAGTTCAAAAAAAAAAAAAAAAAAAAAAAGTCAACGAGTGGGGGCCCACGGGCCCCTCTCCCCCAGTCAATGACCAACAGCCAAAGAAGGGGGGGGGGACCACAACGCCCCCCTCCTCCGTTCCGGTCGGGGCCAACCCCGACCCCGTCGCCGATACAACCGGGGAAGGGGGGGCGCCCAACTCGGGGCCGCCGCCGCCCCTTCGCCGACCCGTTCGGGGCCAAGCCCGACCCGGCCGCCGCCGCCTGCGTGCCACCGCACCGCCGCCCGCACGCGCGCCCCCCGACCCGGCCGCCGCGACCTCCGGCCCAGCACCGCCCGCGCCGCCTCCATTCGCGCGCAGCACCACGCCGCCCGCACCGCCTCCGGCCCCGTACTGGCCACGCGCAGCCCCGCCGCGCCCCGCGCCGGCGCTACTGCCACTGCTGCCCATGCAGCCCGGAACCGAAGAAGAAGAAGAAGAAGAAAAAAAAAAAAAAAAAAAAAGAAAGGAAAAAGAAAAGAAAAAGAAAAAGGAAAAGAAAAAGAAAAGAAAAGAGGAAGAAGAAGAAGAAGAAAAAGGAGGAAGAGAGAGGCGGCGAAGGCGACCCGCACCTCAGCCGCGCTACTCCCTCCTCCCCGTCGCGAGCCTCGTCGCATCGTCGCTTCGAACCCGCCTTCGCAACGACCGCAAAATTGCGCACCATCGCCGCCGACGAAAGAGGCGACACCGGGAAGACGGAGCAAGTCTCGTGCAACCCCAGGCAGCACAATTCCGACGACGGTCTTCAGAAGCCGGCAGAACCGTCGCGCAGAAGCACAAGGCCGACGAAAGAGGCGACACCGGGAAGACGGAGCAAGTCTCGTGCAACCCCAGGCAGCTCTCTTCCGACAGCGGTCTCCAGAAGCCGGCAGAACCTTCGCAAAGAAACACAATGACGGATGAAGGGGGTAGGGGTCCTTAAATAGACTCCTAACCCTACCCACAAAAGGTATCAAGGACAAGCGCTCTACGATTCTTACATGTCCAAACCCTACACGCTCTCACCGACGCACTCGTCCTTGAGGGGGCATTTGTAGACACACGAATTTCGTCGGACCCGATCCCGACTTACGTGTGCCGACGCGGATGCAAACCCGACACGCGGACCCAACTCGCGCGCACCGACGTGGATGCAAACCCGACACGCGGACCCGACTCGCGCGCGCCGATGCGGACCCGGACCCCACTTCAAGAGGGGCCGGCCCCTACTAGGGTCCGAACCCCATAGGGCCGGCCCTAGTGGGGACCGAACCCCATGAGGGGGGGGGCCGGCCGGCCCTGCAAGGAAAGGGAAGAAAAGGAAAGAAAAGAAAAGAAAGAAAAGAAAAAGGAAAGAAAAGAAAAGGAAAGAAAAGAAAAGGAAAGAAAAGAAAGAAAAGGAAAGAAATACCGCCATGCGCGGGGGGAGGTAGCGTATGACGTCTGCACACACGCGGATCTGCGCCGATCCCTCGATCCGACGCACAAGACGAAGCGCCCGATCGCCATCGATTTCGTGCGCAAAATCCAGCCATAATTGCACCCGCCAGAAAAGGAAAACAATTAAATGTTATTCCCCTCATCAATGGATGAATAAAATCCGGGTAATTATGAGAGAGATACAAAAGGGATTTAAAATTAAAAAGTTCTCATATCTCTCTCCCCACCTCTTTGCCTATAAATAGATGGGGTGGGGGAAGGAAAAAATGGTCGGGAAATTGAAGACGAAACGCCAGAGCTCTGCAGAAGAGGAGACGCTTCTTCATCGACCCAAGGCTTCACGAGGCACAGTCAAGCCTGTCCCGAGGGATCGGCTTACTGAAAGTCCTCATCAACGTGAAGACCCTTGCACACGAAGATCATCCCTTCGACTCCGTGCACGAAGAAGAAAGCTCAGAGAAGAAGAACCCTTCGACTCCGAAGACGCCAGAAGCAAAGGCCGGAGAAGAAGAGGAGCGGCACTACCCCGTCGTCTCCAACAAGCTTCGACTCCGATCAAGCCCAAAAGCCCGGAGAAGAAGAGGAGCGGCACTACCCCGTCGTCTCCAACAAGCTTCGACTCCGATCAAGCCCAAAAGCCCGGAGAAGAAGAGGAGCGGCACTACCCCGTCGTCTCCAACAAGCCTTCGACTCCAATCAAGCCTAAAAGCCCGGAGAAGAAGAGGAGCGGCACTACCCCATCGTCTCCAACAAGCTTCGACTCCGATCAAGCCCAAAAGCCCGGAGAAGAAGAGGAGCGGCACTACCCCGTCGTCTCCAACAAGCCTTCGACTCCGATCAAGCCCAAAAGCCTGGAGAAGAAGAGGAGCGGCACTACCCCGTCATCTCCAACAAATCCTCGATCCCGATGAAGCCCCAAAGCCCGGAGGAGAGAAGCGAAGCGTCATCACCCCGTCGTCTTCGACTAACACCTGCGCCATCCATGAAGAAGAAAGCCTAGAGCAGATCGTCTGAAGCGTCGCTACCCCGTCGTCTTCATCAACAAAACCCGACGCTACAACCGTCGCACGGAGACCGTCGCTACCCTCGTCGTCTTTATAAACAAAAGCCGACGCCACAACCGTCGCACGGAGATCGGAGCTACCCCCACCATCTTCGTAAGCATTCTTCGACTCCGATCACGCCAAAGAAGCCCGGAGAAGAAGAGAAGTCCAGTCGATACGTAAAACGTCGAAGCACCGGAGAAGTAGCCCACGTCGTTCGAAGAAGAAGATCGAGTTGACGCCAAAGCTAAAGCCAACGCAAGAAGCTAAAGCAAAGCCCCAGTAAAGCCCGCGCCAAAGCAACGCAAGTGCCAAAGCCAAGCGACTACGCCGGCCACGAGCAAAAGCACCACACGTTCTAGCCGATACGATGCGAAGTCCGGAAGAACGAAAGCATCGCAAGTCTCTCCCAGCTACGTCCAAGTGCAAGCGCCGAAGCAAAGCAAAAGCCAGAGCCACTCCGGAGCAAAGCCAAAGCCAAAAAGCCAAAGCCAAAGCCAACGCCAAAAGCTAGATCGACGCCGCGAACCGACGATCAAGGACACCGAGGTCAAGCAAGGAACGAGGAAGACGCGAAGACCGAGGAACGAAGCCGAAAACCCCCTAGCCGAGAAAGCACGAAGCACGGAAGGGACAAAGCAACGGTGGACATTCCTTAGCCTCTCCAAAACCCTCTCCCTATAAAACCCCTGTCCTGGGCAGCCCCTTCAGAGCTCTCGCACGAACACCACGTGGAGACGCGGATCAAAGGGATCCCCCAGAAGATCTTTCCCACAATCCCCTGATCAAAACTCGCCGCAACTCGGACTCGCTACACCCGAGCAACCCGGGTCCCGGCCACAATTGTAATCTCGTGTGATTCGCAATAAAGACGACCCGCACTTTTTTCCGCGTCCACAGTACGTACTCTGTTTTCTTTACTAGCGTATCTATTACCTAGTTGACACATTAATCTGGACACATAGTCCATAGTTTAGGCACGTGTAGGAAAAAGATTAGTTAGAATTGATTATAATAATATCTTAGAGATGGCGGAACAGCCGCAAGCAATCACCTTAGGGGATTATATGTATCCCACTAGGGCTACACAACCTTCTTGCATAACCTTACCCAACACTAATGCAAAATTTGAATTAAAATCTGGCTTAATCCAAATGCTTCCCGTCTTTCGGGGAATGGAGCAGGAAAACCCATATCAACACGTGAGGGAATTTGAGGACATATGTGGAACAATGAAATTCGATAATATGTTCGAAGAAAACCTCAAACTTAAGTTATTTCCCTTCTCGCTAAAAGAAAAGGCTAAAGCATGGCTTTATGCCTTACAAGCTGGATCCATAACTACTTGGGTAAGCCTACTCGAGCTCTTTTATAGAAAATTCTATTCTAAACAAAAGACGGCCTCGATTTGTCAGGCCTTGAATGTGTTTCACCAACTGGAAGGTGAAGCTCTCTATAAATACATAGAAAGATTTAAGGACCTACTACTGCACTGTCCACACCATGGTTTTGTAAAAATTAGACTAGTCCAAATCCTTTATGAAGGATTGAACTACCCATCTAAGACCATGATAGAATCATGTTGTAATGGTGAGTTCACCAAAAAGACAGCAGATCAAGCCTGGACCTACTTAGAAGAAATTGCAGAGAATACACTACAGTGGGAACCAATCATAGATGATTCTAGGAAATTTTCCCCTACTGCACAAGGTGGATTCTATAAAGTTGAACCTAAATTAGAAGCAGAAGCTAAACTGGCCACTGTGATGAGACGCTTAGAAGCTCTAGAAATGAATCATGGAAATAGGACTTCCACTCCAAATACCTTAGAAGCACTAAGTCTTAATCAAACTATGAGTGGCAATAATGAGCCTACCTTTTCTATTTGCTCAATTTGTAGTGAGCCTACCCATGCAGATCATCGATGCCCGATGTTAGGGGGACAAGAAAATAATATGGAAAAAATCAATGCTCTGTATCAAAACAATCGTTTTGATAATCAACAAAGGTATAATCCATACTCAAACACTTACAATGAAGGATGGAAGAATCATCCAAATTTCTCGTGGACTAAAGGTCCATACCAAGATGGCCCATCTCAGTCTGTACCACCTCCAGGATTGCAAAAGCCACCTATACAAAATGCCACCTCTAACCCAGATAATCAAATAATCAATTCTCTAGAGGAAACGATGAAACTACTAGCTCAGAATACCCTCCAATTCCAACAGAGCACCGCTCAAAGCATTAGTGCTAACACACAATCTATTGCGAAGTTGGAATACACTGTGAGTCAACTAGCTGATTCTTTGAACACAAGGGATAAGGGTACATTCCCGAGTCAACCTGAGGCTAACCCTAAAGGGTCAAATCTAAGGGGTCAATTTGAAATTCATGACATCAAAGGAAAAGGCCATGAGCAGGCAAATGCAATCACTACACTTAGGTCAGGATGACAAGTTGATAATAGGATAGAACCTCCTAAAGAAACTGAGGAACTTAGGCAGAATGACATAAGAACTGAAGAAACACCTGAAGAGGAGCCAAAATCACAAGAGAAAACTAGAGAGAACACAAGACACGATACTGAAAATATGGCATCACCTAGTGAACCACCTCTTAGAACCTATATTCCTAGAGCCCCATATCCTCAAAGACTAGAGCCAGCAAAGAAGAAAATGCAAATGGATAATATGTTAGAAATTTTCAAACAAGTAAAAATCAACATTCCACTCTTAGATGCAATCCAACAAATACCTACATACGCTAAATTCTTAAAGGACCTTTGCACTTTTAAGAGAGCAACAAATGTACCTAAGAGAGCATTTCTGGCTCAGCAGGCTAGTTCGGTTATTTCATGCTCAACCCCTATCAAATATAAGGACCCTGGCTGTCCTACTATTTCCTGTGAAATAGGGGAATATCACATTGAGAAAGCCTTGCTCGATTTAGGTGCTAGTGTCAACCTCCTTCCATATTCCATATATGAAGAGCTAGGTCTGGGGGAGTTAAAACCCACTAGAGTGACCCTCCAGCTAGCTGATGCTTCAATTCGATATCCTAAAGGGATAGTGGAAGACGTCCTAATCAAAGTAGGAGAATTTGTATTTCCTGTTGACTTTGTGGTCCTGGATACAAAACCACCAACTGAATTTACTAATCGAGTACCAGTAATCTTAGGGCGACCTTTCCTAGCAACATCGAATGCATTAATCAACTGTCGGAATGGTGTCATGAATATTTCTTTCGGTAACATGACAATACAAGTCAATATATTTAATGTGAGCAAACAACCGAGAGATGAAAGTAATGAATTAGAAGAGGTCAACTACTTGCAAGAACAAAAAGACAGTTGTGTATCACAAGTAAACTATGATGACCCACTGGAAGCCTGTCTTGCACATTTTGGAAAGAATTTGGATATTGATAATCATATCAATACAATCACTGCATTACTAGATATCACCCATGATCTTCCTTATATCATTGATAGTGATATGTTTGCTAAAGAAGTCAATGTTCTATCAACGAATCTTGAAATTAATGGTATCATGATTGATCATCCAAGTATTATCGAAAAATCATGCATTGATCTACAAACTCTTCTATCTGAGTTTCAATATACATATTTGGGTGATGAATATATATTTTCTGATTTAATTTTTTCTCAGTACATCCAAAATCAGAAAATCCAATTATGCGAACTTCTCAAAGTCAATATAGATGATACATGGCAGAATATGGAGTATAATAATGAATCTTATATTGTTCAATTTGAAAAGAAAAATCATGAAGAAGAATATAGGATGAATCCTAATAGAAGAAAGGAGAGTCACGCAGAAACATGCCCAACGTATACTATAGAATATAATTTCTCAATTGATGACTACTCTCTTTTCTTTTTAAAAATTCCATCTGCTGAAAAACATATTTGTATTCTAGCAGTTATTAATTTCTTTATTTATTAGCATCTGCTCCTCTTTATTAGTCTGTTTAGTCGCTTGTTTTTTTTTCTTTTTGGCACTGACATTTTGCAGGAAGCTATCATACAAAGCACTTTTAAGGTATTATCCATCCTTAAAACTTCGTACTTTCATTTTATATATATGTCCTTCAAAAATGCTTTCATATAATGTTATCATCTCATTCCTGAGCATGTATAATTCATACATTGAGGACAATGTCTAATTTAAGTTTGGGGGTGTAATGTACTTTTTGAAAAGTCCTGCGAGGGCTTGAGGAGCCACTTTTTGAGCAGATAGCTCAGTGGGATCCTCGCCTTTAGGGTAGAAGTAGCCGCAACCCGCTGAGCTGAAGACCGGCGAGGGCTTGAGGAGCCACTTTTTGAGCAGATAGCTCAGTGGGATCCTCGCCTTTAGGGCGGTCTCCAGCTGGGATAGCCCGTAAAGTATCCCCAGGAGTTTCCTGAGAGCTGAGCAGGGCAAAGCCCCGTCAACTCCAGGAGCTCCCCAGCGAGATGACTCAGGGGGAACCGCAGCCCGGACCACAGTAGCCCGACAGAAGCTACTGTGCCCTGGGGCGGCCTCCCCGAGAGTGGCATCTCGGTGACGAGGATCTCCTGAGGGAGATCGATCGCCGCCCGGATACTGTCCCCAACGGGCACCCCGATCGGGTTCTGCAGCCAGACCACTGCCCTCTCGGCGGCGGGCTCAGAGGCTTGGGCGGCGGCAGCAGCGGCAGCAGCGGCAGCAACAGCAGCAGCAACTTCGGAAGCGGAGGCCATTAGAGCAGAAGGGCTAAGGCGAGCTAGCAGCAAAAGTGATCAGGGCGGGCTGAAAGCAAAGAATGAAGGGAGAGCTGTTTTCACGCGATAGTAATTATCGCCCCCCATCCCGTATTTATAGACGGGTGAGAGGCAGGTGAATCGAGCCGCAGTTAATGCCCGAGCGCGCGCGGGGAGGCGACGTGACGGCAATCGAAGCGACAGCTCGCTTCTTTCCAATCGTCGAGCGCCACGTAGGCCACGCGTGGAAAAGGCTGCGCCGGCGCCGACACTGTCATTTACTGACAGAAGAAGAGCGAACGAGGAGGAAACACGTGTCTCGCACCGATCGGGATCTCATGATGAGATTCGCTGTATCAGCATTGAGCCTCACGCCGCATTTAATGTGGAGCGACCGTTGGAGATTTGGTGCGATACCCAAGTCACAAGACCGCTCGCGGCAGGTGCCCGCAGCTCGCCCGAGTGTTGAGCGGCCAATTTGTGCTAATTATCCCATTATTCTCAAGCATATATCGTCAGTTTGCTTCGTAAAACTTTCATAATACACGTAAACTGCATTAGTTTCTTTGCACCACGATATAGTAGACTTTCATACTAACCCAACGGTATATTGGTTCGCTCTCATACATATCATGCATGAAAGTTATACTGCCTGATAACCTAAATTATTCTTTTATCGATAATCGTGTATTGGAATCTTATGGACTTCATTTCATGTGTGTCTTGCAGGAAATTGATTCGGTACTCGACGCAGTCAGCTCAAGGGTATCAAGACTAAGCAGTGGATAATCTCGCGGCAATCCAATGGAGGATGTACAGCTCGTTGGAGGCCTATTCTGAAGAAACGATAAAGAAAATGATACTTGCGATAATTCGGTCGAGAGGAGACATCAAGAAGCCATTGCAGCGCATGACTCGAACTAGAAGGTGACTACATGAATTATGGTGACCAAAGCATATGGTGAGTTCAAATTATGGTGACCAAAGCCGGCCTGTCGTAATCTTCCTATCTTTCTTTCTCTTTCTTTTCGTTTCCTTTTCATCTTCTATTTCCGTCTTTAATTTAGTTGTTTTCACTCTGCGCGCACCTTATTCCAAATACAAAACCCATGCAGCCCTGCACACCGAAGCACTCTCTCTCTAACTAGATCACAGCCGACCGTTCTATCCCATCAATCCAGACCATCACACCCGTCCCGTGCATCAGCATGCACCGAACCCACCATGCATGCATGCATGTGTATCCACCGAACCCAGCGGCCCAGCTCTCCCACGTCTCCTTCCCAGCATCACAGCCGTCCGATGGCATGCAGGACCAGCTGTAACCAGAACCCATCATCCGGTATTCTCTCTAAAATCCGGTAGTCTCTCTCTTTTCTTACTCTCTCCTCTCTCTTACCCGATCGAGACCCAAGTCACCCAACAGCCCAGCCGAACTTCTCTCTATCTCCTCCCGTTTTTCTCTCCCTTTCCTCTATCTCTAAACCCGAACGCCAAGCCGCGCGTCTCTATCTCTCTCTTCCGTTTCTTTCTCTTCTTTTTCTTTCTAAAACCGGACCTCCCAGCTGTAGCCCGAGCATCTCTCTCCTCCTTGTATTTCTCTCTCTAATTACCTCTCTTTCCTTATCTCTCTAACCGTCCAAATATCAGCCCCTACCCGATCGGCCCGAAGCATGCACGTCCAAACTTCTCTCTCTCTCCTCTTGTCTCTCTATATATTTCCACCATCCGAAACCTAGGAGGAGGGAGGACGAATCTAGGAGGGCCACACACGATTACCTCTCATCACCATCCTCCACCATCCGCGACCACACACGAAAACCTATCGTCATCTCCATCTTCATTACCCCCGGAACTTAGGATCGATCCGAAGAACCTCTGCCATCTACCACCGAATACAAACCATCATCTTCCACATCCATCGGCCACCACCTTCCACTTACGACTAAACCCGGGGGCTTCTACGGCATCATCTCCATCTTCACGTACCATATCCGAGCCACGTCCACCGCTCTCGAAGTCGTACGTCGCCGTCATCGTCAGGTTCGTCATCTTCAAAGAAGCATCCGCCGTCAGTGCTCGCATAGCCATGCGAGGCTAACCACCCTATTCTAAGACCTGGATGAAGCCCTGTAGTCAGATCTAAACTCTGTTTTTATGTGTTATTTCCATATTTCCGTTCGTTCAATGAAATAATGTGATCTTATTTATCTCATGAAAGCTTGATAGGAATTGCATGCAATAAGTTCCATTTATGCTCCGTTATTATCAGGGTTTTACAGAAGTCGATTTCATAGTTTTATTCTTCGTTATTACGGAAAGTTTTACGGGGAATTATTACATAGTCTTGGCTTTTGTTATCACTACGAATTTTACGGAGGATTACTTCTTCCTATTCCTATGAAGCGAGAAAGATCGCTACATTAGTTGATCATAATAGTGCTCTATTGAATATCATCCACGGAGAGAGATTGACTTCAAATCTCCGTGAGAATCCTGGAAATCATATAAAAGTATAGTTTAGATCGCTACTTGTGCGGATTCTAGGGCTTAGAATATCGCATCCATATCTGAAGTTCCACACTGCACCGCATTACCTTAATTAGTTAATCTGCATGCTTTAATCTTGATTAGTTTATTTTTTCACAATCTTATCGAATCAAATCAACAATATTGCTCATTAAGCAACTTAGGTAGATAGATTAATAACCTTAGATTAGATAGTTCCCTCATTAGCAATCCCTGTGGGATCGACCTCGTAATACGTACCGCTCCTACAAAGCGATTCGTGCACTTGCGAGTTATAATTTAGATCAAATTAGCCCTTAATTTAGGATTAGTTTAGATCGCATCACCGAGGCAGACCCTGACCGCGTGTGACAAGCTCGCACCGGAAGGAGATCGCTCGCGGCTGACGCTCCCGGCCCGCCCAGCGTTTGTGAAGTACTGGCAGTCAAAACTCTCGGCGCAGACCGCTCGTGGCAGGTGCCCGCAGCTCGCCCGAGGTGTACCCTGACCGCGTGTGACGAGCTCGCATCGAAAGGAGATCGCTCGTGGCTGATGCTCGTGGCCCGCCCAGCGTTTGTGAAGTACTGAGAGTCAAAACTCTCGACGCAGACCGCTCGTGGCAGATGCCCGCAGCTCGCTCGAGGTGTACCCTGACCGCGTGTGACCAGCTCACACCGGAAGGAGATCGCTCGCGGCTGACGCTCGCGGCCCGCCCGGCGTTTGTGGAGTGCTGAGAGTCAAAACTCTCGACGCACACCGCTCGTGGCAGGTGCCCGCAGCTCACTCGAGGCAGACCCTGACCGCATGTGATGAGCTCGCATCGGAAGGAGATCGCTCGTGGCTGATGCTTGTGGCCCGCCCAGCGTTTGTGAAATACTGACAGACAAAGCTCTCGGCGCAGACCGCCCACGGTTGGTGCCCGCATCTCCCCAGGTGGAGGTCCCAATTCGACCGTCGTGTGCAATAAGACTCCTGAGCAAGCGCCAAAGTCTCTTTGGTCGCTCCCTCAGAGGGGGTAATGTTGGGGGTAACTGAAATCTGCCCTGGAGTTCGCTCCCCCGTGCTCACCAAATCACCTTGACAGGGAGCGAAATCCACATTGGGCTGAAGGGGCCTATGCCAAGGGCACTCATAGGAGCTCGCCTAAGCTCGCTGGAGCTCGCCTGAGCTCGCCCAGGAGCCCGCTTGAGCTCGCCCAGGAGCTCGCCTAAGCTTATTCAGGAGCTTGCCCAAGCTCGCTTGCAGTGGTAGCGGGAGTAAGACCGTCATGCATAACAAAGATACCGGCATCGCAAAACGCCCCTGGCTCATGCAGGAGCTCGCCCAAGATTGCGCAGGAGCTCGCTCAAGTTCGCCCTTGCCTGTGGATCTCATAGACCCTAGGATTCCAAGGGGTGGGGAACTCGCCCAGGAGCCCGCCTAAACTCGCTCGGGAGCTCGCCAAGCTCGCCCCGGAGCTCGCCTAAGCTCGTTCAGGAGCTCGCCTAAGCTCTCTCAGGAGCTCGCCTAAGCTCTCTCAGGAGCTCGCCCAAGCTCGCTCAGGAGCTCGCCAAGCTCGTTCAGGAGCTCGCCTAAGCTCTCTCAGGAGCTCGCCTAAGCTCTCTCAGGAGCTCGCCCAAGCTCGCTCAGGAGTTCGCCAAGCTCGTTCAGAAGTTCGCCTAAGCTCTCTCAGGAGTTCGCCAAGCTCGCTCAGGAGCTCGCTTAGCTCGCTCCGGAGCTCGCCCTGACCCCTGTTTATCGAAGAGGTTGCCCCCGCGAGGTCCGACTCTTGATAAATATGGACGAAAGGACGGAGCAGTGCCGGGCGAGCTTGCCTTTGCTTCCTCCCTGAGACTGCCCGGACTTGAACATTCCAGAACAGCCAGCTGGCAGCGACGGAAAAGATGCTCTCCCCCACTCAAACCGCCTGGCAGGCTTGACGACAGAATGTCAGGGCGCGAGTACCAAGGACTGTCAGACCCACGAGAGCCAGAACGTGGGGGTCTAGAAGGCCCTGGAAGAATCTCCATGTGTCGGGCCACGGTGGGCCGCCGATTGCTATAAATGTTCACTCCCAGGCTCCATAGTACTGGTTCGAAATCCTTTTCCCTACCACTTTGGTATACAACAGCTCGCCGTTGTGCCACCGTGACTGACTTGAGCGTCGGAGGGTCTGCGCTCCTAAGGGAGCCAGCTGTTCTCACGTTCTCTTTTCTTTGTCTTGCAGGCAGCCTGCACGGACCAGCGAAAAATCCCCAGAACAGATCGTACGAATGTATCCATTCTAATTCATTCGTACGATCCATTCTAATTCATTCGTACGATCTATTCAAATTCATTCGTACGATCCAATCTAATTCATTCGTACGATTCTATTCTAATTCAATCGTACGATCCATTCTAATTCCTTCGTACGATCCATTCTAATTCGGTCGTACGATCCATTCTAATTTGATCATACAATCCATTCTAATTCATTCGCACGATCCATTCTAATTCATTCGTACGATCGTGCAAATGAATTAGAATGGATCGTACTATCGAATTATAATGGATCATACGAATGAATTAAAATGGATCGTGCGAATGAATTAGAATGGATCGTACGAATGAATTAGAATGGAAACATTCGTGCGAATGAATTAGAATGGATCGTACGAATGAATTAGAATGGATCGTACGAATGAATTAAAATGAATCGTGCGAATGAATTAGAATGGTTCATACGAATGAATTAGAATGGATACATTCATGCGAATGAATTAGAATGGATCGTACGAATGAATTAGAATTCATCGTACGAATGAATTAGAATGGATACATTCGTGCGAATGAATTAGAATGGATCGTACGAATGAATTATAATGGGTCATACGAATGAATTAAAATGGATCATGTGATTGAATTAGAATGGATCATACGAATCAATTAGAATAGATACATTCATGAGAATGAATTAGAATGGATAGTATGAATGAATTAGAATGGATCGTACGAATGAATTAGAATGGATACATTCGTCCGAATGAATTAAAATGGATCGTAAGAATAAATTAGAATGGATCGTACGAATGAATTAGAATGCATACATTCGTGCGAATGAATTAGAATGGATCATACGAATGAATTAGAATGGATCATGCGAATTAATTAGAATGGACGTACGAATGAATTTGAATGGATACATTCGTGCGAATAAATTAGAATGGATCGTACGAATGAATTAGAATGGATCGTAGGAATGAATTAGAATGGATCGTGCGAATGAATTAGAATAGATCATACAAATGAATTAGAATGGATACATTCGTGTGAATGAATTAGAATGGATCATACGAAAGAATTAGAATAGATACATTCATGCGAATGAATTAGAATGGATCGTACGAATGAATTAGAATGGATCATACGTATGCATTAGAATGGATACATTCATGTGAATGAATAAAAATGGATCGTACGAATGAATTAGAATGGATCGTACGAATGAATTAGAATGGATCGTACGAATGAATTAAAATGGATACATTCGTGCGAATGAATTAGAATGGGTCGTACGAATGAATTAGAATGGATCGTGCGAATGAATTAGAATGGATCATACGATCGAATAAGAATGGAATCGTACGAATGAATTAGAATGGATCGTACGAATGAATTAGAATGGATCGTACGAATAAATTAGAATAGCTCGTACGAATGAATTAGAATAGCTCGTATGAATGAAATACAATAGATCGTGCAAATGAATTAGAATGGATCGTGCGAATGAATTAGAATGGATTGTACGAATGAATTAGAATAGATCGTGCGAATTAATTACAATGCATCGTACGAATGAATTAGAATGGATCGTGCGAATGAATTAGAATAGCTTGTACGAATGAATTAGAATAGGTTCGTATGATCCATTCTAATTCATTCGTATGATCCATTCTAATTCGATAGTATGATTCATTCTAATTCATTTGCATGATCGTACGAATGAATTAGAATGTATCGTGCGAATGAATTAGAATGGATCGTACGATCAAAATAGAATGGATCGTACGATCGAATTAGAATGGATCGTATGAATGAATTAGAATGGATCGTACGATCAAATTAGAATAGAATCGTACGAATAAATTAGAATGGATCGTACGAATGAATTAGAATGGATCGTACGAATGAATTATAATGGATACATTCGTGCGAATGAATTAGAATGGATCGTACGAATGAATTACAATGGATCGTACGAGTTAAT
Source organism: Chamaelirium japonicum (assembly GCA_947650365.1). Taxonomy (NCBI): domain Eukaryota; kingdom Viridiplantae; phylum Streptophyta; class Magnoliopsida; order Liliales; family Melanthiaceae; genus Chamaelirium; species Chamaelirium japonicum. Next base: position 16,556,411 of record OX393559.1, on the reverse strand, counting down.
TAGAATGGATCGTGTGATTGAATTAGAATGGATCATACAAATGAATTAGAATAGATAGATTCATGCGAATGGATTAGAATGGATCGTACGAATGAATTAGAATGGATCGTACGAAAGACTTAGAATGGATACATTCGTGCGAATGAATTAAAATGGATCGTACGAATGAATTAGAATGGATCGTACAAATGAATTAGAATGGATCGTATGAATGAATTAGAATGGATCATGCGAATGAATTAGAATGGATCATACTAATGAATCAGAATGGATACATTCGTGCGATTAAATTAGAATGGATCGTATAAAAGAATTAGAATGGATCGTACGAATGAATTAGAATGGATCGTGCGAATGAATTAGAATGGATCGTGCGAATGAATTATAATGGATACATTCGTGCGAATGAATTAGAATGGATCGTACGAATGAATTACAATGGATCGAACGAATGAATTAGAATGGATCGTGTGATTGAATTAGACTGGATCATACAAATGAATTAGAATAGATACATTCATGCGAATGAATTTGAATGGATCGTACGAATAAATTAGAATGGATCGTACAAATGAATTAGAATGGATACATTCGTGCGAATAAATTAAAATGGAACATACGAATGATTTAGAATGGATCGTACAAATGAATTAGAATAGATCATACGAATGAATTAGAATTGATACATTCGTGCGAATGAATTAGAATGGATCATACGAATGAATTAGAATGGATCATGCGAATAAATTAGAAAGGATCGTACAAATGAATTAGAATGTATACATTCATGCGAATGAATTAGAATGGATCATACAAATGAATTAGAATGGATCGTACAAATGAATTAGAATGGATCGTGCTAATGAATTAGAATGGATCTTACGAATGAATTAGAATGGATACATTCGTGCGAATGAATTAGAATGGATCGTACGAATGTATCCGATCCAATTGTCATTCGTACGATCCATTCTAATTCATTCGCACGATCCATTCTAATTCATTCGTACGATCCATTCTAATTCATTCACACAAATGTATCCATTCTAATTCATTCGTATGATCCATTCTAATTCATTCACATGATCCATTCTTATTCATTCGTACAATCCATTTTAATTCTTTCGTACGATCCATTCTACTTCATTCGCATGAATGTATCCATTCTAATTCATTCGTATGAACCATTCGTGTCAATGAATTAGAATAGATACATTCGTGTCAATGAATTAGAATGGATCGTACGAATGAAATAGAATGGATCATACGAATGAATTAGAATGGATCGTACGAATGAATTAGAATGGATACATTCATGTGAATGAATTAGAATGGATCGTACGAATGAATTAGAATGGATCATACGATTGAAATAGAATGGATACATTCGTACGATCCATTCTAATTTATTCGTACGATCCATTCTAATTCATTCATAGTATCTATTCTAATTCATTCGTATGATCCATTCCAATTCATTCGTATGATCCATTCTAATTCTTTCGTACGATCCTTTCTAATTCATTTGCATGAATGTATCTATTCTAATCCATTCGTATAAACCATTCTAATTCATTCGCACGATCCACTCTAATTCATTCGTACGATCCATTCTAATTCATTCGTACGATCCATTCTAATTCATTCTCATGAATGTATCCATTCTAATTCATTCATATGATCCATTCTAATTCATTCGTACGTTCCATTAAAATTCATTCACACGAATATTTCTGTTCTAATTCATTCATACGTTCCATTCTAATTCATTCGTGTGATCCATTCTAATTCATTCGTACGATCCATTCTAATTTATTCCCACGAATATATCCATTCTAATTCATTCGTATGATCCATTCTAATTCATTCAAATTCACTCGTACGATATTGCGAATGGATCGTACGAATGAATTAGAATGGATTGTGCGAATGAATTATAATGGATCATACGAATGAATTAGAATGGATCATACGAATGAATTAGAATAGATATATTCGTTCGAATCAATTAGAATGGATCGTACGAATTAATTAGAATGGATCGTACGAATGAATTAGGATTGATACATTCGTGCGAATGGATTAGACGTACAAATGAATTAGAATGGATCATACGAATATATTAGAATGGATTGTGTGAATGAATTAGAATGGATCGTACGAATGAATTAGAATAGGTCGTACGAATGATTTAGAATGGATCGTGCGAATGAATTAGAATAGATCGTACGAATGAATTAGAATGGATCATAGGAATGAGTTAGAATGGATACATTCGTGCGAATGAATTAGAATGGATCGTACGAATTAATTAGAATAGATCATGCGAATGAATTAGAATGGATACATTCGTGCGAATGAATTAGATTGGATCATACAAATGAATTAGAATGGATCATTGTTGAGCGGCCAATTTGTGCTAATTATCCCATTATTCTCAAGCATATATCGTCAGTTTGCTACGTAAAACTTTCATAATACACGTAAACTGCATTAGTTTCTTTGCACCACGATATAGTAGACTTTCATACTAACCCAACGGTATATTGGTTCGCTCTCATACATATCATGCATGAAAGTTATACTGCCTGATAACCTAAATTATTCTTTTATCGATAATCGTGTATTGGAATCTTATGGACTTCATTTCATGTGTGTCTTGCAGGAAATTGATCCGGTACTCGACGCAGTCAGCTCAAGGGTATCAAGACTAAGCAGTGGATAATCTCGCGGCAATCCAATGGAGGATGTACAGCTCGTTGGAGGCATATTCTGAAGAAACGATAAAGAAAATGATACTTGCGATAATTCGGTCGAGAGGAGACTTCAACAAGCCGTTGCAGCGCATGACTCGAACTAGAAGGTGACTACATGAATGCAAATGAGCGATGAGGGTTGATGATGAGTTCAAATGATGGTGACCAAAGCCGGCCTGTCGTTCTCTTCCTATCTTTCTTTCTCTTTCTTTTCGTTTCCTTTTCATCTTCTATTTCCGTCTTTAATTTAGTTGTTTTCACTCTGCGCGCACCTTATTCCAAATACAAAACCCATGCAGCCCTGCACATCGAAGCACTCTCTCTCTAACTAGATCACAGCCGACCGTTCTATCCCATCAGTCCAGACCATCACACCGGTCCCGTGCATCAGTATGCACCAAACCCACCATGCATGCATGCATGTGTATCCACCGAACCCAGTGGCCCAGCTCTCCCATGTCTCCTTCCCAGCATCACAGCCGTCCGATGGCATGCAGGACCAGCTGTAACCAGAACCTGTGGGGGAAAATCTTCGTGCCGACCCGAAGACTCTCGCAGCACCAGTCAATTGGAGTTGAAGTTGACGTCGAAGATCGTTGGTCGATCTGTTGATTGAAGTTGAAGCCTTTTGATATGTGAATAGAGATATGCAATCAGAGAGAGTTTGACACAAGAGATTGATCTCGGAGTTCAGCCGAAGCCTACGTCTCCGTGCTATAGGGAGCAACCCGAATTCACTAACACTTATGCTGGAGTGATCTCGACAGGCCGAGTATCACTGTAAACACTGATCTCTTCGAGAGAGAAAGAAGATCAAAGAGAGGTGGAAGATGGGAAGTTGGAAATCCCAGAGCTCTGGTTTTAGAACTGAGAATTCGATCCTTTTACATTCGAAGGCTCTGCTATTTATAGAAGTCTCTGGTGGTAAATGGCGGTTTTGTGCTGTCGTATCTGGGGATCCTCCAGGTAAAGCTAGCGGGCCCCGCTACCGTCTTCTGGGGGATTCCACAGGCTCGTGGGCCTATCGGACAGGGCCGATGGGTCCCGCGGTGGTCCTCGTGGGCCTACCAGGCAGGGCTGGTGGGTCCCGTGGTAGTCTTCGTGGTCCCACCAGGCAGGGCCGGTGGATCCCGTGGTAGTCTTCGTGGTCCCACCAGGCAGGGCCGGTGGGTCCCGTGGTAGTCTTCGTGGTCCCACCAGGCAGGGCCGGTGGGTCCCGTGGTAGTTGGTAAACTTCTGCCAAAATTTGCACCCACAGTTACCCCCTCCAAGTTAGCTAGAGTTCGTTCTGGCTGGCTTGGATTTGGTGCAAAAATTAGCAACCCCCTGTCGCAAAAGGCATGAAGAAGCTTGTCGAGTGTTAGCACAAAAAAAGGACTGACCGGTCAATTTTGATTGATCGGTCAATTTTGACCGATCGGTCAATTTTGACCGATCGGTCAAAGTTACCCCCTCCAAGTTAGCTAGAGTTCGTTCTGGCTGGCTTGGATTTGGTGCAAAAATTAGCAACCCCCTGTCGCAAAAGGCAAGAAGAAGCTTGTCGAGTGTTAGCACAAAAAAAGGACTGACCGATCAATTTTGATTGATCGGTCAATTTTGACCGATCGGTCAAATTTTGACCGATCGGTCAAAATTCAACCGGTCAAAAATCGGGTGATCGGTCAAAAAACAGAGTTTTTTGACCGATCCAGTAGGAAATTTGACCGATCGGTTGAAATTTGACCGATCGGTTAATTTTTGACCGATCGGTCATATTTGACCGATCGGTCAAATTTTGACCGATCGGTCAAAATTCAACCGATCAAGAATAGGGTGATCGGTCAAAAAACATGGTTTTTTGACCGATCCAGTAGGAAATTTGACCGATCAAATGATTTTTGCAGATCGGACAAGTTTGTCTGATCGGTAAAAATTATCCGATCAAGGTTCGAGTGATCGGCAAAAAACCTTGGTTTTTTGCCAGGTCTAGTACAAATTTGACCGATCGAATGATTTTTGCCGATCGGACAAGTTTGTCCGATCGGTAAAAAATTATCCGGTCAAGGTTCAAGTGATCGGCAAAAAACCTTGGTTTTTTGCCAGATCCAGTAGAAATTTGACCGATCGAATGATTTTTGCCGATCGGACAAGTTTGTCCGATCGGTAAAAAATTATCCGGTCAAGGTTCAAGTGATCGGCAAAAAACCTTGGTTTTTTGCCAGATCCAGTAGAAATTTGACCGATCGAATGATTTTTGCCGATCGGACAAGTTTGTCCGATCGGTAAAACATTATCCTGTCAAGGTTCAAGTGATCGACAAAAAACCTTGGTTTTTTGCCAGATCCAGTAGAAATTTGACCGATCGAATGATTTTTGCCGATCGGACAAGTTTGTCCGATCGGTAAAAAATTATCCGGTCAAGGTTCAAGTGATCGGCAAAAAACCTTGGTTTTTTGCCAGATCCAGTAGAAATTTGACCGATCGAATGATTTTTGCCGATCGGACAAGTTTGTCCGATCGGTAAAAAATTATCCGGTCAAGGTTCGAGTGATCGGCAAAAAACCTTGGTTTTTTGCCAGATCCAGTAGAAATTTGACCGATCGAATGATTTTTGCCGATCGGACAAGTTTGTCCGATCGGTAAAAAATTATCCGGTCAAGGTTCGAGTGATCGGCAAAAAACCTTGGTTTTTTGCCAGATCCAGTAGAAATTTGACCGATCGAATGATTTTTGCCGATCGACAAGTTTGTCCGATCGGTAAAACATTATCCGGTCAAGGTTCAAGTGATCGGCAAAAAACCTTTGTTTTTTGCCAGATCCAGTAGAAATTTGACCGATCGAATGATTTTTGCCGATCGGACAAGTTTGTCCGATCGGTAAAAAATTATCCGGTCAAGGTTCGAGTGATCGGCAAAAAACCTTGGTTTTTTGCCAGATCCAGTAGAAATTTGACAGATTAGTTGAAAGTTTTGAACCTGCCCTTAGAGAGGGTTTCGTAACTGTTCCGTTCTTCGATCTTCTGGCAGAGTTTTGATCATTGATGGAGTTTGATCTTTCCTTTTTTGAGTCTTCGGTTGGTTTGAATGAGGCTTTTGACCGGCGGTCTGGTTTACTCAGACCGGTGGCTTGCTTGGACCGTTTGGTTCACGTGGACCGGGGGTCCGACGTTTCGTCTGGTCCGACGGTTCGCCTGATTTTGCGCTTGCTACGGATGGATGCCATGTGTTCCTACAAAAACACGTGATTTGATATGGTGAAGACACGTGTCTTCTCGATTTGCGTACCTGGTTTTACCCTGGGTATATAAGTTTCACTGGCTGTCATTTTTGCCTCACGCTTCCAAAATTTTTCGAAGTCCAGACTCTTTTGCTCCCGATTTCTGCTTTTGCTCGATCGATCAAATGGCGTCTTCGGGAAGTTCGAAGAAGTCAGGCGGGGTCCCTTCGAAGAGGAAAGGGAAGGAGATTGTTGAGGTTCCATCCCCTCTGAAGGGTCGAGGCAAGGGCAAGGCCGCACTTGCCGAACTTGGACAGCTGGGCAAAAGGCACCAAGGGGTTGGGTTTGCTTCAGCGCCATCGAGGCCAGAGCATATCCCTAAAGTAAAGTTTGCTCTGGGCCCGCTTATGTCTCTGTCAGAGGAAACTGAGTACGTGTACAATACTGGTGGCGAGTTCACAGATTCAAAGAGGAAGAAGTGGCAGACATTGCTCTCTTTCTTCACCGAAGGGAGGGTGCAACCTTCGCTCCCCAGCATTCAGACTGCATTCGGCATCGACAAGAAGACCATCTTCACCAGCTTTGCTAGTAATGAGAAGGTCATGGGAACCATTGTGACCATCGGCCAACTCAACTGCGATCTGCGTCTACCTTTGCCACCCTTTGCGGCAAGGTTATTGAACACTTCTGGCCTTTGCCCGGGGCAGGTCACTGGGAACGCTTGGAGAATTATCTACGCATTCTGCCGCGTAGAGTCAGATTTTCAGGAGGACTTGAAGGCGTGCTACTCTAGCATCCCAGAAGGTGAAGATGCTCGGATCGAGTTGGGATATTTTTTCTTCCACTATCGATGGTCTTGGAGGAAGGATAGTCCGTTCTACAGCTTGACCGGTGTATCTCCGCTGCGCCCACTAACTGATACAGTCCCATCGGACAAATTATACACTGATTGGCCCATCTCTGTTACCGGCGCATGGACACCCATCTCAGTGCCTAATACCCCCCGAGGCGAAGTGCACGAAGCAGTGAAGATGTACTGCGAGGGAGGCATCTTTGCCTGGACCTCCGAGAGGGCTGGAGCTATTGACAACTTATTTCTTGAGTTGACCTGTGAAACCAGGTCGTGGAAACAGTTCTCCAACTGCCCAGTAAGATATGGCAAGGCCAATCTCCTCCACCGATCAAAGGATAGATACGAGGACAATGAAGTCCTATATTCTGACTATGAGGAAGACCCTCATTCGGGTAAGATTATCGGGAAGATTCGGGCCGAGAAGAAAATCTATATTGCAAGGCGCCGATTGCCTACCGTGGAGGAGAAACTGGTGATCCAAAGAGGCCCAGTGAAGAAAAAACGAAAAACCCTCATCAAGCAAAAGGAAGATGAAGACCAAGGGAAGAAAAATGAAGAAGAAGAAGAAAAGAAGGGGAGCGTCGAGGAAGACGAAGAAACTGAGAATGTCAGCCACGACAACAGTGGTAATGACGAAGACGAGGATGGGGACGACGAGAATGATCTGTCTTCCACCCCCTCTGGTGGAGATGGTGAGAACGGGGGTGGTGAGGAAGAAATTCCTCCCACCCCCACTGGTGGTGCAACAGGGGAAGACTCAATTCCTATTCCCATTGACGAGGTTAAAGCCCGTCAAATGGAAGAAGTTCTCGACACAGAAGGTGATGGCCCAAAGGCGGTTCCCACCTACAAGTTCGATGAATTGAAGAAGCCGCTGCGCTTCAAAATAAAATTGTCGAGGAGTGGTGGGGTTGGAAGCAACCCCACACCCCTCGATCAAATTCCACCTGAAGTACCCCGTCTCGAAGGAGCGACAACGAGCGGGGGTATAGAGGTTGAGCAACCCCCACCCCCCTCTCGGTCTCTGGCTGAGGAGGTGGCTGCCATGGTGGCGGGACTCGTCCAGCCAGGCGGACCACAGGAAGGAGAAAGAGTTTCACCTCCCCGGGATGCTCCCTCCCCTATCCATTTGGAGAGGGAAAGTCGCGTGGGCGATGGAGCTACTCAACCTCAGCCAACGCCGGCCCCTATTCAGGAGAAATCGACCCCTCAGGGTGGTTCCGATCGCCGAAAGGGTAAAGAGCCAAGGGTTGAAGCCTCAGGTAATTATGCAAACTTGCCTCGATTGTCTTGCCTCTGAAGATTGGAAATAGTCTAACACTTTGACCTCTCGTGTTGATTGCAGGTGCGCCTGTTGGCTCGACCCCGAAGATGAAGAGTTTGGGTGATGTTGACATCAACCACCCCACATCTGTGATCCGGAAACTCTGCAATCTTCCAGGGGCTACTCTGGATGAAGCTTTCGACAGGCTCGAACTGGTGGTAAGTGCATCTGCTCGACCGATCATCTGAATTGCATCTTCAGAATAATTCTAACTCTTTTGTTCTTTTTGCAGAATTCAGCAGTTTTGAATGTCGCGACCAAGCTCTCCATGAAGGCGGGAGCAAAAGAAGCTTCAGCTGAAGTCTCCCGCTTAGCTGCCGCACTGGAGGTCGTAAGCGAGGAGAGGGATAAGCTGAGAGAGGCTCTATCCTCAAAGAAGGAGGCATTGAAGGCCAAGACCGAGGCCCTTCGCAAGGAAAAGTTAGAGAGCAAGGGCTGGCAGAATGGATACGAGGCCCGGGGTCACGAGCTTGAAGATTTGAAGAAGCGATTCTTCAGGATCGAGAACTTGGGCTTCGATCGTGCGGCTCGAATAAAGGAGCTGGAGGCTCAGCTTGCTGCTTCAGCAGAGACTCATAAGAAGGAGCTGGAACATATGCGGAGTGAGTGCCAGAGCTACAGGGAAACAGCTGAGAAGGCAGCAGAAGCACTCAGGGTCCATGTTGCCAGTGTCCGATCCTCTAAGGCATCAGCGGCGAGCAAAGCTCGTGCTGGATCTAAGGGGGAGAAGTCGCGTGCGCAGAGTGTGGCCAAGCCTTGAGATCTTCTGTCGTCTTTTCTGTCGTTGTTTGATACTTGTAAACTCTTGAAATGTAGCAGCTCACTTTTGTACCTGACACATTTTGATAATAGAAGATATCTCTTTGGTGTTTGAAAATTGGATTTCTTGAGTTGAATGTCTTTGAATGTCATGTTCTGGATAGCATTAGAATAGATACAATCTTTTGAATATTAGGGGTCAAGTCGCAACTCGATTACCCAAACTTGAAACTTTAATATTGAATTGGAATTCGTATAACACTTGTATGTGGGGGGTTGAGTCGCAACTCAAGTACCCAAACATGTTAAATGATATCGAAATTGATTGAAATTGAATATTGAAATTTGAAAGTCAGTTTAACATTTGCCAGTAAGGGGTTGAGTCGCAACTCTAACACCCAAACTTGTTAAAAAGACTTGATAACTTGAATATGGTCAGTTTTTAACATTTGCTAGTAAGGGGTTGAGTCGCAACTCTAACACCCAAACTTGTTAAAAGACCTTGTAATTTGAATATTGATAACTTGAATCTGCTTCAGAATCTTGAATTGAAAAGCTGAACACGTGCAAATTTGAGCACTAAAAAGAGATCTTTATTCATCACAGAATTTACATCATGGATAGAACATCTTGAGGTGCCTAGAATTCCAAGCTCGAGGCAATCTATCTCCTTCTGGTGTGATCAGTCTGTAAGAACCTTTGCCTCCTGCTGATTCGATGATATATGGACCTTCCCAGTTGGGAGCAAGCTTCCCACTGCTGTGTTCTTTAGTGTTGTAAAAAACTGCTCTGAGAACTAGGCTGCCCACTGGGAATTGTCTCTTATAGACTTTCTCATCGTAGACTCTTTTGATCTTCTGCTGGTATTTGGCCACACGAAGGGATGCTTGATCTCGTAATTCTTCTGAGAAGTCTAGATCATTGATTCGTAGTTCTTCGTTGACTCCTTCTTCAACTGCTCTAGTCTTCAGAGTACTTGATATGTTTTCTGTTGGGAGCACTGCTTTCGATCCATATGTTAGACGGAAGGGTGAGAACCCTGTTGATCTTCTCGGAGTTGTGCGATACCCCCAAAGAACTTCAGGTAGGACCTGTTCCCACAATCCTTTCTTGTCGTTGAGTTTCTTCTTGAGTATACCAAGAATAGCTCTATTGGAGGCTTCTGCTTGGCCATTGCATTGAGGGTACCTTGGAGTTGAATAGAATAGTTTGATACCTTGTTCATTTAGAACTCTCGGAATTTATCGGAGTCAAATTGAGCTCCATTGTCAGCAACGAGAACTTGAGGTGTGCCGAACCTTGAGAAGATGTTGTGCCGAATGAATTTGATCACTTCGTCGTCAGTCTCTCGGAAGAGGGGCACAGCTTCAACCCATTTGGTGAAATAATCAGTGGCCAGCAATAGATACTTCTTCTTGCTCGGAGTTGGAGGGAAAGGACCCAGGAAATCTAACCCCCATTGATGGAAAGGCCAGGGGCTTGACAATTGATGAAGTTCATCTGCAGGGAGATGGATAGCCCGAGCGTGTCGTTGGCAAGGTTCGCACCTTTGAACAACTTGTTGAGCATCCCTTGCCATTGTTGGCCAGTAGTACCCTTGTAGCTTCGTCTTGGCTTCAAGAGATCTTCCTCCCGAATGATTTCCACAAGCTCCAGAGTGGATATCAATCAGGATTGCCAGTGCTTGCTCGGGACCAAGGCACTTGAGCAACATCCCGTTGTGAGATTTGAAATATAGATCTTCTCCTTGTAGAATGTAGCATGGGAGCTTCCTTTGAACTCTTCGGGCTTGATTTGGATCTTCCGGCATTTTGCCATACTTGAAGAAGTCGAAAATTGATCGTCTCCAGTCTTCAAGCTGATCTCCACCCCCAGATTCTTTTGTAGTAGTAAGGAGCTGTTGATCGGGGGTGGTCTTGGGCACTTCTTGATAATCGATCTGTATTTGCCTTCCTCCGAGTGAGTCTCCAAGAACTGAGGCAGCATTGGCTAAGGCATCTGCTTCTCGGTTCTCTGCTCTGGGGATTTGAATGAATTCAGCAGCAATAAAACGTTGTTGAAGATGTCGTACTAAGGCCAAGTAGAGTTGCATTCTTTCTTCGCGAGCTGTGTACTCTCCATTGATTTGCCTTATGATCAATTGGGAGTCGCTGTAGACGATGATTCGATCTACCCCCAGGGATTTCGCCATCTCGAGTCCAGAAATGAGTGCTTCGTATTCGGCTTCGTTGTTGGTGGTAGTGAATCCGAGGAGAGTGGCCTTCTGGAGATGATCAAGTTCGGGGGATATCAATACTATCCCAGTTCTCGAACCGATCGAACTTGAAGCTCCATCAGTATAAAGCTTCCATGGAGGAGTTGCAGCAGCAGCTTCGAGACTTGGATCAATTTTTGTTGCAAGATTGATCGGAGTATTGTCCTCATCTTCTAAGCGCATGTCGACATCTTCTTCCCAAGTGATGGGGTCTTCAACTGGGAAGTCAGCTAGAAAATCAGCAACTGCTTGACCTTTGATAGAAGTGCGAGATTCCAATTGAATCCCCAGAGCACTCATTTCGATCACCCATTTGGTCATTCGACCAGCTCGACCAGCTTTGTCAATGATATCTTTGAGTGAGTGTTCTGAAATGACAGTGATCTGGTGGGAGACGAAGTACGGTTGGAGACGTCGCGATGCGGTGAGCAAGGCTAGGATGACCTTCTCAGTTTTTGAGTAGCGAGTTTCAGCTGGAAGAAGAGTATGGCTGATGTAGTAGACTGGATGTTCGACGCCTTCTCTTCTACTGACTAGGACCGCGCTGATTGCTTGATCGGTCACGGCCAGGTAGAGCCACAAGTCTTCTTTTGGCAGTGGAGCAGTCAGGATAGGAGCTTGCACCAGATATTTCTTGATGCTTTGAAATGCTTCTTCATAGATTGGACTCCAGCCGGATGTATCCGCCTTTCGTAATTTGTCGAAGAGGGGTGTGCATTTGTCGGAAGATTTTGAGATGAATCGATTGAGTGCTGCTAACCTTCCAGTGAGGCGTTGAACTTCTTTTCGATTTGTAGGTGAAGGCATATCGATGACGGCTCGAATTTGATCGGGATTAGCTTTAATACCCCTCCTGGTCACAAGATGACCCAGGAATTTGCCAGATTGAACACCGAAAGCGCACTTGGCTGGATTGAGCTTCATACGATATTTTCGAAGAACTTGAAAGGTTTCCGCCAGATCAGAAAAATGTTTGCTTCGCACAGAGCTCTTGGTGAGGAGATCATCGACGTAGACTTCGACGTTGCGACCGATCTGATCTTTGAACATCTTTGTGACTAACCTTTGATAGGTAGATCCAGCATTTTTGAGGCCGAACGGCATTACATTGTAGCAGTAGAGACCTCGGCTAGTCACGAAGCAAGTCTTCTCTTGATCGTCTGGATGAAGTGGAATTTGATTATATCCAGAATACCCATCCATAAAAGACAATAGCTCATGGCCAGCAGTGGCATCGACGAGTCTATCGATTCTTGGCATGGGGAATGGGTCTTTGGGGCAAGCCTTGTTGAGGTTGGTGAAGTCGATGCAGACTCTGACTTTCCCATTTTTCTTTGGAATAGCAACTATGTTAGAGATCCAGGTAGGATACTCTACTTCACGGATGAAGCCTGCTGCGAGTAGCTTGGTGATTTCTTCTTGAACAGCAACTTGCAGCTCTGGTCGGATGGTGCGTGGTTTTTGCTTGACAGGTTTCACCTCTTCCTTGATCGCAAGTCGGTGACAAGCATCATCCGGATTGATACCAGGCATGTCTTCGAAACACCAGGCGAAGACGTCGATATTGGACTGGAGGAAAGATACCATGTCTTGCGCTTCTGCATCGCTAAGACCGGTACCAATAAATGTTTGTCGAGGGAGATCTCCACTGCCAATATTGATAGGGATGATTTCTTCAATTGAAGGTGATGTTTCCCATTCGATTAGTGGAGGTTCGGACAACGGAATCTCCTTTGATTGCTATTTGGAAGAGGGACCAGCTTCATCTCTCGGCCGCTTTGGAGGAGCAATGTTGATCTTTCGATCTGTCTTAGCCGCAGCAGCCTCACAAGACCTTCCAGCTTGCTGATCACCTCGAATGCAGACAATGCCTTCTCCAGTTGCAAACTTGAGTAATTGATGATAAGAAGAAGAGATGGCATTGATCTGGTGGAGGAATGGTCGCCCGAGGATGGCGTTGTAGCTGGATACTCCTTCGACAATTGCGAACCTCACTGAGACTCGAGTCTCTCGGCTGAGGTCCAGAGTGAATCTTGATTCGCCCACCGTGATGCTTTGTTCGCCGTTAAAGCCAGTGATCACGGTCGGGACGACGTCGAGGCTTTGATATTTATGTCCCAGACGTTTGAAGCAGTCTGAGAACATAATGTCGATAGAACTCTCGGTGTCGATGAGGATCCGATTGACGGTGCTTCCGTCGATGATGAGTTTCAAAACCAGGGGGTCCCGATGTGGAGTATGAACTCCTTGAAGATCAGTGTCGTTGAAGACGATGGATGGCCAAGCAAGACCTTCGATGGGCTTCTCGATCCAGGTATCTTCTTTATTTGCAGTAGATCGAACATGGAAGATGCGCCGAATTTGCCGATCGACTTCTTTCCCGGTCACTGCTTGGTTGTGCAATGATCCATGAATACCAAAGACATTGGCATTCACAGAGATAGGTTGCCGGTCAGAGGAGATTTGATGTATCCAACACACTTCTTTCCCCTTTGCAGAGGTTCGACGTTGATCGTGCCCGTTGTTGACGAATTCTTGAAGGTGGCCCTCTCGCAGTAAGTCTTCAAGATGGAAATTCAACCGATAGCATCGGTCAGTAGAGTGGCCGTGACTTCGATGGAATTCGCAGTAGACAGTTTTGTCTGCTGTGAATTTGGAGTTTAGCTGAAGAGGATTGGGCCTCCGAAGATACTCGTCGTGTTGAATGCGGTCGAGTATTTGTTCGACTGGTAAATTCCACTCAGTAAAAGTGGTCTTTGTCAGAGATCGACGCCCATCATTCTATGATCGTTTATTGGCTGGAGGGGCTGCTGCCTCAGCATTGTGGGCCTTAGCAGCATACTTTGGAGCTTCTCTCTCAGCGGGTCTTCGTTTTGTTTCTCGCCCTTTTCGAGCGACTTGATCGTCTTCGACCTCGATCTCTCTCTGGATTCGATCGAACATAGCTCCCAGAGAAGGAGGGGGATTACGGATGAAGTCGTTGTAGATGTGCAGATCGAAGCGGAGAGCGTTCTGGAAAGCCAACATGATGGCTTCATCGTCCAGATGTCTTCCAGAGAGGGCAGCATGCTCGTTGCGAAATCTCCTAGTAAAACTTCGGAGAGTGTCGTCAGCACCCATCCTTAGCCGATAGAGAGAGTCAAGCTTCTTCTCGGGCTTCAGATTGAGCTGATAATGCTGCACAAAGAGTTTAGCCAAAACATCGAACTGGGTGATGGACCCAGCTCGGAGATTATGATACCAGTCGAGCGACGGTTCATCGAGACTTCCTGCGAAGGTGCGGCAGAGCACATTGTTTTCTTCTTCATGCGGTGTTAAGGCTTGCTTGAAGGCAAGGATGTGGAAAGTAGGATCTCCTCTGATGCAGTTGAATTTGGGGAGGATTGGAGTTCTCCATCCCCTTGGAAATGTTGTCTCAAAGAGACTTCGATGTAGAGGTCCGGCAGAAGAATAGCCATCCCTGCGACCATGTCCTCGACTTAAAAGTGGGTCAAGAGGCAAGATCGCAAGGTCTTGCTCGGGCATTGTAATATTTGCCGGTTGAAGTCGATGTCGGAGGTCCGATCCAAGCCCACGCTGAAGTGGAATGGAAGGGGAAACTCGACTCTTTGAAGGAGCGCCTTTCATTTGGTGCCTCCTTGGTATTTTGAGTTTTGAAGGTGTCCTCTTGTCGCAGTTGCGGCCAGAAGACGATTGGGAAGACTCGTCTTCGAGGCGATCCCAAACACTTTGCTTCCAGGGGGTAGCAGAGGGAGTTGGATCACGTCGAATCCTCTCGAGGGCAATAGTACCCATTGACCTCCGTTGTTCGGAGTGGATGGAATGTCGAGGAAGATCGACTCTCTCGCTTGTGGAGGTGATTGGAAGAGCGATTCCAGCCTCGGAGGCTGCCTTCTTCAGAGCATCCCTCTCAGCAGTGAGGGTGGCATTCTGTTTTGCCAATTGAAGCAGCCGGAAGTCGACTGCAGAGATTTGGTAGGTCGATGGAGGGTCTTCAGCAGGAGCGGGTGTTGTTTGCCCAATCAACTGTCGCGCGGGGTGGGCGATAGGTCGATCGACAGGTTTGCCACTCCCTGAACGAACCCCCATCTCGGGGACAGCAAGGGGCTGTCCGAAGTTGATCCTTTGACTCATTGAACGAGTCTCAGGACGAGGTTGTTGTTGAGTGTTACTTCCTTCTGGTTGACCCTGGTGCTTCGGCCTCGCCATTCAGAGAGCGAAGGGTGCAACGAGAATGCCGACGTCCGATCAGTTGTCTGATCAACTGAGGAGGCGAGGAAGTTTGACTATCAAGATCAGTTGTAGGTTCAACCGATCAAGTAGTAACGGAGAGTTGGACTTTTTGATCGGATCCCACAGACGGCGCCAAACTGTGGGGGAAAATCTTCGTGCCGACCCGAAGACTCTCGCAGCACCAGTCAATTGGAGTTGAAGTTGACGTCGAAGATCGTTGGTCGATCTGTTGATTGCAGTTGAAGCCTTTTGATATGTGAATAGAGATATGCAATCAGAGAGAGTTTGACACAAGAGATTGATCTCGGAGTTCAGCCGAAGCCTATGTCTCCGTGCTATAGGGAGCAACCCGAATTCACTAACACTTATGCTGGAGTGATCTCGACAGGCCGAGTATCACTGTAAACACTGATCTCTTCGAGAGAGAAAGAAGATCAAAGAGAGGTGGAAGATGGGAAGTTGGAAATCCCAGAGCTCTAGTTTTAGAACTGAGAATTCGATCCTTTTACATTCGAAGGCTTTGCTATTTATAGAAGTCTCTGGTGGTAAATGGCGGTTTTGTGCTGTCGTATCTGGGGATCCTCCAGGTAAAGCTAGCGAGCCCCGCTACCGTCTTCTGGGGGATTCCACAGGCTCGTGGGCCTATCGGACGGGGCCGATGGGTCCCGCGGTGGTCCTCGTGGGCCTACCAGGCAGGGCTGGTGGGTCCCATGGTAGTCTTCGTGGTCCCACCAGGCAGGGCCGGTGGATCCCGTGGTAGTCTTCGTGGTCCCACCAGGCAGGGCCGGTGGGTCCCGTGGTAGTCTTCGTGGTCCCACCAGGCAGGGCCGGTGGGTCCCGTGGTAGTTGGTAAACTTCTGCCAAAATTTGCACCCACAGAACCCATCATCCGGTATTCTCTCTAAAATCCGGTAGTCTCTCTCTTTCCTTACTCTCTCCTCTCTCTTACCCGATCGAGACCCAAGTCACCCAACAGCCCAGCTGAACTTCTCTCTATCTCCTCCCGTTTTTCTCTCCCTTTCCTTCTATCTCTAAACCCGAACGCCAAGCCGCGCGTCTCTATCTCTCTCTTCCGTTTCTTTCTCTTCTTTTTCTTTCTAAAACCGGACCTCCCAGCTGTAGCCCGAGCATCTCTCTCCTCCTTGTATTTCTCTCTCTAATTACCTCTTTTTCCTTATCTCTCTAACCGTCCAAATATTAGCCCCTACCCGATCGGCCCGAGATATGCACGATCCCACACCGAACTTACCTCTCTTCCACGTTTCTCTCACACTTAATCACAGCCGTTCCTTGGCCCGAAGCATGCACGTCCAAACTTCTCTCTCTCTCCTCTCGTCTCTCTATATATTTCCACCATCCGAAACCTAGGAGGAGGGAGGACGAACCTAGGCTGACCTTCTATCATCACCCTCTTCATCATCTCCGAGCCATCATAACCATTTTCTTTACCACCGAGGCTATTACCATTCATCGACGCTCCATCATCGCGAAGCCACATGCCGCCATCGTCGAAGACGCGCCGTCATCCTCGCCAGAAGCCTCACACACACGCTCATTATCCATAATGGAGTTTGCTCGCATTTATATTTTCGTTATGAATTGTATGAATATGCGTAGCTAAACCCCTAGCTAGGGCTAGGGGTGAAACTTGGGTTATTTATGAATAATATTGATTCCCGTTTATGCCGTAATGTAATTTCGTCTTTGGTCGATTCATAATCTTTATTAAAATACCGCATGCTTGCATATTCGCTTGTCTCTATTATTGACTCCGGTCATAGTGGATACGTAGGGAAGTTTCTACAGCACTGTAGTATCGTTCTGAACGTTTTGAATAACCATCGTATGATTATTATTATTTTATTATAATTCGAATCTTTAATCTATAGAAATAGACTGCTCTGTGATTCAACTTCTCAAAGAGACGTTGACACTTCTATAAACTCTTTAAGATTCGGCGTTGACTCAGGTTACGCCGGATGCTAGGGAGAGTCCCTGTGTCGTGCAACAAGTTCCTTCACGCTAATCGTCAACTGTCTAGATCTAAGATTAAAGATTCTCAGATTTTAATTGTTAAATCTTCCGGTTGGGATGAACACGCCATTCTACCCCAACTGAGATAAATAATCAATATTATTTTTGAATGTCCAAGCGTAACCCCGAAACCCTAGTTCTCATCCATTGATTCTCCATAACCTTTATTTTATTTTATTTTTCCTCTTTGCGTTTATTTTAATTAGCATAAATCCACTCGCTCTCCTCTGGAGATCTTTCCGTACTAGTTTAATCATTAATCTTTCTTTAATTAGTTTTCAATCAAGTCTCTGTGGGATCGACCCGTATTTGCCACTGTCTATCAGATAGACGCCGTGCACTTGCGGTATAACAATTTAAAAACAACAACAAGTTTTTAGCGCCGTTGCCGGGGACTTGAGTTTGAAAACTGTTAAAGTTTAGTTTTTATTTGCTTTAAAAAAAAAAAAAGTCAGTATTAGTATTCTTAGTTATTCTATTTTCGTATTTTGTCTCTTTCTTACTTATTATCTTCTGTTTAACTTTTCAGGTACTTACACGCTCAACGAAAAACTTGCATAAGCATCGCAAGGAAAGACTTAGTTCATTCAGAATCTATCTCACGAGGAGTGCACCCCTGCATCTTCACTACAACAAGACAATCTATATATCAAGGGAGGTTTGCTAGTAAACACTTGCATTCATGTCTACATCTGATAATCTTGTCTCATCATTTTCACACCTAGAAATAGAGACTGATGTTGATGACCATTTTGAAAGATCAAATGTGTTTGAAACCATTGGATGCCTTATGGATTTTGCTCTATCTGTTACTATTTTAGTGGATAGCGGTAGCTGCAATAATTTAATTTCTAAATCTTTTACTGATGTCCTCGATATAGAACAAATCCCCATCGAAGAACCATATTCATTAGCATGGCTGTTTAAGGCCCCCACAATAGATGTCACACATAGGGTTTACCCAGCCATTTCAATTCAGGATTACTCTGATGTAATCCCTCTTGACATAGCACTCATGGATTCTTATGATATAGTACTCGGTCGACCTTGGTTATACGACCGCCATGTGCTGTACGACGGGCGACTTAACACTATGAACTTTCTCTTTCAGCACAAATATTTCACACTCTGGCCTCAACGCTCGTTATTCCATAATATCATATCCCTACCACCGATCGAGAACATTGAGGACAATGTCTAATTTAGGTTTGGGGGTGATTTTCATTGCTTGCATCGGGCGTTTTAATTTAGTACGTATTGATATATTTTATTTTATTTTTTTTATTTTTTAAAAAAGAAAAATAAAATTTATTATAAAAAAAAAAAAATATTTGCATCAACTTACGCTATAGTGGGACAGCTCGGTATATACGTCTTGGCGTATATGTGTCTCGTCTGTAGTCCCCTACCCAAAATATATCGTTTGTATAGAAATATATAGGAATTTGCATTTGCATGTTTTTATTTTCTTTTTCATATTTTAGTTTCTTATCGTATTACTTTTGCCTTCCGCTTCGTTATTTTCAAAAAAAAAAAAAAATCTATATATATTTCACCTTTATTTCAGGTTTTGTAATATAATTCGATTGTACTCGAATAGGACTATAAGGCACCTGTTAATCAAGGTATAAAGTCCAAGGATCAGCTAGAAAAAGTATGTCTAATATGGTTCTGACCCTTAGTAACCTTTTAGAGATTGTCAAAACAAACTAGACTTGACCTTTCACTTCACATCTGGCTTACACCTCTAGGGTCTAGATTCAAAGCTTTCATATCACCTAATAGTCAACTAGAGTCCTGATGAACCATGCGGATCTGGTTCACTTGGTTTGAAAAAAAAAATATCATTAGAAAAGCGACCAGTGAATTCTAAGGTATAGCGGAAAGGGCTACCTATTAGCATGGTCTAGGACCTAATTATATAAAAGTCTTAACCTGTATGCCCTAGTATGAGTGAAGCCTGGTCGATAGGGTTATGAGAATGATCCTATGGATGCAGAGTGAATCAAATATAAAGGCAACATGAGGATGGCTACCTAACTCATGAGAGCGTTGGCAGCGTGTCATGGGCATAGAGTGCAGCTGGCATGGTACAAGTTAGGAAGGGATATATAATTAGATCCAGAAAAAAAATGAGACCGGAAAAAAAAAAAAAAAAAAAAGGAAAAAAAAAAGGAAAAGGAAATAGTGTGAAAGCCGTCGTTATAAACAATGTGGGGAAACTGGAATATCACATATAAAGCCGAAAGGTATTAAGGTGAATATCCACAACTCTCACTAGCCTGTCTAGATTAGCTGGTTTTGAATCAGGTTCTAAGGTCGACTTTGACCGTTCTAGGAGACTGTTAGAATGTTATGAATGTAGAGAAGCAAACCCCCAGTTGTGTTTAGCCCAGACAGCACCGTGCACTCGAGTATAGTTGACCTTGATCTTTTCTAATGGGAAACTAATAGTTAGAACCTAAAGTGCTTACTTCGAAAGCCGAAGCTTGGGCTAGATACCTTGTGAGTCTTGTGCCTTAGAAATTCTATTTTTGAGTACTTTTTAATTATTCTACGAAACCGACTTTTCTTATTTCTTATTTATATTAAAAATAAAAAAAAATAAACAAAAAAAAAAAAAGTTTGAATTTTGTGAGTAGATTCACTGCAAACCCTCACGAGACAAAACTCGTCCACTGGGGTAACCCAGGGGTTTAACGGCTTGTTGCACGTGCTAAGTGCAGTCGCGATTCCTGCGAAAGTGAGTTAGGAGTTTTTATTTTGTCATTTACTTTGTTTAGTTTTCTTTTCTTACTCGAGGGCGAGCAAGATTTAGGTTTGGGGGTGTGTTGAGCGGCCAATTTGTGCTAATTATCCCATTATTCTCAAGCATATATCGTCAGTTTGCTACGTAAAACTTTCATAATACACGTAAACTGCATTAGTTTCTTTGCACCACGATATAGTAGACTTTCATACTAACCCAACGGTATATTGGTTCGCTCTCATACATATCATGCATGAAAGTTATACTGCCTGATAACCTAAATTATTCTTTTATCGATAATCGTGTATTGGAATCTTATGGACTTCATTTCATGTGTGTCTTGCAGGAAATTGATCCGGTACTCGACGCAGTCAGCTCAAGGGTATCAAGACTAAGCAGTGGATAATCTCGCGGCAATCCAATGGAGGATGTACAGCTCGTTGGAGGCCTATTCTGAAGAAACGATAAAGAAAATGATACTTGCGATAATTCGGTCGAGAGGAGACTTCAACAAGCCGTTGCAGCGCATGACTCGAACTAGAAGGTGACTACATGAATGCAAATGAGCGATGAGGGTTGATGATGAGTTCAAATGATGGTGACCAAAGCCGGCCTGTCGTTCTCTTCCTATCTTTCTTTCTCTTTCTTTTCGTTTCCTTTTCATCTTCTATTTCCGTCTTTAATTTAGTTGTTTTCACTCTGCGCGCACCTTATTCCAAATACAAAACCCATGCAGCCCTGCACACCGAAGCACTCTCTCTCTAACTAGATCACAGCCGACCGTTCTATCCCATCAATCCAGACCATCACACACGTCCCGTGCATCAGCATGCACCGAACCCACCATGCATGCATGCATGTGTATCCACCGAACCCAGCGGCCCAGTTCTCCCATGTCTCCTTCCCAGCATCACAGCCGTCCGATGGCATGCAGGACCAGCTGTAACCAGAACCCATCATCCGGTATTCTCTCTAAAATCCGGTAGTCTCTCTCTTTCCTTACTCTCTCCTCTCTCTTACCCGATCGAGACCCAAGTCACCCAACAGCCCAGCCGAACTTCTCTCTATCTCCTCCCGTTTTTCTCTCCCTTTCCTTCTATCTCTAAACTCGAACGCCAAGCCGCGCGTCTCTATCTCTCTCTTCCGTTTCTTTCTCTTCTTTTTCTTTCTAAAACCGGACCTCCCAGCTGTAGCCCGAGCATCTCTCTCCTCCTTGTATTTCTCTCTCTAATTACCTCTCTTTCCTTATCTCTCTAACCGTCCAAATATCAGCCCCTACCCGATCGGCCCGAGATATGCACGATCCCACACCGAACTTACCTCTCTTCCATGTTTCTCTCACACTTAATCACAGCCGTTCCTTGGCCCGAAGCATGCACGTCCAAACTTCTCTCTCTCTCCTCTCGTCTCTCTATATATTTCCACCATCCGAAACCTAGGAGGAGGGAGGACGAACCTAGGCTGACCTTCTATCATCACCCTCTTCATCATCTCCGAGCCATCATCACAATTTTCTTCACCACCGAGGCTATTACCATTCATCGACGCTCCATCATCGCGAAGCCACATGCTGCCATCGTCGAAGACGCGCCGTCATCCTCGCCAGAAGCCTCACACACACGCTCATTATCCATAATGGAGTTTGCTCGCATTTATATTTTCGTTATGAATTGTATGAATATGCGTAGCTAAACCCCTAGCTAGGGCTAGGGGTGAAACTTGGGTTATTTATGAATAATATTGATTCCGGTTTATGCCGTAATGTAATTTCGTCTTTTGTCGATTCATAATCTTTATTAAAATACCGCATGCTTGAATATTCGCTTGTCTCTATTATTGACTCCGGTCATAGTGGATACGTAGGGAAGTTTCTACAGCACTGTAGTATCGTTCTGAACGTTTTGAATAACCATCGTATGATTATTATTATTTTATTATAATTCGAATCTTTAATCTATAGAAATAGACTACTCTGTGATTCAACTTCTCAAAGAGACGTTGACACTTCTATAAACTCTTTAAGATTCGGTGTTGACTCAGGTTACGCCGGATGCTAGGGAGAGTCCCTGTGTCGTGCAACAAGTTCCTTCACTCTAATCGTCAACTGTCTAGATCTAAGATTAAAGATTCTCAGATTTTAATTGTTAAATCTTCCGGTTGGGATGAACACGCCATTCTACCCCAACTGAGATAAATAATCAATATTATTTGTGAATGTCCAAGCGTAACCCCGAAACCCTAGTTCTCATCCATTGATTCTCCATAACCTTTATTTTATTTTATTTTTCCTCTTTGCGTTTATTTTAATTAGCATAAATCCACTCGCTCTCCTCTGGAGATCTTTCCGTACTAGTTTAATCATTAATCTTTCTTTAATTAGTTTTCAATCAAGTCTCTGTGGGATCGACCCGTATTTGCCACTGTCTATCAGATAGACGCCGTGCACTTGCGGTATAACAATTTAAAAACAACAACAATCATACGAATGAATTAGAATGGATCGTGCGAATGAATTAGAATGGATCGTACGAATGAATTATAATGGATCATACGAATGAATTAGAATGGATCGTGTGATTGAATTAGAATGGATCATACGAATGAAATGGAATAAATACATTCATGCGAATGAATTAGAATAGATCGTACGAATGAATTAGAATAGATACATTCATGCGAATGAATTAGAATGGATCGTACGAATGAATTAGAATGGATCGTGTGATTGAATTAGAATGGATCATACGAATGAATTAGAATAGATACATTAATGTGAATGAATTAGAATGGATCGTACGAATAAATTCGAATGAATCGTATACGAATGAATTAGAATGGATCATACTATCGAATTAGAATTGATTAGAATGGATACATTCGTACGAATGAATTAGAATGGATCGTACGAATGAATTAGAATGGATACATTCATACGAATGAATTAGAATGGATCGTACAAATGAATTAAAATGGACCGTACGAATGAATTAGAGTGGATCGTACGAATAAAATAGAATGGCTCGCACGATCTTCTCTAATTCATTCGTACGAGCTATTCTAAATCATTCGTACGAATGTTTCAATTTTAATTCATTCATACGATCCATTCTAATTCATTCGCACGATCTATTCTAATTCATTCATACGTGCTATTCTAATTCCTTCGCACGAATGTATCCATTCAAATTCATTCGTACGATCCATTCTAATTCATTCGTATGATCCATTCTAATTCATTCGCACGATCTTTTATAGTTCATTCACATGATCCATTCTAATTTATTTGTACAATCCAGTCTAATTTATTCGTATGATCTATTCTAATTCATACGAATGAGTTAGAATAGACACATTCATCCAAATGAATTAGAATGGATCGTACTAGGGAATTAGAATGGATCGTACGA
This sequence comes from Chamaelirium japonicum, assembly GCA_947650365.1. Lineage (NCBI taxonomy): Eukaryota > Viridiplantae > Streptophyta > Magnoliopsida > Liliales > Melanthiaceae > Chamaelirium > Chamaelirium japonicum. The sequence goes on along the minus strand of OX393559.1, from coordinate 16,532,847 downwards.
ATGAATTAGAATGGATCATGCGAATGAATTAGAATGGATCGTACGAATGAATTAGAACAGATACATTCGTGTGAATGAATTAGAATGGATCGTACAAATGAATTAGAATGGATCGTACGAATGAATTAGAATGGATAGTGCGAATGAATTAGAATGGATCGTACGAATGAATTTGAATGGATACATTCGTGCGAATGAAATAGAATGGATCGTACGAATAAATTGCAATGGATCGTGCGAATGAATTAGAATAGCTCGTACAAATGAATTAGAATAGGTTCGTATGATCCATTCTAATTCATTCGTACGATTCATTCTAATTCTTTCGTACGATCCATTCAAATTCATTCGCACGAATGTATCCATTCTAATTCATTCGTACGATCCATTCAAATTTATTCGCACGAATGTATCCATTCTAATTCATTCACACGATCCATTCTAATTCATTCATATGATCCATTCTAATTCGTTCACACGAATGTATCTATTCTAATTTATTCGTACGATCCATTCTAGTTCATTCGTACGATCCATTCTATTCATTCCGTACGAATGAATTAGAATATATTATACGAATGAATTAGAATGGATACATTCGTTCGAATGAATTAGAAAGGATCGTACGAAAAAATTAGAATGGATCGTGCGAATGAATTAGAATAGATACATTCGTGCGAACGAATTAGAATGGATCGTACGAATGAATTAGAATGGATCGTACGAATGAATTAGAATGGATCGTGCGAATGAATTAGAATGGATCGTACGAATGAATTAGAATGGATACATTCGTGCGAATGAATTAGAATGGATCATACGATTGAATTAGAATGGATCGTACGAATGAATTAGAATGGATCATACGAATGAATTACAATCGATCGTACGAATGAATTAGAATGGATCGTATGAATTAATTACAATAGATCGTACGAATGAATTAGAATGGATCACGTGATTGAATTAGAATGGATCATATGAATGAATTAGAATAGATACATTCATGCGAATGAATTAGAATAGATCGTACGGTACGATTCATTCTAATTCTTTCGTACGATCCATTCTAATTCATTCGCACGAATGTATCCATTCTAATTCATCCGTACGATCCATTCTAATTCATTCGCACGATCCATTCTAATTCATTCGTACAAACCATTCTAATTCATTCGCTCGAATGTATCCATTCTAATTCATTTGTACGATCCATTCTAATTCATTCGTACAATCTATTCTAATTCATTCGGACGATCCATTTTAATTCATTCATACGATCCATTCTAATTCATTCATATGATCCATTCTAATTCATTCGTATGATCTATTCTAATTCATTCGCATGAATGTATCTATTCTAATTCATTCGTATGATCCATTCTAATTCAATCACACGATCCATTCTAATTTATTCGTACGATCGATTGTAATTCATTCGTACAATCCATTCTAATTCATTCTCACAATTGTATCCATTCTAATTCATTCATACAATCCATTCTAATTCATTCGCACGATCCATTCTAATTCATTCGCACGTATGTATCCATTCTAATTCATTCGTACGATCCATTCTAATTCGATCGTACTATCCATTCTAATTCATTCGTATGATCTATTCTAATTCATTTGTAGGAGCTATTCTAATTCATTCGTACTAATGTATCCATTCTAATTCATTCGTACGATCCATTCTAATTCATTCGCACGAATGTCTCCATTCTACTTCATTCGTATGATCCATTCTAATTCATTTGCACGATCCATTCTAATTCATTCGAATGAATGTATCCATTCTAATTTATTCGTAAGATCCATTCTAATTCATTCGTACGATCCATTCTAATTCATTCGTACGATCCATTTTAATTCATTCGCACGAATGTATCCATTCTAATTCATTCATACGATCCATTCTAATTCATTCGTATGATCCATTCTAATTCATTCACATGAATGTAACTATTCTAATTCATTCGTATGATCCATTCTAATTCAATCACACGATCCATTCTAATTCATCGTAAGATCCATTGTAATTCATTCGTACGATCCATTCTAATTCATTCGCACGAATTTATCCATTCTAATTCATTCGTACGATCTATTCGAATTCATTCGTACGACCTATTCTAATTCATTCACATGAACCATTATAATTCATTCGCACGATCCATTCTAATTCATTCGTACGATCCATTCTAATTGATTTATACGATCTATTCTAATTCATTCGTACGATCCATTCTAATTCATTCGCACGATCCATTCTAATTCATTCGTACGATCCATTCTAATTCATTTATACAATCTATTCTAATTCATTCGTACGATCCATTCTAATTCCTTCGTACGATCCATTCTAATTCATTCGTACGATCCATTCTAATTCATTCGTACGATCCATTCTAATTCATTCGTACGATCCATTCTAATTCATTCGTACGATTCTATTCTAATTCAATCGTACGATCCATTCTAATTCATTCGTACGATCCATTCTAATTCGATCGTACGATCCATTCTAAGTTGATCATACAATCCATTCTAATTCATTCGCACGATCCATTCTAATTCATTCGTACGATCGTGCAAATGAATTAGAACGGATCGTACTATCGAATTATAATGGATGATACGAATGAATTAGAATGGATCGTGCGAATGAATTAGAATGGATCGTACGAATGAATTAGAATGGAAACATTCGTGCGAATGAATTAGAATGGATCGTACGAAAGAATTAGAATGGATCGTACGAATGAATTAAAATGAATCGTGCGAATGAATTAGAATGGTTCATACGAATGAATTAGAATGGATACATTCATGCGAATGAATTAGAATGGATCATACGAATGAATTAGAATTGATCGTACGAATGAATTAGAATGGATACATTCGTGTGAATGAATTAGAATGGATCGTACGAATGAATTACAATGGGTCTTACGAATGAATTAAAATGGATCGTGTGATTGAATTAGAATGGATCATACGAATCAATTAGAATAGGTACATTCATAAGATTGAATTTGAATGGATCGTACGAATGAATTAGAATGGATCATACGAATGAATTAGAATGGATACATTCGTGCGAATGAATTAAAATGGATCGTACGAATAAATTAGATTGGATCGTACGAATGAATTAGAATGCATACATTCGTGCAAATGAATTAGAATGGATCGTACGAATGAATTAGAATGGATCATGCGAATGAATTAGAATGGACGTACGAATGAAGATACATTCGTGCGAATAAATTAGAATGGATCGTACGAATGAATTAGAATGGATCGTACGAATGAATTAGAATGGATCGTGCGAATGGATTAGAATGGATCATACGAATGAATTAGAATGGATATATTTGTGCGAATGAATTAGAATGGATCATACGAATGAATTTGAATAGATACATTCATGCGAATGAATTAGAATGGATCGTACGAATGAATTAGAATGGATCATACGTATGAATTAGAATGGATACATTCGTGCGAATGAATTAAAATGGATCGTATGAATGAATTAGAATGGATCGTACGAATGAATTAGAATGGATCGTACGAATGAATTAAAATGGATAGATTCGTGCGAATGAATTAGAATGGGTCGTACGAATGAATTAGAATGGATCGTGCGAATGAATTAGAATGGATCGTACGATCGAATAAGAATGGAATCGTACGAATGAATTAGAATGGATCGTACGAATGAATTAGAATGGATCGTACGAATGAATTAGAATAGCTCGTATGAATAAATTAGAATAGCTCGTACGAATGAAATATAATAGATCGTGCGAATGAATTAGAATGGATCGTGCGAATGAATTAGAATGGATTGTACAAATGAATTAGAATAGATCGTGCGAATGAATTACAATGGATCGTACGAATGAATTAGAATGGATCCTGCGAATGAATTAGAATAGCTTGTACGAATGAATTAGAATAGGTTCGTATGATCCATTCTAATTCATTCGTATGATCATTTCTAATTCGATAGTATGATCCATTCTAATTCATTTGCATGATCGTACGAATGAATTAGAATGTATCGTGCGAATGAATTAGAATGGATCATACGATCAAAATAGAATGGATCGTACGATCGAATTAGAATGGATCGTATGAATGAATTAGAATGGATCGTACGATCAAATTAGAATAGAATCGTACGAATGAATTAGAATGGATCGTACGAATGAATTAGAATGGATCGTATGAACGAATTATAATGGATACATTCGTGCGAATGAATTAGAATGGATCGTACGAATGAATTACAATGGATCGTACGAATGAATTAGAATGGATCGTGTGATTGAATTAGAATGGATCATACAAATGAATTAGAATAGATACATTCATGCGAATGAATTAGAATGGATCGTACGAATGAATTAGAATGGATCGTACGAAAGAATTAGAATGGATACATTCGTGCGAATGAATTAAAATGGATCGTACGAATGAATTAGAATGGATCGTACAAATGAATTAGAATGGATCGTACAAATGAATTAGAATGGATCATGTGAATGAATTAGAATGGATCATACTAATGAATTAGAATGGATACATTCGTGCGAATAAATTAGAATGGATCGTATAAAAGAATTAGAATGGATCGTACGAATGAATTAGAATGGATCATGCGAATGAATTAGAATGGATCGTGCGAATGAATTAGAATGGATACATTCGTGCGAATGAATTAGAATGGATCGTACGAATGAATTACAATGGATCGTACGAATGAATTAGAATGGATCGTGTGATTGAATTACAATGGATCATACGAATGAATTAGAATAGATATATTCATGCAAATGAATTAGAATGGATCGTACGAATAAATTAGAATGGATCGTACAAATGAATTAGAATGGATACATTCGTGCGAATAAATTAAAATGGGAATGAATTAGAATGGATCGTACAAATGAATTAGAATAGAGCGTACGAATGAATTAGAATGGATACATTCGTGCAATAGAATTTGAATGGATCGTACGAATGAATTAGAATCACTACAAGAAATAGGTTCTTTACCGACGGACATTATTATCACCGTCGGTAATAATATACTTTTTACCGACGGTGACTATAATATCCGTCGGTATTATAACTTCAATTTTTTAAATTTTTTTTGCACATTTATTACCGGCGGTAATATATTATCCGTCGGTAAAATGCTTTCTACCGACGGCACGTATATATCCGTCGGTACAATACTTTATACCGATGGCTAAATAAAGTCCTTCGGTACAATGTCACGACGAAACTCAAGTAAAAACCGAGTCTGGAAAAAAAAGGCACCCTGTGTTTCGTCGTGATATTGTACCGACTGACGTTATATTTCCGTCGGTATAACTAATTTTACCGACGGAAATTATATGTCTGTTGGCACACTACCGACGGTAATTAAATATCCATCGGTAAAATTGTCCCGACGAAACTCAGGGTAAAAACCCAGCCTCTGGAAAAAATGGAACCCTGAGTTTCGTCGTCGATTTTTACCGACGGACGTTATATTTCCGTCGGTGTAACGAATTTTACCGACGTAAATTATATGGCCGTCGGCACGATACCGATGGGAATTAAATATCCGTCGGTAAAATTTCACGACGAAACACAGGGTAAAAACCGAGCCTCTGGAAAAAATTGGAACCCTGAGTTTTATCGTTGATTTTTACCGACAGAAATTATTCTACCGTCGGTATAAAGTAATTATACCGACGGTATTACAAGTTCCATCGGTAAAAACCCTACTAATATACACCGCAGCCACCCGTTTCTTTTTCTGTTTCGACCTAACTCCTCTGGCGCCCCTCTCTCAATCTCTCTCTCTCTCTCTCTCTCACCGACCCGACCAGTCCGGCGACCTCGTCCCCCTCCGGCAGCCCCGCGATCCCCTCCGGCCACCCATCCCCCACCCGGCCACCCATCCCCCTCCCGACCTCCGCCCCTCCCCGGCCTCTCGGCCCTCTCTCTCTCTCTCTATTTCCTCCCCCCCTCCCCGGCCTCCCTTCCCTCTCTCTCTCTCTCTCTCTCTCTCTCTCTCTCTCTCTCTCTACTTCCTCCCCTCACCTCTCTCTCTCTCTCGATCTAAACCCCCCTCCGGCCGGCCACCTATCCCCTCCCTTGCACCTCCGGCCACCCCTCCCTTTCTCGCACCACCGACTGCGACACCAATACTCCTCCTCCTTCTCGAGGCCTGCCGACCATCGCTAGTGAGCTCCTCCTCCTCCTCCCTTTTCCCCTTAGGTTAATTTGTTCCAAATTGCATACTAAAGTTTGAAATGTTATCTTATCAAAATTGCATACTAATTTTGTCATCTATTGAATTCCCTTATGAAAATTGCATACTTATTTGATAATTTTTATCTTATCAAAACTGAATTGAATGGGGGGAATGGGAATGTATCCATTCATACGATTCATTCATATGAGTTATTATCATACGATTCATATGAGTTATTCCAATTCATTCATATGAGTAATTTTTATCTTATCAAAACTGCTTAATTCCCTCATTTGGTAATTTTTACATTGTTTTAAAACTCGCCGAGTCGACTCAAAACTCGGCCGAGTCGACTCGACTCGGCTGAGTTTCGATCCGACTCGGTCCAAAACTCGAGTTTCGATCCGACTCGGCTGAGTTTCGATTCGACTCGAGTTTTGTCGGGTTTTAGCCGAGTTGTCGAGTCTACTCGACTCATTAAGGTTTCGAGTTGAGTTGAGTTTTCGTGTTTTAAAACATTGATTTTTATCCTATCAAAACTGAATTGAATGGGGGAATGAGGGGCAAAATGTAGTTTTTAGACTAGGATGAACGTCAGTTTTGTCGGTCGGTTTCGGTGTGGGTTTTGTCGGTTATATTTTTTTTGGTTTACGAAAAATCAAAACCGAAACCGAAATCGAAACCGAAACCGAAATGGTCGGTTTTTGTCAGACCCCAAGTGTTTACTTGATGAGGCTCTCTGACTTGTTGACTTACTGTCGCATAACTTTGGTGCTATGCCTAGCATTCGAACTATCAGCAGTTTAAATGCTGGCCACCAACCCTAGGTTTACTATGTGACTAGTCTACTCATCATAATACACCCAACCATTAGGGATGTGGATGGCCTGTAGAAGTTTTGGTTCGGTGTTCCATACCCGGGAACCGAAACCAAAATTGTGCGGAGTCTTATAACATTGTTTGAAATTATATGTCAGGTGTTGTATAGCCAGATAGACGAAGATGTCTTCGATCGATAAGAGTTGGATGCGTAATTCGAATCGCATGAGCCAAGAGTACAGAGAAGGAGTCAGGAAATTTCTGGATTTTGCATTTGAGCGTCTTGCACCGCTTGATGGAAAAATTATGTGTCCCTGTATAGACTGCGGAAGGGTGACTAGGAAGGTTCGAGAGGAATGTGAGGTTGATCTGGTAATACGTGGCATTGACATTAGCTATACCCGTTGGTTCTCGCACGGTGAGGAGCTAGATGCAGTCCCCATGGCAGCTCACGGTGAAACTTCAAACACAGTGATCGCTGATGATAATATTAATACAGACGATGACGATGACATGCAGGGTATGATACATGATTTGCAAGGTGGAATCGGCACGGAAACACCGTCAGGTGATCAGCCCAATATCGAAGCGGACAAGTTCTACAGATTGCTTAAAGATACCGAACAACCTCTATACCCGGGGTGTGAGAAGTTTTCAAAACTCTCTTTCACTGTAAAGCTTCTTCATTTGAAGTGCCTCAATGGTTGGAGTAATAAGTCATTTAATATGTTGGTAGAGTTGCTGAAAGAGGCTTTTCCTATGGGTGAGACAGTACCGAAATCATTCTACGAGGCTAAGAAGACAATTAAAGATCTCGGTCTGGGTTATGAGAAAATTGATGCATGCGTGAACAATTGTATGTTGTACTGGAAAGAGTACGAACATGCGCGGTCATGCCATATATGCGGAGCAACGAGATATAAAGAGACGAATGCCGAGTCTAGTACCAGTCGAAGGAAGAAAAATGTATCTGCAAAGGTTCTCCTATACTTCCCGCTTAGGGACAGGCTTCAGAGATTGTTTATGTCATCGAAGACTGCTGAGCACATAAGGTGGCATGCACGAGAACGTACAGATGACGGGATTATGAGACATCCGGCCGACTCTCTGACGTGGAAAGATTTTGATTATACCTATCCTGAATTCGCATGTGAAGTTCGCAACGTCAGGTTAGGGCTTGCTAGCGATGGCTTCAATCCCTTTGGGAATATGAGTGTGTCGTACAGCATTTGGCCAGTTGTCCTAGTTCCATACAATTTGCCTCCCTAGATGTGCTTAAAAAAGCCATACATAATGCTCTCCTTGCTCATTCCCGGACTCAGGTCGCCTGGTAATGATATTGACGTTTACTTGCAGCCGTTGATTGAGGAGTTGAACGAGTTATGGGAAGTTGGGGCCGATACGTATGATGCCTCGTTGCGCCAGAATTTTTGGATGCATACGGCACTTCTATGGACCATCAACGATTTTCCTGCATATGCCAACTTATCCGGGTGGAGTACTAAAGGAAAATTGGCGTGCCTTATATGCAATAAGGAGATAGATTCATTACGGTTGAAGAACGGAGGCAAGTTCTGTTATATGGGCCATTGAAGATTCCTTGTTGACGGTCATTAGTGGAGGCAGAACAAAAGAGCTTTCAACGGCAAGAAGGAACTTGCAAAGGCCCCGGAGCAGCTTTCGGGGGTAGAAGTCTTATGCGAATTGGATCAGCTTGATGCTGTGGCACTTGAGAAAGGTATAAAGAAGAGAACGTATGAAGATTCTACGCATGAGCATAACTGGAAGAAGAAGAGTATTTTCTTTAAACTACCGTACTGGAGCAGCCTACTCTTGCGGCATAACTTGGATGTCATGCATATCGAGAAAAATGTGTGACAACATTATAGGAACACTGCTGAATCTCGACGGTAAGACGAAGGATAATCTTAAATCTTATCTCGATCTTAAGGAGTTGGGCATCCGAAAATCACTTCATCCCTAAGAGATTGGGGATAAGAATGTGTTGCCAGTTGCAAGCTACACCATGAGCTCACAGCAAAAGACAGCCTTATGTGCATTCCTACGGTCTGTAAAAACGCCAGACGGTTATTCTTCGAATATCGCACGATGCGTGCAAGAGAACGGTCGGAAGTTGTCTGGATTAAAGAGCCACGATTGTCATGTTCTTATGCAGCGATTGTTATCTCTTGCTATACGTGGGAATTTAACCGAACAGGTGTCCGGTCCATTAATTGAGCTCAGCACTTTTTTCAGACAGTTGTGCTCGAAGGTACTTAGAGTGGACCAACTTGAACAGATGGAGAGGGATAATGCGCTCATATTGTGCAAGCTCGATATGATATTTCCACCTTCCTTCTTTGATGTCATGGTGCATTTGACCGTTCACGTAGCAAATGAGGCCAAACTCGGCGGCCCAGTTCATTACCGCTGGATGTATTTTATCGAGAGGTAATCGTCTCGTCTCATTCGCACAATGTATTTGATCGTTCTTGATATATTCATCCAAATATTTTTTTCAAAAATTAGGTACTTGCGAATATTGAAAACATATATTCGTAATAAAAGTCGTCCGGAGGGATCAATTGCTGAAGGATACCTAGCAGAAGAATGTCTAACATTCTGCTCAAGATACCTACATGGTATAGACACGCGATTCAATCAACTTGAGCGGAACTATGACGGTGGTCTAATAGACTTCGATGGGGGTTTGTCTATATTTGCCGAAATAGGTAGACTTGTAGGAGGAGGCAAAACTCGTCGATTGTCTGTAGATGAGATTCAACAGGCACATATGTATGTGTTGCGCCAATGTGATGAAGTGTGGTCATTCATTGAGTAAGCATTTTACGATCATTTACTCATTCTTTCAGTCCATTCATTAAGTATATGTGCTAATTATAATCTAATTTATAACCTGTAAAACAGGAAGCATAAAGCCATCATTAATAATCAGGGTACTCGAAATGCTCCCCAAATTCATGATCGTAAATTCCCATCGTGGTTCGAGAAACACGTAAGTATTCACATCATTACTGAATTTTATTGACATCCATTACCGAACAATAATTATGTGTTCATATCATGAATGTCATGTGGTTATTATAGGCACAAGAGTTGCACGACAACCACGATCCGCTGATGAATGAGGATCTCTGGCGCTTATCTTGTAGTCCTTTGCAAGACGCAATATCGTACGATGGTTATATCGTGAACGGTTATAGATTTCGGACGAAAGATAGTGAAAAATAGTGGGGTTGACGTCAACGGTGAGCAAGAAGAATTAGAAAAAATCGACTTCTACGGCGTCCTCAACTAGATTCTCGAGATTAAATTCCTTGGCCAAAATCAGATCATATTATTCAAATGCGATTGGTATGATTTTAATAATCGCGGGACTGATTATAATGTCGACAAATACGGTTTTATCAGCATCAACACTGGCAAGAGATTGAATACCCAATATGAAGATCCATTCATTCTTGCCTCTCAAGTACAACAGATATTTTTTGCACCGGATAATACCTCTCCAGGTTGGCAAATTGTAGTCAGGTCACCACCCAGAGATTTTTATGACATGGGAGACAAGGATACGGGGGTCGTCGATGATGATTTGGATGCATACCAGAATAATGAGATAATCATTGTCGACGCAGTGCACGACGAAAATGAAGATGTGGACAATATAAACTGGACAGCGAATGCAGATCAAATGATAGAAGAGGGATGCGATGAGTGTGACAGAGATGAGACTGAAAATGACTAGACCGTATGTAAATCAAATTGTTTTATATTTAAATCAAATTGTTTTATATATAAATCATATTGTTTCATATGTATATCATATTAATTTATACTGTTTCATATGTAAATCATATCGTTTCATATGTAAATCAAACTGTTTTATATTGTTTCATAAATCATACTGTTTCATATATAAATCAAACTGTTTTATATTGTTTCATATGTAAATCTTACTGTTTCATATGTAAATTAAACTGTTTCAGATGGCATCACGGTCATATGTTCGTAGAGACAGGGGTGGGGTAGCTCGGAGCGCTCCGGCTGCCACCCCAGGGTCCGAGGCTGAGCCGTCCGGATCTGGTAGTACTGTTCCTCTCTCCACACCAGCTCCTGATATGGTTGCAGCCTCCGGAGCTTCGAGCAGTGCTCAGCACTCGGCTACAGCGTCTACGCCCACAGGTAATATTTAGATCTAAAGTTTTATACATGTTGTAAATACTTCTTCAGTACTGATGTATATTTTATTTGCAGGGTCGAGGATCACCAGGCACGTAGGCGACCGGGGCGTGACGACGGCCCGGCGCTTGTCGACCTTACGCGAGCCGTTTTCCCTACAGTGGAGCGGCAGGACCTTTGTGGGCGAGCACGCTTCTGACGCCGCCACGTGGGTGGGTATTATAGTACGGGAGGAGAGGAATGCCCCGATTGTGGGGTTAAGGGGGTGGAAGAACATTGATGCATCCTATAAGGAGAGGATGTATCGGTAGTTTTTGGTACGTTAGTTTCATTAACGCATTTTAGAATAATATCGTACTTCTTTATAATTTGATTTGATAAAATGACTTGTTTCTAAATTGATTTTACAGGAGAAATTTAAATGGGAGAACATGGAAACCGACACCCATCGGGAGGACTTGTGGAAGATGATGGGTGAGCGGTACAGGGATTACCGTCATGAGCTCTACCAGCTCTATGGTTACTTGGTCGGCCAGCCGGCTGAGGAGGTACAGGCTGCAGCCGGGACGAGAGATGCGCCCCCGCTACACGTTCTACAGTTTTTGGTCGCTCACTGGGCCACCCCTCACTTTCAGGTATAATTATAATTTTGTTGATTCGTACTTATTTTAATGTTATACTAAAAATTTGTATTGATGTTTCAAAATTTAATCGATTGACACAGGCGAGTTCTGCTAAAGGCAAGCATAATAGAAGTGCCTCGACGACACCTGCTCCAGTGAAGGGGAGGACCTCCATGCCCCAGCTTGCCCAGTAGCTGGTAAATGATACAAACATTGTTATTATTTAAAGCTCTATACATGTTATATTAACTCATCTATTTATTTTATATGTCCAACAGACACAGTCCTTGGGCCACGAGCCTAATAGGGTTGACCTTTTTGAGGCCTCTAGGAGGCGGCGTATCGATGGGGCATTTCTGGACGACAGGGTTGCCTTGCAAGTGGTAAGTAATTAAATTACTGTTAATATATTCTTATACATATGCCATAAAATATCATTGAATATCATTGATTGTTTTTATATAGGAGAGGATGCGACTTCTGGTGACCCCGTCGGGCGAGGCCGGCTCCTCCTCCAACTCAGTATCTGTCGACTCAGCGATGGATATTGTGCTAAGACCTGCCACGCACGGCCGTGTCCTCTGTACGGGCCTTGGAGTCACGCCCTCCTCCTACTTTGGACGAGAGGGTATGCGCTCGAGGGCACGGGACACCCAGACCGGTGCTATCACTCAGCTGCAGTCTGTGCTAGATGCGGAGCGAGAGCAGAGGCAGGCCCTCGAGCAGAGGGTTGAGGCGGAGCGAGAGCAGAGGTAGGCCCTCGAGCAGAGGGTTGAGGCGGAGAAGAAGGCCCTCGATGAGGAAAGAGAAGCTCGCAGGGAACTGGAGCGTAAATTTTATGAATTCATAAGCCGGTCTAGTGGTGGCTCATCCTCATGATCAGGTTCTTACTAATCTTTATAATATTAGCAAAAAATATGAATCTTACTAATTTGAGTTTAGATCATATTATCACACTTACGATTTTCCAACACTTAGACTCTAAATCGGTGAATCGGATCGTAAATTATTCAAATATCCAATTAGAACCCGCTCGCAAGTCCGAAATACGGAATAATTCCAAGTTCGAATTATCGGATGCCGATCCGATGACGATCCGATCGAATCCAAACCTATTTCAAATCTGAAACACGCTAATTATGATTTTCCAATACTTAGCCTCTAAATCGGTGAATCGGATTGTAAATTGGTCAAATATCCAATTAGAACCCGCTCGCAAGTCCGAAATACGGAATAATTTCAAGTTCGAATTATCGGATGCCGATCCGATGACGATCTGATCGAATCCAAACCTATTTCATATCCGAAACACGCTAACTTATGATTTTCCAACACTTAGACTCTAAATCGGTGAATCGGATCGTAAATTGTTCAAATATCCAATTAGAACCCGCTCGCAAGTCCAAAATACGGAATAATTCCAAGTTCGAATTATCGGATGCCAATCCGATGACGATCCGATCGAATCAAAACCTATTTCAAATCCGAAACACGCTAACTTATGATTTTCCAACACTTAGACTCTAAATCGGTGAATCGGATCGTAAATTGGTCAAATATCCAATTAGAACCCGCTCGCAAGTCCGAAATACGGAAACGAATGAATTAGAATAGATACATTTGTGCGAATGAATTAGATTGCATCGTACAAATGAATTTGAATGGATTGTACGAATGAATTAGAATGGATCGTACGAATGAATTAGAATGGATCGTACGAATGAATTAGAATGAATCGTACGAATGAATTAGAATGGATACATTCGAGCGAATGAATTAGAATGGATTAGAATGGATACATTCGTGCGAATGAATTAGAATGGATCGTACAAATGAATTAGAATGGATCGTACGAATGGATTAGAATGGATCGTACAAATGAATTAGAATGGATCGTACGAATGAATTAGAATTAGATCATACGAATGAATTGGAATAGATCGTGCGAATAAATTAGAATGGATTGTACGATTAGAATGGATCCATTCGTACGAATGAATTAGAATGGATCGTGCGAATGAATTAGAATGGATCGTACGAATGAATTTGAATGGATTGTACGAACGAATTAGAATGGATCGTATGAATGAATTAGAATGGATCGTACGAATGGATTAGAATGGATCGTACGAATGGATCATGCGAATGAATTAGAATGGATCGTACGAATGAATTAGAATGGATCATATGAATGAATTAGAATGGATACATTTGAGCGAATGAATCAGAATGGATCGTACGAATGAATTAGAATGGATCATAGGAATGAATTAGAATGGATCGTGCAAATGAATTAGAATGGATACATTCGTGCGAATGAATTAGAATAGATCGTAGGAATAAATTAGAATGGATCGTACGAATGAATTAGAATAGTTACATTCGTGCGAATGAATTAGAATGGATCATAGGAATGAATTAGAACGGATCGTGCGAATGAATTAGAATGGATCGTACGAATGAATTAGAATGGATCGTACGAATGAATTAGAATGGATCATACGAATGAATTACAATGAATTCATTCGTACGATCCATTCTAATTCATTCGTATGATCCATTCTAATTCGTTCGTACGATCCATTCTAATTCATTCGCACGATCCATTCTAATTCACTCACACGAATGTATCCATTCTAATTCATTTGCATGATCCATTCTAATTCATTCCTATGATCCATTCTAATTCATTCGTACGATCCATTCTAATTCATTCGTCCGATCCATTCAAATTCATTCGTACGATGCAATCTAATTCATTCGCACAAATGTATCTATTCTAATTCATTCGTACAATGCGTTCTAATCCATTCGTATGATCCATTCTAATCCATTCGTACGATCCAATCTAATCCATTCGTACGATCCATTCTAATTCATTCGTACGATCCATTCTAATTTATTCTCACAAATGTAACCTTTCTAAATCATTCATATGATCCATTGTAATTTATTCGCACGATCTATTCTAATTCATTCGTACGATCCATTCTAATTTATTCGTACGATCCATTCTAATTCATTCTCATGAATGTAACCTTTCTAATTCATTTGTATGATCCATTCTAATTCATTCGTACGATCCATTCTAATTCATTCGTACGATCCATTCTAATTCATTCTCACAAATGTAACCTTTCTAATTCATTTGTACGATCCATTCTAATTCATTCGTACGATCCATTTTAATTCATTCGCATGATCCATTCTAATTCATTCGTATGATACATTCGTGCGAATGAATTAGAATGGATCGTACGAATGAATTAGAATGGATCGTACGAATGAATTAGAATAGATCGTGCAAATAAATTAGAACGGATCATACGAATGAATTAGAATAGATATATTCATGCGAATGAATTAGAATGGATCGTACGAATGAATTAGAATGGATCGTGTGAATGAATTAGAATGGTTCGTATGAATAAATTAGAATGGATCGTACGAATGAAATAAAATGGATACATGTGTGCGAATGAATTAGAATGGATCATACGATTGAATTTGAAATGGATCGTACGAATAAATTAGAATGGATACATTTGTGCGATGAATAGGAATGGAGCGTACGAATGAATTAGAATGGAGCGTACGAATGAATTAGAATGGATATATTCGTGCGAATGAATTAGAATGGATCGTACGAATGAATTAGACTGGATCATACGAATAAATTAGATTGGATACATTCATGCAAATGAATTAGAATGAATCGTACGAATGAATTAGATTGGATCATACAAATGAATTAGAATTGATCATACGAATGAATTAGAATGGTTCATACGAATAAATTAGAATGGATCGTGCGAATGAATTAGAATGGATCGTACGAATGAATTAGAATGGATCGTACGAATGAATTAGAATGGATACATTCGTGTGAATGCATTAGAATGAATCGTACGATCCATTCTAATTCATTCGTCCGATCCATTCTAATTCATTCGCTCGAATGTATCCATTTTAATTCATTCGTACGATCCATTCTAATTCATTCCTATGATCCATTCTAATTCATTCGTACGATCCATTCTAATTCATTCGCACGAATGTATCTGTTTGGGGATATTTTTCGCTGGTCTGTGCGGCGTACCTGCAAGACAAAGAAGAAGCGTAAGAACGACTGGCTCCCTTAGAAGCGCAGACCCTCCGACGCTCAAGTCAGTCTCAGGTGCTCAACGGCGAGCTATAGAAGACGAAAGTGGTAGGGATGAGGGTTTCGAATCCGTACTCTGGAGCCTGGGGGTGGGCATTTATAGACATTGGCGACCTACCGTTGCCCGACACGTGGAGATTCTTTCCAGCGCCTTCTAGACCCCCACGTTCTGGCTCGCGTGGGTCTCTGACAGTCCTTGGAATTGCACCCCTGACATTCTTTGTCGCCGAGCTTGCCAGGCGGTTTTGAGTGGGGGAGAGCATCTTAACTAACTCAGGCGGGCTTCCGTGGACTACAATTGTCCACGTAGCTTCAGTGGGGTTTCGACACCTGGCAGCCTTTATGCCTCTTTACTGGGGCGACCTCAGGGAGGAAGCAAAAGCGAGCTCACCCTTCATGATTCCACATTCCCCTTCATACCTATCAAGAGTCGGACCTCGTAGGGGCGACCTCTTCGATAAATAGGGGGGTCTTGGTGAGCTAGGGGCGTCTGTGGTGCCGGTGTCTTTGTATGCATAACGATCTAACTCCCGCTGCCACTACCAGCGAACTCCCGTGCGAGCTTGGCGAGCTTTTGTGCGAGCTTGGGTGAGGTCCTGAGCGAGCTTGGGCGAGCTCCTGAGCGAGCTCTTTGCCTAAGGCCCCTTCAGCCCAATATGGATCTCGCTCCCTGTCAAGATGATTTGGTGAGCGCGAGGGGGAGGGCAAGCTCCTGGGCGAGTTCCCCACCCCTTGGAATCCTGGGGTCTGAGATCCGCAGGCAAGGGCGAACTGATGTCGAGCGCGTGGAGCTAGGGGCGGGCTCTGGGCGAGCTAGGAGGCGAGCTCATACGGGTAAGGGCTCCAACTCCTGGACGGACTTCAGCTACCCCCAACATTACCCCCTCCTGAGGGAGCGACCAAGGGGATTTTAATGCTTGCTCAGGAGTCTTATTGCACACGCCGGTCGGACAGGGAGCACCAGTCATTGGCGACCTCCAACCTGTGAGCTGTGAGCACCTGCCGTGGGCGGTCTGCGCCGAGAGTTTTGACTGCCAGTATTTCACAAACGCCGGGCGGGTCGGGAGCATCAGCCACGAGCGATCTCCTTCCGGTGCGAGCTTGCCACACGCGGTCAGGGTCTGCATCGAGCGAGCTGCGGGCAACTGCCATGGGCGATCTTGTGACTGGGGTATCGCTCCAAATCTCCGACGGTCGTTTCATCTTAAATGCGGTGCGAGGCTCGAGGTCGATACAATGAATCTCATCATGAGATCCCGATCGGCGCAAGACACGTGTCTCCTTTTCATTCGCCTTCGTCTTTGTCAGAAAAAGACGGTGCCGGCATCTGCGCAGTTTTTTCCCACGCACGGTCCACGTGGCACTTCCTGATTGGAGAAAGACAAGCTATCGCTTCAACCATCGGCGTGTCGCCTCATTGGGCGCGCTCGAGTACTAATTGCGGCCCGATTCACCTACCTCTCACCCGTCTATAAATAGGGGATGGGGGGCGATTTTTACCGCTGCGTGAAAATAGCTCTCCCTTCTTTCTTTGCTTTCAGCTTGCCTTAGACGCTTTCAGCTCGCCCTTGACCCTCTGCTCCCATGGCCTCTGCTGCTGCCTCCTCTTCTGCTGCTACTGCTGCTGCATCCTCCCAGGGGGAACCTCTTAACGTTGCCCCCATCTCGGTGCGCGAACCTGGCATCGAGGAGGAGGTTCCCTCAAGGGAGCCTGCCGTCGTATGGTTCAATGATATTGGCGGCGCACCGATTCCTGCGAGCCTGCGCTCCGCGGCGAGTATCCCTCAGGAGCTCGCCCTGCTGCCCTTCCCCCGCTCAGGTAGACCGCTCTCCGGTACAGCGGTCTCCGTTGGACAAATCTGGTCGGGGCTCCGGCTGCCCTTGAACCACCTAGCCAGCGAGCTGCTGGAGCTGGCGGGCTTATGCCCCACTCAGCTTCCGGGCAACTCCTGGGGGGTCTTCTACGGGCTTTCTCGAATCGAGGAAGCCCTCAACGTGAGGATCCCCCTGTCCTACCTCCTGAAGAAATGGTTCCTCAAACCGCAACCTGTCTTCAGCGAGGTGGACTGCGGCCTCTTCTACCTGACGTGGCGCTCAGGCGAGGTGCTCCCCTTCTCCGCTGTGGAGAACAAAGACAGGTACTGGAAAGAGTACCCGTTCGTGGTGGACAGCAATTGGCGAGGTCCCTGCGCCGGCGTCCCTTCGCACCCCGGCAGACCGCCCCTCGCCGTTTTCAAAGAGATCGCGGATTACCGAGCCAAGGGGAGGAAGTGCATCGCAGCAGCCCGGGAGAAATCCCTCGATGATGCGATCTCGGACTTCCTCGGGGGGGCGAACTCCCGAGAAGGTCCTAGCTCCGGACTTCTCCTTCCTATGGAAGGATCTCCGGACTGGCGTCATCACCACCCGACAAAAGGTGATGCGTAAGAAGGTGGCGGTCTCCCGCCGTGCCGGATCAACCCCCACCACTGCCGCCGCGACCTCTGGGGCAGGCACTTCCTCGGCGAAAGGGAAGAAGCGGGCTTCTCCAACCAAGGTCGCCGTCGACGTTCTCCCTCCCCCACCTCCAGCCCGCGAAGCTGCACCAGGTCAAGCGACCAATCCTTTATCCTCTACTCTCTCTATCCGGGGCCCAGTCCCGGAGCCTCGACGGTGTCGTATTACTTTCGTCGAGCCCGAGGATCCGCGCGTCGAGCTGCTTCTAAGCATGGCGGAGGTGGTGTCCCGAATGGCTGAAGTACTGATACGCAGATTCCCAGGCGACCTCTTTAAACCCCTGTTTATTGCGATGATGACCCCAGAGATGGAGGGCGCCCCCCAGAAGAAGAAAAAGTAGAAGCAAGCTCCACCTGCTCGCCAGATGGTGGAAGACGACATCGTTCGACAGGCTCGCGAAGCCTTCGAACGGGCCGTCCAGGAGCAGCGAAGAAAAGTCGCTCTGGATGAAGTGGGCTTGGGGTCGTGTGACGATTCCAGCTCGGAGGAGGAGGAAGAGGAGCCCGCCCCCAGTCCTCCGAGCACGCCTGCTCCCGATGCTCCTGGCACCATCGTGCCGAGCGCTCCTGCCACCGTCCAGGCGACCTCTCCACTAACCGCATCCACTCCGCCGTGCTCGACCACTTCGGGCGCTCCGGACGCCGCCGCTCTAGGCGCGCCCGCCGTCACCCAAGCGGCCTCATCACCGGCCACGGTTCCCCCCTCGTCTTCTTCGCCCTTAGAGGGTCCCGCCTCCACTCCTGGCGCGCCTTCCAGCGCACCGGAGACCAACTCTCCAGCGACCTTGCCAGCTACCGTGCCAACAGCCACACTTCCCGGCGTGCCCATAGCCACGCCTCCCAGCGTGCCCATCGCCGCGCCAACAGCCACGCCCCCCAGTGCGCCAATCGCCGCGCCTCCTGCGACCTCCGAAGGTCTAGCCCCCGCGCCCCTTGCTCCCGCGGCTTCTATCCTCTTGGAGGAGCTGGGCGGGCTGGTCTACTGGTCTCTGGACCTGGGGGCTATCCTGGAGGATCTTCCGAGCTCAAGCTCGGAAGCCTCGGACCCAGTCTTGCTCGGCCAAGGGGGAGCCGCCGCGCCGCCCCTTATTAACGAAGGGAGTGTCGGCGCCCAAGAGGCCGAGCCCGCCGCTACTGCTGTCGTGGCGCCCCCTCCAGCTGCTCCAACCGAGGCGAGCCAGGCGAGCTCCTCCTCAGGCGACCCCGAGCGCGCCCCATACTACATGCGGGAGATCCTGGGGCGTAACATCTTCGCCCAGACTCCCTATATCGTCCTCGTCAACCGGCTCATAGAGGTATGATTACCTTTATGCTTCTTTGTCCCAAATCTCTTTTCCTGTTCTAACTTTCTTCTAACTCTTTAACTGTTTCACCTTGCCGTAGGTGGAGCGGGTCAGTCGGGCTCTCGCCGATGAGGTTGCTGGCGTTGCGGGGGACACGGTCGCCCTCTACGATGACACTCTCCATGGCTCAGAGAGGAGAGTAGACGAGCACATCCACCGTCTCCGCCAGATGGACCAATCCGGCGAGCTCCGAGCTGAGGTGGACCGGCTACGCCAGCAGGCCACCTCTGTTGATACGGAAGTTGCCCAGCTACGCCAGCGGGCTGCCACTCTCACCACGGTGCTAGCCTCGGTAGAGGATGCTCGTGCCCGCGCCCTCGTGGATCTGCAAGAGGCGACTAGAGCCAAAGAGGCCGCTCAGAAGGAAATTCTCGAGCTTCGCAGCCAAGAGGCGGCCTCCAGGGACAAGATCACGGCGCTGAAGGAGGCACATCTCCGCGACCTCCACTCCCAGCGAGAATGTCTCCAGTCGCAGCTGGGCGAGCTCCTCCAGAAGGGCGCGCTGGATGCCATCGAGAAATACAAGGCCGAAAGGTCAAAAAAGAGGAAGCGCGGCGACGACGAGGGTGCTGGTGCGGGCCCAGCCTAGGCTCTATCTTTTGTAACCCCAGGGATGTAACTTTAAACAATGAAATGAATGATAGATCTTTTTGAGCTCGCCTCTGTGTCTTATTCTTCTGTGTTTCTTTTCTTTCTTTATGCGAGTCCGCTCATGAGTCTGCTCCAAAACCTTTCGCAGCGGCCTTGAGGGTCACACCCCGGGTGAGGCAACTAATTCGATTCAACCATTTTATTTTAAAATATATGCAAACAAAAAACTCGGCATGCTCGCTAAAACCCAATATAGTCTCTGAGCCCGGAAAACGATAAGCGAACCAAATAACTTCAAAAAAAACTTCCCTACACTCAGAGACTTAAACCATTTTTATTTTTGAAGAAAACTAATAAGTGCTAGCTGCCCCCTGCCCGGTTAAATTCCCCCGAAGGTCCTGTTCACTGGACACGCCCTTAGAGGGGTTACCAAGGGAAGTTCGGGCTACCTGAAAGGGTGGTCGCCCTTCTCAAGTTTCCCTAATTCGCGCCAGGATGCTTCCGTTCATGGTAGGTGAACGCGAAGGATCCTGGTTAGGTTTTGAGTCCACTAAACCGCGAACTACCCTGGAAATCTCAAGGTCGCTCATTTACGGCCTCTAAGGATTCCAGTCTTGCTTTAAGTCCGCACAACGGCGGACTGCCCCGGGAATCTCAAGGTCACCTACTGGCGGCCTCTGAGGGTCCTGGTCTAGCTTTAAGTCCGCACGACGGCGGACTGCCCCGGGAATCTCAAGGTCGCCTACTGGCGGCCTCTGAGGGTCCCGGTCTTGCTTTAAGTCCGCACGACGGCGGACTGCCCCGGGAATCTCAAGGTCGCCAACTGGCGGCTTCTTAGGGCCCCGGTCTTGCTTTAAGTCCGCACGACGGCGGACTGCCCCAGGAATCTCAAGGTCACCTACTGGCAGCCTCTGAGGGTCCCGGTCTTGCTTTAAGTCCGTACGATAACGGACTGTACTTTTCCGAAGATCATGCATGCTCCTACTATGTCGAGCTTCCAGGCTGACTTCTTTGGTGAAACCGCCATCGTTTATTCATAATTTCTTCAGAAAACGACTTACAAAAACCCACTGGTCTTATGCATAAAATTTCCGGAGGTGCAAAGCATTCCAAGGTCGCTCTAACAGGTCGCCTTCAGCGGTCATCAACTGGTAAGCCCCCGAGCCTCACGCTTCGCGTACTATGTAGGGGCCTTCCCAGTTCGCAGCGAGCTTCCCTGCGTTAGGCTCCTGTGTGTTCGCGAACACCTTTCTCATCACCATGTCCCCGGCTTTGAATGCTCGATGGCAGACTCTTTTGTCGCATGCGCGCTTCATTTCCTGTCGGTACCCGGCGAGGTGCAGGTTGGCGCGCTCTCGTCTCTCTTTGAGCTGATCGAGGGAGTCGGTGAGCAGTTTGTCGTTGTCGACCTCCTCCGCCGCAAGCCTTCTTTCCGTGGGCAGCTCGGCCTCTACGGGCAGCACGGCTTCGCAACCATAAGTGAGACTGAAGGGTGACTCGTTAGTTGAGCGACGGGGAGTAGTGCGATAGGCCCATAGGACTCCATCGAGCTCCTGCTCCCACAGTCCCTTCTTTCCTTCCAACCTCTTCTTGAGGTTGTCCAGGATTACGCGATTCGTGGCTTCAGCCTGCCCGTTGCTTTGCGGGTACCTTGGAGACGAAAACCTCAGGTCGACTCCATACTGAGCACAAAAATTTTTGATCAAGTGATTGTCGAACTGTCGGCCGTTGTCTGTGATAAGTATCCGGGGCAGACCGAAACGACAGAAAATGTTCTTCCAAAGGAAGTCCTTCACTTGCTTTTCCCCTATCTTAGCTAGCGGGATCGCTTCCACCCATTTGGTGAAGTAGTCCATAGCCACTAAGATGAATTTCTTTTGCCGGGCTGATACGGGGAAAGGTCTCACAATGTCCAGTCCCCATTGCTGAAAAGGCCAGGGGCTCGCCAGAGGATGCAGCTCTTCTGCGGGCATATGATTTGTCGTGGCGTGCTTCTGGCATTGGATGCAGCTTTGAGAGACCTTCAGAGCATATTGCTCCAGAGTGGGCCACCAATACCCTTGCCTCCGGACTTTCGCGGCCAGAGATCGCCCGCCGGCATGGTTCCCCAGCTCGCCAGAGTGAATGTCTTTTAAAACTTCTTCGGTTTCGGGGTGCTCGATGCAACGAAGATTTGGCCCGTCGAAGGATTTCTTGAAGAGACGATCCCAGCGAATGAGATAGCGACCAGCGCACTTCTCCATTCGCCGAGCTTCTTCTCTGTCTTCCGGGAGCTCACCCTTTATGAGAAAACTGATAATAGGCGCGATTCATCCGCCTGGTGACACATCGGCCGATACTTGGTTAACAGCGGGCTCTGCTACTTGGAGCCGAGACTGATTTTTGACTTCGATGAAAATCTGGTGAGCTTTCGATCCTCCTAGTAGGGAGGCGGCATTTGCCAGCGTGTCAGCCCGCCTGTTATCGACTCGAGGAATTTGCTCGAAGGAGATCTTTTCGAACTCCGCGGCCTTTCCTTTTACCAGATCCACGTAGCCCGCCATTCGTGTATCCCGGGAGGCATAATCTTCGTTGATTTGACAAATGATCAGCTGGGAGTCGCTGAAAACCTTCAACCGTTTGGCACCTACTTCTTGAGCGAGCTCTAGACCAGCCAGCAGCGCCTTATACTCTGCCTCGTTGTTGGTAGCAGCGAAATCCAACCGGACTGATTTCTCAAGAAGTACCGACTGGACGATCAGTGCGACCCCTATCCCGGCCCCCGAAGCATTGTAGGATCCATCGACGAATAATTCCCAGCCCGCCATCTCTGAATGCTTAGTTGGAGGAAGCTCGTCTTGGTTGTCCAAGAACCTCGCCTTCCCAGGTTGTGCCTCAGTTGGCTCATCCTCCTGGTACTGGACCGGTTCTTCTATGGGGAAGTCCGCCAAGAAATCGGCGAGAGCCTGCCCTTTGACAGCAACTCGAGGGACATACTCCAAACAATAGGCAGCGAGCTCGGCGGACCATCGATAGAGCCTGCCGGCTACTGAGGGTCTGGAGAGCGCGCTCTTCAGAGGGTGCTCCGTGATGACTTTGATAGTGTGCGCCGAGAAGTAGGGGTGAAACTTTCTCGCGGTAAGGACCAAGGCCAATGCGACCTTCTCGATTGGTCGATACCGGAGCTCGGCGGGAAGCATTGTGTGGCTTACAAAGTAGACAGGCCGCTCTATCTTTGCTTCTTCGACCACGAGGACCCCGCTCATCGCGTTCTCGGTGACCGCTAGGTACACGCCTAGGTCGGCGCCATCCTTAGGCACCGCTAGGATTGGCGGGCTTGCCAGATAGTCCTTGATCTTTTGAAAAGCGTGCTCATACTTTTCGTCCCAACAGATGCTCGCCCCTTTTCGAAGTAGCTCGAAAAGAGGTCGGCAATTATCTGAGGATTTGGAGATGAACCGATTTAGCGCGGCGATTCGCCCGCTCAATCTCTGGACCTCCTGCCGGGTTCTTGGTGCGGGCATTTCGACAAGTGCTCGGATTTACCCAGGGTCAGCCTCGATCCCTCTATGGGTGACCAGGTACCCTAGGAATTTCCCAGAAGTCACCCCGAATGCGCACTTTGCCGGGTTTAGCCTCATTTGGTACTTTCTCAACACTTCGAAGATTTCACGGAGATCGGCAACATGCCCTTCTCGCTCTCGACTCTTTACCAGGAGGTCATCTACATAAACTTCGACATTTCTGCCGATCTGATCCTTAAACATCTGAGTGACTAACCTTTGGTAGGTCGCTCCCGTGTTCTTCAGTCCAAACAGCATTACCCGATAGCAGAAAAGCTTCTGGTAGCCCGCCCCAGAATAGAAGGCGGTCTTCTCCTGATTTTCGACGTGGAGAGGTATCTGGTTATACCCCGAATATCCGTCCATAAAAGATAATGCCCGGAACCTGACAGCTGCGTCGACCAGCGCCCCTATCTGCGGAAGGGGGAATCCGTCCTTCGGGCATGCTTTATTAAGGTCGGAGAAATCGATGCACACTGTGGGGGAAAATCTTCGTGCCGACCCGAAGACTCTCGCAGCACCAGTCAATTGAAGGTTCGAGTTGAAGATCGTTGATCGATCTGTCAATTGGAGTTGAAGTTACCTCTTTCGATATGTAAACAGAGAGGCAATCAGAGAGAGTTTGACACAAGAGATGTGATCTCGGAGTTCAGCCGAAGCCTACGTCTCCGTGCTATAGGGAGCAACCCGAATTCACTAACACTTATGTTGAAGTGATCTCGACAGGCCGAGTATCACTGAAAACTCTAATCTCTTCGAGAGAAAAAGAAGATCAAAGAGAGGTGGAAGATGGGAAGGTGGAAATCCCAGAGCTCTGGTTTTTTAGAACTGAGAGTTCGATCTCAGATTCGATCCGTTTACATTCGAAGGCTCTGCTATTTATAGGATTCCCGGGGAGGAATTCCGGGGCAAATGGCGGTTTCTGCAGTCGTATCTGGGGATCCTCCAGGTAAAGCTGGTGGGCTCTGCTGCCGTCTTAGGGGCCCACCAGGCAGGGCCAGTGGGTCCCGCTGTTGTCTTCGGGGGCCCACCAGGCAGGGCCGGTGGGTCCCGCTGTGGTACTCGGGGGCCCACCAGGCAGGGCCGGTGGGTCCCGTGGTAGTCTTCGTGGGCCCACCAGGCAGGGCCGGTGGGTCCCGTGGAAGTCTTCGTGGTCCCACCAGGCAGGGCTGGTGGGTCCCGTGGTAGTCTTCGTGGGCCCACCAGGCAGGGCCGGTGGGTCCCGTGGTAGTCTTCGTGGGCCCACCAGGCAGGGCCGGTGGGTCCCGTGGTAGTCTTCGTGGTCCCACCAGGCAGGGCGGGTGGGTCCCGTGGTAGTCTTCGTGGGCCCACCAGGCAGGGCCGATGGGTCCCGCGGTAGTTGGTATACTTCTGCCAAAATTTGCACCCACAGTTACCCCCTCCAAGTTAGCTAGAGTTCGTTCTGGTTGGCTTGGATTTGGTGCAAAAAATAGCAATCCCTGTCGAAAAAAGGCACGAAGAAGCTTGTCGAGTGTTAGCACAAAAAAGATTGGTCGGTCAATTTTGACCGATCAGTCAATTTTGACCGATCGGTCAAATTTGACCGACCGGTTAAATTTGACCGAACGGTCAATTTCAACCGGTCGAGGATTGAGTGATCGGTCAAGAAACACAGTTTTTTGACCGATCCAGTGGAAATTTGACCGATCGGTTGATTTTGACCGATCGGTCAATTTTGACCGATCGGTCAAATTTCACCGATCGGTTAAATTTAACCGAACGGTCAATTTCAACCGGTCGAGGATTGAGTGATCGGTCAAAAAACACGGTTTTTTGACCGATCCAGTGGAAATTTGACCGATCGGTTGATTTTGACCGATCGGTCAATTTTGACCGATCGGTCAAATTTGACCGATCGGTCAAATTTGATCGATCGGTTAAATTTGACCGAACGGTCAATTTCAACCGGTCGAGGATTGAGTGATCGGTCAAAAAACATGGTTTTTTGACCGATCCAGTGGAATTTTGACCGATCGGTTGATTTTGACCGATCGGTCAAATTTGACCGATCGGTTAAATTTGACCGAACGGTCAATTTCAACCGGTCAAGGATTGGGTGATCGGCAAAAAACCCTAGGTTTTTCACCGGATCTAGTAGAAAATCGACCGATCGATTGATTTCGGCCGAACGGTCATATTTTATCGTTCGGCTAAAATCAGCCGGTCAAGGTTTGGGTGATCGGCAAAAAACCTTAGTTTTTCGCCGGATCTAGTAGAAAATCGACCGATCGATTGATTTCGGCCGAACGGTCATATTTGACCATTCGGCTAAAATCAGTCGGTCGAGGTTTGGGTGATCGGCAAAAAACCTTAGTTTTTCGCCGGATCTAGTAGAAAATCGATCGATCGATTGATTTCGGCCGAACGGTCATATTTGACCGTTCGGCTAAAATCTGCCGGTCGAGGTTTGGGTGATCGGCAAAAAACCTTAGTTTTTCGCCGGATCTAGTAGAAAATCGATCGATCGATTGATTTCGGCCGAACGGTCATATTTGACCGTTCGGCTAAAATCAGCCGGTCGAGGTTTGGGTGATCGGCAAAAAACCTTAGTTTTTCGCCGGATCTAGTAGAAAATCGATCGATCGATTGATTTCGACCGAACGGTCATATTTGACCGTTCGGCTAAAATCAGCCGGTCAAGGTTTGGGTGATCGGCAAAAAACCTTAGTTTTTCGCCGGATCTAGTAGAAAATCGATCGATCGATTGATTTCGGCCGAACGGTCATATTTGACCGTTTGGCTAAAATCAGGCGGTCAAGGTTTGGGTGATCGGCAAAAAACCTTAGTTTTTCGCCAGATCTAGTAGAAAATCGACCGATCGGTTGATTTCGGCCGAACGGTCATATTTGACCGTTCGGCTAAAATCAGCCGTTAAAAGTTTGAGTTGAACCTGTACTTTTGAAGTGGCATAGCTTGTTCTACTCTTTTGATCTTTGGCAGTTTTGAATATCGATGGAGTTTGATTTTTTTCTGTTTTTGCATCATTGGTCTTCTTTTTTTTGAATGGTTCTTCTGAACCGGCGGTCCGGTTCACTTGGACCGGTGGTTTGCTTGGACCGGTGGTCTGACGTTTCGCCTGGTCGTGACTGTTCGCCTGGTTTTGTGCTTGCTATGGATGGATGCCACGTGTACCTACAAAAACACGCGATTTGATATGGTAAAGACACGTGTCTTCTCGATTTGCGCACCTGTTTTACCCTGGGGATATAAGTTTCACTGGCTGTCATTTTTCGCCTCGCGCTTCCAAAAATTTTCGAAGTCCAGATTCTTTGCTTCCCATTTCTTGTTCATTTCCTTTCGATCAGTCAAATGGCATCTTCGGGCAGTTCGAAGAAGGGTGTTGTTCCATCTAAGAGAAAGCGGAAGGAAGTTGTCGAGGAAACGACTGTCTCGAAGGGCCGTGGCAAAGGTAGGGCCGAATTGATCGAACTTGGTCAACTTGGTAAGAGGCATCAGGGAGTTGGGTTTGCTTCAGCCCCATCAAGGCCAGAGCAGATCCCTAAGGCAAAGTTTGTCCTCAGCCCTCAACTACCTCTATCGGTGGAACCAGAATTTGGGTATAACATAGGGGGCAAACTCACAGATGCGAAGAGGGAGAAACTGCATAAGCTGCTAGCATGTTTTACTGAGGGGAAGTCCCGGCCAGCGCTTCCAGGAATTCTGTCAGCTTTTGGTATTGACAGGCGGACAGTCTTCGTTTCATGGGCGAGCAAGGAGCAAGTGATGGGAACTATCGTTACGATCGGCCAGCTTAACTGCGAACTGCGCCTTCTACTGCCTCCTTTTGCTGCGAGGTTATTGAATATTTCTGGTCTCTGTCCCGGGCAGGTGACTGGAAACTCCTGGAGGATCATCTACGCTTTCTGTCGCGTAGAGTCAGACTTCCAGGAGGAGCTGAGGAAATGCTACTCCAGCCTTCCCGAAGGTGAAGAAGCTCGGATTGAGTTTGGATATTTCTTTTACCATTACCGATGGGCCTGGAGGAAAGATAGCCCCTTCTATTATCTGACGGGTGTCTCTGCCCTGCGCCCAATCATCGATACCATCGGCTCCGGCAAGCTATACACGGACTGGCCGCTGTCGGTGTCGGGTGCCTGGACTCCTATGTTAGTCCCGGAGGTTCCTCGGTACAAGGTGCAGGAAGAGATAGACATGTTCTGTGCAGGAGGAGCTCTCGCGTGGCCTCCGGAGCAGGTGGGGTCTCTCGATAATCTCTTCCTGGAGTTGACCTGTGGGACCCGATCTTGGAAGCAGTTCTCGAACTCCCCGGTCCGACATGGCAAGGCCAACCTCCTCCATCGATCGAAGCTTCGATACGAAGACAATGAGGTCATCTACTCTGATTACGAGGAAGACCCTCAGTCTGGAGAAATTGTCAGAAGGCTTCGATTCGAGAAAAAGGTTTATGGAGCCAGGCGCAGCTTGCCCCCGAAGGAGAAGCAGGTAATTCCAAAGGGCCCGGCGAAGAAGAAGAGAAAAGTCCTCATCAAGCAAGAGGAGGATGAGGAGAAAAAGAATGATGAAGATGACGAAGAAGAGGTAGAGAGGGAGGAGGAGGGCGGAGATAAGGAGGATGAGGGCACAGGCAGCGATGGGGAAGACGAAGAAGATGGGGAAGATGAAGATGAGGATGATGAAGATGGGGGTGGTGAGGAATTTCTTCCTCCCACCCCCACTGATGGTGGTCAAGGATATGGGGGTGGTGAGGAAGAAATTCCTCCCACCCCCACTGGTGGTGCTGACGAGGAATCGCAGCCTATCCTCATAAACGAGGATAAGGCTCGCAAGATGGAGGAAGTTTTAGATGCAACGGGCGATGGCCCCAAGGTGATTCCCACCTACGACTTTGGGGAGTTGAAGAAGAACCCCCTCCGCTTCAAGATCAGGATATCGGGGAGTGGTGGGGTTGGAAGCAACCCCACACCCCTCGATCAGATACCTCCTGAGTTTCCCCGCCTGGAAGGGGCAACTACAAGTGGGGGTGTGGAGGTTGAACAACCCCCACCCCCCTCACTATCTCTGGCTGAAGAGGTGGCTGCCATGGTGGCAGGGCTCGACCATTCGAGCGGGCACGAGGACGAAGGGGGAGCTTCACCTCCTCGAGACGTTCCCTCTCCTGCTCATTTGGAGAGAGGAAGTCGGGTTGGTGAAGCTACTCCTCAACCCTTGCCAGAGTCAACCCCCACCAAGGAGAAATCGACCCCCAAGGGTAAGAGCTCCGGCAGTGGGAAGGGAAAGGCTCCCCAAGTCGAGGCTTCAGGTATCTGTACTAACCTGTTTTGATTGACTGTCTTGTCTTTGAAGCTTGAAAATATACTAACACTTAGAATTGCTGCATGGATTATAGGTACACCTGCTGGCCTGGCTAAGAAGATAAGGAGTTTGGGTGATGTTGACATCAACCATCCTACTAACACGCTCCGGAAGCTTTGCAATCTTCCTGAAGCTACTTTTGAAGAAGCCTTCGATCGGCTTGAAGTAGTGGTATGTGCATATGCTTTGATCAATTGTTCGAATTGTATCTTCAGAATAATTCTAACTCTTTGTCTATTTGCAGAACTCAGCCTGTTTGAGAATCGCAAGCAAGCTCTCCAGAAAGGCAGGAGAACGGGAAGCCGCCTCTGAGGTAACCCGTTTGACAGCTGAACTGAAAGCTGTGAGCGAGGAAAGAGATGGGCTGAGGGAGCTCCTGAGTTCGAAGAAACAATCTCTCAAGGCCAAGATCGAGGATCTTCGCAAGGGGAAGCTGAAGATCAAGGGGCTGCAGGATCGTTGTGAAGCGCAGAGTCACGAGCTTAAATCCTTGAAGAATCGACTCTCCAAGGTTGAGAACGTGTCCTGCGGTCGCACTATCGAGATCACGGAGCTGAAAGAACGACTTGCTGCTCAACATGCTGCTTTTGCTGCCAGGGAGGAGACTTCCAAGAAGGCCTTGGAGCATGCATTGTCTGAATGCAAGAGTTACAAAGAAACAGCTGAGAAAGCGGCAGAGGCACTCAGGGCACATGTTAGCAGTGTCCGATCTTCTAAAGCTTCGGTTGCGAGCAAGCCTCGTGGCGAATCTGAAGGAGAGAAGTCGCGTGCTCGAAGCGTAGCCAAACCCTGATGTATTTCTTCCTTTTCTTGGTTGTTTACACTTGTAAACTCTTGCATTGTAGCAGCTCACTCCTGTACTTGATCAATTTTTGATAATAGAGATTTTTGATGTTTTGAAAATTGAATGCCTTGTGTTGAATGCCTTTGAATGTTGTGCTCTGAATGGTATTGGAATGTTGAATAGATACAAACACTTGAATGTAAGGGGTCGAGTCGTAACTTAATTACCCAAACTTATTGTAACTTGAAAATTGAAACTTGAATTCGTGTAACACTTGAATGTGAGGGGTTGAGTCGCAACTCAAGCACCCAAACTTATTAGACGATATCGAAATTGATTGAATTTGAACATTGAAACTTGAAGGTCAGTTTAACATTTGCTAGTAAGGGGTTGAGTCGCAACTCTAACACCCAAACTTGTTAAAAGACTTGGTAACTTGAATATGGTCAGTTTTTAACATTTGCTAGTAAGGGGTTGAGTCACAACTCTAACACCCAAACTTGTTAAAAGACCTGGTAACTTGAATTTGAAGCTGCTTTAGAACTTGAATTGAAAAGCTGAACACTTGCACATTTGAACATCTGAAAGAGAATTTTATTCATCACAGAATTTACATCATGGGTAGAACATCTTGAGGTGTCTGGAATTCCAAGCTCGAGGCAATCTATCTCCTTCTGGTGTGACCAGTCTGTAAGAACCTTTGCCTCCTACTGATTTAACGATATATGGACCTTCCCAGTTGGGAGCAAGCTTCCCACTGCTGTGCTCTTTGGTGTTGTAGAAAACTGCTCTCAGAACTAGGCTGCCCACTGGGAACTGTCTCTTGTAGATTTTCTTATCGTAGGCTCTTTTGATCTTCTGTTGGTACTTGGCCACACGAAGTGATGCTTGATCTCGTAATTCTTCGGAGAAGTCTAGATCATTGATCCGAAGTTCTTCATTGATTCCTTCTTCAACAGCTTTGGTCTTCAAAGTGCTTGATATATTTTCTGTTGGGAGTACTGCTTCCGATCCATATGTTAGACGAAAGGGTGAAAACCCTGTTGATCTTCTCGGAGTTGTGCGATATCCCCAAAGAACTTCAGGTAGGACTTGCTCCCACAATCCTTTCTTGTCATTGAGTTTCTTCTTGAGTATACCAAGTATGGCTCTATTTGAGGCTTCAGCTTGGCCATTACATTGAGGATATCTTGGAGTTGAATAGAATAGCTTGATACCGTTGTTGAGACAGAACTCTCGAAACTTGTCGGAGTCAAACTGAGCTCCATTGTCAGCAACAAGAATTTGAGGTGTACAAAACCTTGAGAAGATGTTGCGCCGAATGAATTTGATCACTTCGTCATCAGTCTCTCGGAAGAGGGGCACAGCTTCAACCCATTTGGTGAAATAATCGGTGGCCAGCAGTAGATACTTCTTCTTGCTTGGAGTTGGAGGGAAAGGACCCAAGAAATCTAACCCCCATTGATGGAATGGCCAGGGACTTGATAGTTGATGAAGCTCATTTGCAGGGAGATGAATAGCTCGAGCGTGTCTTTGGCATGGCTCACATCTTTGAACAACTTGTTGAGCATCCCTTGCCATTGTTGGCCAGTAGTACCCTTGTAGTTTCGTCTTGGCTTCAAGAGATCTTCCTCCCGAATGATTCCCACAAGTTCCAGAGTGGATATCAATTAGGATTGCCAGTGCTTGCTCGGGACCAAGGCACTTGAGCAACATCCCGTTGTGAGATTTGAAATATAAATCTTCACCTTGCAGAATATAGCATGGGAGCTTCCTTTGAAGTCTTCGGGCTTGATTTGGATCTTCCGGCATTTTGTCATGTTTGAAGAAATCAAAGATTGATCGTCTCCAGTCTTCAAGCTGATCTCCACCCCCAGATTCTTTTGTAGTAGTAAGGACCTGTTGATCTGGGGTGGTCTTGGGCATTTCTTGATAATCTATCTGTATTTGTCTTCCTCCGAGTGAGTCTCCAAGAACTGAGGCAGCATTGGCTAAGGCATCTGCTTCTCGGTTCTCTGCTCTGGGGATTTGAATGAATTCAGCGGCAATAAAACGTTGTTGAAGATGTCGTACTAAGGCCAAGTAGAGTTGCATTCTTTCTTCGCGAGTTGTGTACTCTCCATTGATTTGCCTTATGATCAATTGGGAGTCACTGTAAACGATAATTCGATCTACCCCCAGGGATTTCGCCATCTCGAGTCCAGAAATAAGTGCTTCGTATTCGGCTTCGTTGTTGGTGGCAGTGAATCCGAGGAGAGTGGCCTTCTGGAGATGATCAAGTTCGGGGGATATTAAGACTATCCCAGTTCCCGAACCGATCGAACTTGAAGCTCCATCAGTATAGAGTTTCCATGGAGGAGTTGTAGCAGTAGCTTCGAGATTTGGATCGATTTTTGTTGCAAGGTTGATCGGAGTATTGTCCTCATCTTCCAAGCGCATATCGACATCTTCTTCCCAAGTGATGGGGTCTTCAACTGGAAAATCAGCTAGAAAATCAGCAATAGCTTGACCTTTGATAGAAGTGCGAGATTCGAACTGAATTCCCAGGGAACTCATTTCGATCACCCATTTGGTCATTCGACCAGCTCGACCAGCTTTGTCAATGATATCTTTGAGCGAATGTTCTGAAATGACAGTGATCTGGTGAGAGACGAAGTATGGTTGAAGGCGACGCGATGCAGTGAGTAAGGCTAGGATGACCTTCTCAGTTTTTGAATAGCGAGTTTCAGCCGGGAGAAGAGTGTGACTGATATAATAGACTGGATGCTCGAAGCCTTCTCTTCTACTGACTAAGACTGCACTGATTGCTTGATTGGTTACGGCGAGATAGAGCCATAAGTCTTCTTGTGGAAGTGGAGCCGTCAAGATAGGAGCTTGCACCATATATTTCTTGATGCTTTGAAATGCTTCTTCACAAATTGGACTCCACCCTGAAGTATCCGCCTTTCGTAGTTTGTCGAAGAGGGGTTTGCATTTGTCAGAAGACTTTGAGATGAACCGATTGAGGGCAGCAAGTCTTCCAGTGAGGCGTTGCACTTCCTTTCGATTGGTAGGCGATGGCATGTCGAGGATAGCTCGAATTTGATCAGGATTGGCTTCAATACCCCTCCTGGTCACAAGATGACCCAGGAATTTGCCAGATTGAACTCCGAAAGCGCACTTGGTTGGATTGAGCTTCATACGATATTTTCGAAGAACTTGAAAGGTTTCTGCCAGATCAGAAAGATGCTTGCTCCGAATGGAACTCTTGGTGAGGAGATCATCGACATAGACTTCGACGTTGCGGCCGATCTGATCTTCGAACATTTTTGTGACTAACCGTTGATAGGTGGATCCAGCATTTTTGAGGCCGAATGGCATTACGTTGTAGCAGTAGAGACCTCGGCTAGTCACGAAGCAAGTCTTCTCTTGATCGTCTGCATGAAGTGGAATTTGATTGTATCCAGAATACCCATCCATGAAAGATAATAGCTCGTGGCCAGCAGTGGCATCGACGAGTCTATCGATTCTTGGCATGGGGAATGGGTCTTTGGGGCAAGCCTTGTTGAGGTTGGTGAAGTCGATGCAGACTCTGACTTTCCCATTCTTCTTTGGAACAGCAACTATGTTAGAGATCCAGGTAGGATACTCTACTTCTCGGATGAAGCCTGCTGCGAGTAGCTTGGTGATTTCTTCTTGAACAGCAACTTGCAGCTCTGGCCGGATGGTGCGTGGCTTTTGCTTGACAGGTTTTACTTCTTCTTTGATTGCAAGTCGGTGACAAGCGTCATCCGGATTGATACCAGGCATGTCTTCGAAACACCAGGCGAAGACGTCGATATTGGACTGGAGGAAGGATACCATGTCTTGCGCTTCTGCGTCGCTAAGACCGATACCAATAAATGTTTGTCGAGGAAGATCTCCACTGCCAATGTTGATAGGGATGATTTCTTCAATTGAAGGTGATGTTTCCCATTCGATTGGTGGAGGTTCGGTCAGCGGAATCTCCTTTGATTGCTATTTGGAAGAGGGACCAGCTTCATCTCGTGGCCGCTTTGGAGGAGCAATGTTGATCTTTCGATCTGTTTTAGCCGCAGCAGCCTCACAAGACCTTCCAGCTTGTTGATCACCTCGAATGCAGACGATGCCTTCTCCTGTTGCAAACTTGAGAAGTTGGTGATAAGAAGAGGAGATGGCATTGATCTGGTGGAGGAATGGCCGCCCAAGAATGGCGTTGTAGCTAGACATTCCTTCGACGATTGCAAACCTCACCGAGACTCGAGTCTCTCGGCTGAGGTCGATGGTAAATCTGGACTCGCCCACCGTGATGCTTTGTTCGCCGTTGAAGCCGGTGATCACGGTCGGGACAACGTCGAGGCTTTGATACTTATGTCCCAGACGCTTGAAGCAATCCGAGAACATAATGTCGATGGAGCTTCCGATGTCGATGAGGATCCGGTTGACAGTGCTTCCGTCGATGAGGAGTTTCAAGACAAGAGGGTCTCGATGGGGAGTGTGAACTCCTTGAAGATCTGCGTCATTGAAGACGATAGAGGGCCAAGCCAAACCTTCGATGGGCTTCTCGATCCAAGTGTCTTCCTTGTTTGCTGCAGCACGAACATGGAAGATGCGTCGAACTTGTCGATCCACTTCTTTCCCGGTTATTGATTGATTGTGCAATGATCCGTGAATACCAAAGATATTGGCTTTCACAGAGATTGGTTGCCGGTTGGAGGAGATTTGATGTACCCAACATACTTCTTTCCCCTTTGCAGAGGCTCGGCGTTGATCATGTCCGCCTTTGACGAATTCTTGAAGATGGCCTTCTCGCAATAGGTCTTCAAGATGGAACTTCAGCCGAAAACACCGATCGGTGGAGTGGCCGTGACTTCGGTGGAAGTCGCAATATATTGTTTTATCAGCTGTAAATTTCGAGTTCGGCTGAAGAGGGTTGGGCCTCCGAACGAACTCTTCATGTTGAATGCGGTCGAGTATCTGTTCGACCGGCATATTCCACTCGGTGAAAGTGGTCTTCGTTGGAGATCGACGCCCATCATTCTTTGATCGTTTGTTGGCTGGAGGGGCTGCTGCCTCAGCGTTGTGAGCCTTGGCGGCATACTTAGGAGCTTCTCTTTCCGCAGGCCTTCGTTTTGTTTCTCGCCCTTTACGAGCGACTTGATCGTCTTCGACCTCGATCTCTCTTTGGATTCGATCGAACATAGCACCCAGAGAAGGAGGGGGATTACGGATGAAGTCGTTGTAGATGTGTAGATCGAAGCGGAGAGCGTTCTGGAAAGCCAACATAATGGCTTCATCATCCAGATGTCTTCCAGAGAGGGCAGCATGCTCGTTGCGAAACCTCCTAGTGAAACTTCGGAGAGTCTCGTCAGCACCCATCCTTAGCCGATATAGAGAGTCGAGCTTCTTCTCGAGCTTTAGATTGAGCTGATAATGCTGCACGAAGAGTTTAGCTAAAACATCGAACTGGGTAATAGACCCAGCTCAGAGATTGTGATACCAGTCGAGCGACGGCTCATCGAGACTTCCTGCGAAGGTGCGGCAGAGCACATTGTTTTCTTCTTCGTGCGGTGTTAAAGCTTGCTTGAATGAGAGAATATGGAGAGTAGGATCTCCTCGGACGCAGTTGAATTTGGGGAGGACAGGAGTTCTCCATCCCCTTGGAAATGTTGTCTCAAAGAG
Source organism: Chamaelirium japonicum (assembly GCA_947650365.1). Lineage (NCBI taxonomy): Eukaryota > Viridiplantae > Streptophyta > Magnoliopsida > Liliales > Melanthiaceae > Chamaelirium > Chamaelirium japonicum. Next base: position 16,497,013 of record OX393559.1, on the reverse strand, counting down.
ACTTCGATGTAGAGGTCCGGCAGAAGAATAGCCATCCCTGCGACCATGTCCTCGACCTAGAGGTGGGTCAAGAGGCAAGATCGCAAGGTCTTGCTCAGGCATCGAAGTATTTGCCGGTTGAAGTCGATGTCGGAGGTCCGATCCAAGCCCACGCTGAAGTGGGATGGAGGGGGAAACTCGACTCTTTGAAGGAGCGCCTTTCATCTGATGCCTCCTTGGTATGTTGAGTTTCGAAGGTATTCTCTTGTCGCAGTTGCGGCCAGAAGAAGATTGGGATGACTCATCTTCGAGGCGATCCCAAACACTCTGCTTCCAGGGGGCAGCAGAGGGGGTTGGATCACGTCGAATCCTCTCGAGGGCAGTGGTACCCATTGACCTCCGTTGTTCGGAGTGGATTGAATATCGTGGAAGATCGACCCTCTCGCTAGCAGGGGGAATAGGTAGAGCGATCCCAGCCTCGGAAGCTGCTTTCTTCAGAGCATCCCTCTCAGCAGTGAGGGTGGCGTTCTGCTTCGCCAATTGGAGCAATTGGAAGTCGACTGCAGAAATTTGGTAGGTCGACGGAGGGTCTTCAGCAGGAGTGGGTGTTGTTTGCCCAATCGACTGTCGCGCGGGGTGGGCGATAGGTCGATCGACAGACTTGCCACTCCCTGAACGAACCCCCATATCAGGAACAGCAAGGGGCTGTCCGAAGTTGAGCCTTTGACTCATTGAACGAGTCTCAGGACGAGCTTGTTGTTGAGTGTTACTTCCTTCTGGTTGACCTTGATGTTTCGTCCTCGCCATTCTGAGAGCGAAAGGTGCAACGAGAGTGCCGTTCAGTTGTCTGATCAACCGAGAGGGCGAGGAAGTTTGACTATCAAGATCAGTTGTAGGTTCAACCGATCAAGTAGTAACGGAGAGTTGGACTTTTTGATCGTATCCCACAGACGGCGCCAAACTGTGGGGGAAAATCTTCGTGCCGACCCGAAGACTCTCGCAGCACCAGTCAATTGAAGGTTCGAGTTGAAGATCGTTGATCGATCTGTCAATTGGAGTTGAAGTTACCTCTTTCGATATGTAAACAGAGAGGCAATCAGAGAGAGTTTGACACAAGAGATGTGATCTCGGAGTTCAGCCGAAGCCTACGTCTCCGTGCTATAGGGAGCAACCCGAATTCACTAACACTTATGTTGAAGTGATCTCGACAGGCCGAGTATTACTGAAAACTCTAATCTCTTCGAGAGAAAAAGAAGATCAAAGAGAGGTGGAAGATGGGAAGTTGGAAATCCCAGAGCTCTGGTTTTTTAGAACTGAGAGTTGGATCTCAGATTCGATCCTTTTACATTCGAAGGCTCTGCTATTTATAGGATTCCCGGGGAGGAATTCCGGGGCAAATGGCGGTTTCTGCAGTCGTATCTGGGGATCCTCCAGGTAAAGCTGGTGGGCTCTGCTGCCGTCTTAGGGGCCCACCAGGCAGGGCCAGTGGGTCCCACTGTTGTCTTCGGGGGCCCACCAGGCAGGGCCGGTGGGTCCCGCTGTGGTACTCGGGAGCCCACCAGGCAGGGCCGGTGGGTCCCGTGGTAGTCTTCGTGGGCCCACCAGGCAGGGCCGGTGGGTCCCGTGGTAGTCTTCGTGGTCCCACCAGGCAGGGCTGGTGGGTCCCGTGGTAGTCTTCGTGGGCCCACCAGGCAGGGCCGGTGGGTCCAGTGGTAGTCTTCGTGGGCCCACCAGGCAGGGCCGGTGGGTCCCGTGGTAGTCTTCGTGGTCCCACCAGGCAGGGCTGGTGGGTCCCGTGGTAGTCTTCGTGGGCCCACCAGGCAGGGCCGATGGGTCCCGCGGTAGTTGGTATACTTCTGCCAAAATTTGCACCCACACACACTCTGACCGCTCCGCTCTTCTTGGGCACTGCCACGATATTGGAGATCCATTCGGGGAAGTGTGCCTCGCGTATGAAGCCAGCTCGCTCTAGTTTGTCTATCTCCGCCGCCACTGCAATGGACTTCGCAGCAGGTATGTGCCGAGCTTTTTGCTTGACCGGCGGGAATTCTTTCATGGTGTGCAGACGATGACAGGCGACCTCCGGGTCAATCACTGGCATGTCCGCGAAGCTCCAGGCGAATACGTCACGGTATTCCCTGAGTATGTCGGTTAGGGCCAGGACCTCGCCTTTGGTTAGCGAGGTCCCGAGATGGACGATCCTCGGTCCGTCCTCGCCACCGATGTTGACTTCTTGCAGCAGCTCGGCAACGGGAAAACTTCCTCTCTGGGATCCCGACAGGCGACCTTTCTCCTCGAGCTCAAAATCCACACCACTCCCACCCGGGGGTGAAGTAGGGGATTTAAGCGAGGAGACCTCTCTCGGGCTTTGGAGGAGCCCGCTTGAGGTGGGCGCTAATTGCTAGGAGGGCACGGGCCTCTTGGCCTCAGCGACCTCCACATCTGTGAGGTGAAAGACGTCCTGCTCGCACCTGGTAGCAGCGACCTGGTCTCCTCGAATTACCACGACCCCTCTATCGGTGGGGAACTTGAGGGCCTGGTGATTAGGCAAGGACACCGCTTTTATCTGTTTCAACCAAGGTCGCCCTAGGATGGCATTGAAAGCCGACTGCCCATCCACCACCACGAAGCGGACTTGACGTACCTCCGGGCCCGCCGTTACGGTGAGGGTTATCTCCCCTACCACCTTAGCGACCTCGCCCGTGAAACCGCTGAGCGAGCCTGTCGAGGGAGACAAATCAATTTGTCTCAATCCCATTCGCTGGAAGCCCGACAAGAACAGGATGTCCACGGCACTTCCTGGGTCAACCAGGACCCGCCTTACCTCGATGTTTGCCATCATAAGGCGTATGACGAGTGGATCATTGTGGGGGGTAACCACCCCAGCCATGTCCTCCTCCGAGAACCAGATGAAGTCTCGGGCTTCCACCCTTGGTGCTTGGAGCAATACAGGGTTTAGAGAAACGGAGAATACCTTCTGAACCCGCTCCATTTCTCTAACTTGCCGACGAACCTCGTTGCTGGATCTCGGGCCGTTCAGGCACCCGCTGATGGTGTGACAGACCGCCGGCCCTCCCGGTGGGGGTGGAGGCAGAGCGGGCTCAGCGGGCCCCGGGCGGTCTCTCTCCCGAGGAGCCCGCACCGGTATCACCTCGAATCTCTTTGGAGGCGAAATGAACTGATCCAAATGGCCTTGGGTGACCAAGTCCTCCAGGTGGTTCTTCAGAGCTCGGCATCTGTTGGTGTGATGCCTGGGACTGCGATGAAAGGCGCACCTCCGAGTATTATCGGTAGAGCCGGGCTCCCCGACCTGCAGGGGGGGTGGATACTGAAAAAAAGGTTCATTCCGGATTTGGTGAAAGACTTGCCCTGGCGAGTGGGTTAGCACGGTGAAATCCCGCTCCCTGGGTCCCAGAGGCAGGCGCCAGTTCGTCGGCCTTCCAGCGACCGCTGCGGGGGCTTCAGCGGGCTGTACGGTAGGAGCTGCAGGCGGTCCGAGCAAAGGTACCGCCGGTGGCACCTCCCGCCTCTCCACGGCTTTAACGACGAGAGGTCGCAGAGCCGGAGGAGGTCGCTGCTCGACTGCCTTACCCTTCCAGTCTAACACCGCATCTTCGAGCTTGATGTGTTGCTGCACAAGGGCGAAGAGCTCGACCATCGTGCGGGGATCTTTGATTACCAGCGCGTCGTGAAGTTTTCTTCCCTCGGGGAGGGCGTTCCGGAAAGCGCTCACCATCGTGCGATCTTGGCCGACCGCATCCTCCAAAGCGAGGTAGGCGCTTCGAAAACATGTCGCGAAGCTTCGAAGGGTTTCGCGAGCTCCCATTGCCAAAGTGAAAAGGGACTCAATCCTCTTAGGGGGTTGCCTGTTGCAGCGGTACTGCTCCAGAAACAATCTGGAGAGGGTCGGGAAGTCCGGAATGGTGCCCGACGGCAATTTGTGGAACCAGTTTAGCGTCGAGCCCGTCAAGCTACTCGGGAAAGCCCGACACAAAATATGAACTTGGTCCCGGAAAAATAACAGCTTCCGGTAAGCCAAGAGATGGTCGACTGGATCTTGCGATCCATCGAACAGTACAAACTTGGGCGGGGTCCAATGGTGAGGGAAACCTCCTTGGTGCACCTCACTCGTGAAGGGCGAGCTTCCCCCATGGGCGGCAAGGTCCTCCAGCAGGTCTACAGGCGCGTTAGGTCGCTGCCAGTGCCCGGGGATAATTCCCAGAGGCGGCTGCGCAGGTCCAATGCGGTCATGCACGCTTCCTCGGGGTCCTCCCCCGTGGCGACCTGAGGGGGTTCCCGCGGAGTGACCTTCTCGTCGTCGATCTGCGGGCTCTCTTGGTACGATAGCGGGTCGATGAGAAGCGGTTGCCTCGCGAGCTCCATGTGGCAAAGCCACCGCGGGCTCCTTCCCCCGTCGCCGATGACGCGGGTCGCGGTCTCTCTCCAGAGATCTCGCCTCAGATTCATCTGATTCGACGCTTCTGCCACGACGTCGGGGAATGGTTGCTTGCGAGGTCGCCTTGTTGCTTGACCGCTGGGTCACCAGCTTTTGCAATCTTGTAAGCGGGGTTTTCGGTTCCCCGCGCACGGCCGTTCTCTTAACCGGGGGTTCCCGGTGGGAGGCTTGCCGAGCCGGAATGGTTGCGGGCGGGCGCGATGTTGAAGCTGGTGGTCGCACCGGAGATGCCGTCTTCACCGGCCCGGATCGTTGGCTGGCCGCCGGAACCTGACGCAGTTGCGTCAGTTCCTCCATCATTGCCCGCTGGGTGGCCAACATCTCCAACAGGAGCTGGTCACTGAGCGGGACATGGGGCTGGGGGGTCTCAACAGGTGGTTCGCTGCGTGCGGACCTCGCACGGGTCCTCGGTCGCCTGCGTCCCCTCGTCGTCGGAGCCATCCTTGGGTTACGAGAGCCTCCGGTGTTCAACCGCGTGGTCGTGGGCGTCATCGCAGGAACCAGTCGAAAGATCCCACAGACGGCGCCAAATGTTTGGGGATATTTTTCGCTGGTCCGTGCGGCGTACCTGCAAGACAAAGAAGAAGCGTAAGAACGGCTGGCTCCCTTAGAAGCGCAGACCCTCCGACGCTCAAGTCAGTCTCAGGTGCTCAACGGCGAGCTATAGAAGACGAAAGTGGTAGGGATGAGGGTTTCGAACCCGTACTCTGGAGCCTGGGGGTGGGCATTTATAGACATTGGCGACCTACCGTTGCCCGACACGTGGAGATTCTTTCCAGCGCCTTCTAGACCCCCACGTTCTGGCTCGCGTGGGTCTCTGACAGTCCTTGGAACTTGCACCCCTGACATTCTTTGTCGCCGAACCTGCCAGGCGGTTTTGAGTGGGGGAGAGCATCTTAACTAACTCAGGCGGGCTTCCGTGGACTACAATTGTCCACGTAGCTTCAGTGGGGTTTCGATACCTGGCAGCCTTTATGCCTCTTTACTGGGGCGACCTAAGGGAGGAAGCAAAAGCAAGCTCGCCCTTCATGATTCTACCTTCCCCTTCATATCTATCAAGAGTCGGACCTCATAGGGGCGACCTCTTCGATAAATAGGGGGGTCTTGGTGAGCTAGGGGCGTTTGTGGTGCCGGTGTCTTTGTATGCATGACGGCCTAACTCCTGCTGCCACTACCAGCGAACTCCCGCGCGAGCTTGGCGAGCTTTTGTGCGAGCTTGGGCGAGCTCCTGAGCGAGCTTGGGCGAGCTCTTGAGCGAGCTTAAGCGAGCTCCTGAGCGAGCTCTTTGCCTAAGGCCCCTTCAGCCCAATGTGGATCTCGCTCCCTGTCAAAATGATTTAGTGAGCGCGGGGGGGAGGGCGAGCTCCTGGGCGAGTTCCCCACCCCTTGGAATCCTGGGGTCTGAGATCCGCAGGCAAGGGCGAACTGATGTCGAGCGCGCAGAGCTAGGGTCGGGCTCTGGGCGAGCTAGGAGGCGAGCTCATAGGGGTAAGGGCTCCAACTCCTGGACGGACTTCAGCTACCCCAAACAGTATCCATTCTGATTCATTTGCATGATCCATTTTAATTCATTCCTATGTTCGATTCTAATTCATTCGTACGATCCATTCTAATTCATTCGCTCGAATGTAACCGTTCTAATTCATTCGTACGATCCATTCTAATTCATTCCTACGATCCATTCTAATTCATTCGCACGAATGTATCCATTCTAATTCATTTGCACGATCCATTCTAATTCATTCCTATGATCCATTCTAATTCATTCGTACGATCCATTCTAATTCATTCGCTCGAATGTATCCATTCTAATCCATTCGTACGATCCATTCTAATCCATTCGTATGATCTATTCTAATCCATTCGTACGATCCATTCTAATCCATTCGTACGATCCATTCTAATTCATTCTCACAAATTTAACCTTTCTAATTCATTTGTACGATCCATTCTAATTCATTCGTACGATCCATTCTAATCCATTCGTACGATCCATTCTAATCCATTCGTACGATCCATTCTAATTCATTCGCACGAATGTAACCATTCTAATTCATTCGTACGATCCATTCTAATTCATTCCTACGATCCATTCTAATTCATTCGCACAAATGTATCCATTCTAATTCATTTGGATGATCCATTCTAATTCATTCCTATTATCCATTCTAATTCATTCGTATGATACATTCATACGACTGAATTAGAATGGATTGTACGAATGAATTAGAATTGATCATACGAAGGAATTAGAATGGATCGTACGAATGAATTAGAATGGATCGTGCGAATGGATTAGAATGGGTATATTTATGCGAATGAATTAGAATGGATCGAACGAATGAATTAGAATGGATCGTACGAATGAATTAGAATGGATCGTACGAATGAATTAGAATGGATACATTTGTGCGTATGAATTAGAATGGATCGTACGAATGAATTAGAATGGATTGTACGAATGAATTAGAATGGATACATTCGAGCGAATGAATTAGAATGGATCGTACGAATGAATTAGAATGGATCATAGAAATGAATTAGAATGGATCGTGCAAATGAATTAGAATGGATACATTCGTGCGAATGAATTAGAATGGATCGTACGAATGAATTAGAACGGATCATAGGAATGAATTAGAATGGATTGTGCAAATGAATTAGAATGGATACATTCGTGCGAATGAATTAGAATGGATCGTAAGAATGAATTAGAATGGATCGTACGAATGAATTAGAATGGTTACATTCGTGCGAATGAATTAGAATGGATCGTACGAATGGATTAGAATGGATCGTACGAATGGATTAGAATGGATCATACGAATGAATTAGAATGGATCGTACAAATGAATTAGAAAGGTTATATTTGTGAGAATGAATTAGAATGGATCGTACGAATGAATTAGAATGGATCGTACGAATGGATTCGAATGGATCGTACGAATGGATTAGAATGGATCGTACGAATTGATTAGAATGGATCGTACGAATGAATTAGAAAGGTTACATTCGTGAGAATGAATTAGAATGGATCGTAGGAATGAATTAGAATGGATCGTACGAATGAATTAGAATGGATACATTCGAGCGAATGAATTAGAATGGATCGTACGAATGACTTAGAATGGATCAAAGGAATAGATCGTACGAATGAATTAGAATGGATCGTACGAATGAATTAGGATGGTTACATTCGTGCGAATGAATTAGAATGGATCATACGATTGAATTTGAATGGATCGTACGAATAAATTAGAATGGATACATTTGTGCGATGAATAAGAATGGAGCGTACGAATGAATTAGAATGGAGCGTACGAATGAACTAGAATGGATACATTCGTGCGAATGAATTAGAATGGATCATATGAAAGAATTAGAATGGAACGTGCGAATGAATTAGAAAGGATCGTACGAATGAATTAGAATGGATATATTCGTGCGAATGAATTATAATGGATCGTATGAATGAATTAGACTGAATCGTACGAATAAATTAGAATGGATACATTCATGCAAATGAATTAGAATGGATCGTACGAATGAATTAGAATGGATCATACAAATGAATTAGAATGGATCGTACGAATGAATTAGAATCGATCATATGAATGAATTAGAATGGTTACATTCGAACGAATGAATTAGAATGGATCGTACGAATGGATTAGAATGGATCGTACGAATGGATTAGAACGCATTGTATGAATGAATTAGAATAGATACATTTGTGCGAATGAATTAGATTGCTTCGTACGAATGAATTTGAATGGATTGTACGAATGAATTAGAATGGATCGTACAAATGAATTAGAATGGATCATGCGATTGAATTAGAATAGATCGTACGAATGAATTAGAATGGATCATGCGAACGAATTAGAATGGATCGTATGAATGAATTAGAATGGATCGTACGAATGAATTAGAATGGATACATTCGAGCGAATGAATTAGAATGGATCGTACGAATGAATTAGAATTGATCGTGCGAATGAATTAGAATGGATCATACAAATGAATTAGAAAGGTTACATTCATGAGAATGAATTAGAATAGATCGTGCGATAAATTAGAATGGATCATACAAATGAATTAGAATGGATTCTAATCCATTCGTACGATCCATTCTAATCTATTCTAATTCATTCGCACAAACGTATCCATTCTAATTCCATTCTAATTCATTCGTACGATCCATTCTAATTCATTCGCACGATCCATTCTAATTCATTCGTACGATCCATTCTAAGTCATTCGTACGATCCATTCTAATTCATTCGTGCGAATGAATTAGAATGGATACATTCGAGCGAATGAATAAGAATGCATTGTACGAATGAATTAGAATGGATCATGCGTATGAATTAAAATGGATCGTACAAATGAATTAGAATGGATCGTGCGAATGAATTAGAATGAATCGTACGAACGAATTAGAATGGATCGTACGAATGAATTAGAATGGATTGTATGAATGAATTAGAATGGATCGTACGAATGGATTAGAATGGATCGTATGAATGGATCATGTGAATGAATTAGAATGGATCGTAGGAATGAATTAGAATGGATCGTGCAAATGAATTAGAATGGATACATTCGTGCGAATGAATTAGAATGGATCGTAGGAATGAATTAGAATGGATCGTATGAATGGATTAGAATGGATCGTACGAATGAATTAGAATGGATCGTATGAATGAATTAGAATGGATCGTACAAATGAATTAGAAAGGTTACATTTGTGAGAATGAATTAGAATGGATCGTACAAATGAATTAGAATGGATCGTACGAATGGATTAGAATGGATCGTACGAATAGATTAAAACGCATTGTACGAATGAATTAGAATGGATCGTACGAATGGATTAGAATGGATCGTATGAATGAATTAGAATGGATTAGAACGCATTGTACGAATGAATTAGAATGGATCGTGCGAATGAATTAGAATGGATCCTACGAATGAATTAGAATGGATACATTTTTGCGAATGAATTAGAATAGATTAGACTGGATCGTACGAATGAATTAGAATGCATTCTCATTCATTTGTATGATCCATTCTAATTCATCGCACGATCCATTCTAATTCATTCTCATTAATGTAACCTTTCTAATTCATTTGTATGATCCATTCTAATTCATTCGCACAATCAATTCTAATTCATTCGTACGATCCATTCTAATTCATTCGCTCGAATGTATCCATTCTAATTCATTCGTACGATCCATTCTAATTCGTTCATACGATCCATTCTAATTCGTTCACATGATCCATTCTAATTCATTCGTACGATCTATTCTAATTCATTCGCATGTTCCATTCTAATTCATGCGTACGATCTATTCTAATTCATTCGTACAATCCCTTCAAATTCATTCGTACGACGTAATCTAATTCATTCACACAAATGTATCTATTCTAATTCATTCGTACAATGCGTTCTAATCCATTTATACGAGTCATTCTAATCCATTCATACGATCAATTCTAATTCATTCGCACGAATGTAACCATTCTAATTCATTCATATGATCCATTCTAATTCATTCGTACGATCCATTCTAATTCATTCGTATGATCCATTCTAATTCATTCGTACGATCCATTCTAATTCATTTGCATGAATGTATCCATTCTAATTTATTCGTACGATCCCGTCTAATTCATTCGTACGATCTATTCTAATTCATTCGCACGAATATATCCATTCTAATTCATTCGTACGATCCTTTCTAATTCATTCGCACGATCCATTCTAATTCTTTCATATGATCCATTCTAATTTATTCGCACGAATGTATCTATTCTAGTTCATTCGTACGCTCCATTCTAATTCGTTCGTACGCTCCATTCTTATTCATCGCACAAATGTATCCATTCTAAATTATTCGTACGATCCATTCAAATTCAATCGTATGATCCATTCTAATTCATTCACACAAATGTATCCATTTTAATTCATTCGTACGATCCATTCTAATTTATTCATACGATCCAATCTAATTCATTCACACGATCCATTCTAATTCATTCGTACGATCCATTCTAATTCATTCGTATGAATATATCTATTCTAATTCATTCGTATAATCCATTCTAATTTATTCGCATGATCTATTCTAATTCATTCGTACGATCCATTCTAATTCATTCGTACAATCCATTCTAATTCATTCGCACGAATGTATCATACGAAGGAATTAGAATGGATCATGCGAATGAATTAAAATGGATCGTACGAATGAATTAGAATGGATCATACAAATGAATTAGAAAGGTTACATTTGTGAGAATGAATTAGAAGGGATCGTACGAATGAATTAGAATGGATCGTACGAATGGATTAGAATGGATCGTACGAATGAATTAGAATGGATCAAACAAATGAATTAGAAAGGTTACATTCGTGAGAATGAATTAAAATGGATCGTACGAATGAATTAGAATGGATCATGCGAATGAATTTGAATGGATCGTACGAATGAATTAGAATGGATCGAACGAATGAATTAGAATGGATACATTCGAGCAAATGAATTAGAATAGATCGTAGGAATGAATTAGAATGGATCATACGAATGAATTAGAATGGATCGTGCGAATGAATTTGAATGGATTGTACGAATGAATTAGAATGGATACATTCGTGCGATCGAATTAGAATGGATCGGATGATTGAATTAAAATGGATCGTACGATTCATTCTAATTCGTTCGTACGATCCATTCTAATTCATTCGTATGATCCATTCTAACTCATTCGGTGGATCCATTCTAATTCATTCGTACGATCCATTCTAATTCATTCACACTATCCATTCTAATTCATTCGCACGATCCATTCTAATTCATTCGTACGATCCATTCTAATTCATTCGCACGAATGTATCCATTATAATTCATTTGTACGATCCATTCTAATTCATTCGTATAATGCGTTCTAATCCATTTGTACGATCCATTCTAATTCATTCCTATGATCCATTCTAATTTATTCGTATGATCCATTCTAATTCATTCGCTCGAATGTATCCATTCTAATTCATTCGTACGATCCATTCTAATTCGTTCATGCGATCAATTCATTCGTACAAATGAATTAGAATGTATCTTATGAATGAATAAGAATGGATCGTACGAATGAATTAGAATGGATCATGCGAATGAATTAGAATGAATCGTACGAATGCATTAGAATGGATACATTCGTGCGAATGAATTAGAATGGATCGTACGAATGAATTAGAATGGATTATACAAATGAATTAGAAAGGTTACATTCATGAGAATGAATTAGAATTGATCGTACGAATGAATTAGAATGGATCAAGCGAATGAATTTGAATGGATCGTACGAATGAATTAGAATGGATCGAACGAATGAATTAGAATGGATCGTACGAATGAATTAGAATGGATCGTACGAAGGAATTAGAATGGATCATACGAATGAATTAGAATGGATCGTACGAACGAGTTAGAATTGATCGTATGAACGAATTAGAATGGATCGTACGAATGAATTAGAATGGATCGTACGAATGAATTAGAATGGATCGTGCGAATGAATTAGAATGAATCGTACGAATGAATTAGAATGGATCGTACGAATGAATTAGAATGGATCGTGCGAATGAATTAGAATTGATCGTACGAATGAATGAGAATGGATCGTACGAATGAATTAGAATGGATCGTACGAATGAATTAGAATGGATCGTACGAATGAATTAGAATGGATCGTGCGAATGAATTAGAATGAATCGTACGAATGAATTAGAATGTATCGTACGAACGAATTAGAATGGATCGTGCGAATGAATTAGAATTGATCGTACGAATGAATGAGAATGAATCGTATGAATGAATTAGAATGGATCGAACGAAAGAATTAGAATGGATAAATTCGAGCGAATGAATTTGAATAGATAGTAGGAATGAATTAGAATGGATCATACGAATGAATTAGAATGGATCGTGCGAATGAATTAGAATGGATTGTACGAATGAATTAGAATGGATACATTCGAGCGAATGAATTAGAATAGATCGTAGGAATGAATTAGAATGGATCATACGAATGAATTAGAATGGATCGTGCGAATGAATTAGAATGGACTCTACGAATGAATTAGAATGGATACATTCGTGCGAATGAATTAGAATGGATCGTACAAATGAATTAGAATTGATCGTGCGAATGAATTAGAATGGATATATTCTTGCGAATGAATTTTAATGGTTCGTACGAATGGATCGTACGAATGAATTAGAATGGTTACATTCGTGCAAATGAATTAGAATGGATCGTACGAATAAATAAGAATGTATACATTCGTGCGAATGAATTAGAATGGATCGTACAAATGAATTAGAATGGATCGTACGAATGAATTAGAATGGATCATGTGAATGAATTAGAATGGATACATTTGTGCGAATGAATTAGAATGGATCGTGCGAATGAATTAGAATGGATCGTACGAATGAATTAGAATGGATATATTTATGCGAATGAATTAGAATAGATCGAACGAATGAATTAGAATGGATACATTTGTGCTAATGAATTAGAATGGATCGTACGAATGAATTAGAATGGATCGAACGAATGAATTTGAATGGATACATTTGTGTGAATGAATTAGAATGGATCGTACGAATGAATTAGAATGGATTGTACGAATGAATTAGAATGGATACATTCGAGCGAATGAATTAGAATGGATCGTACGAATAAATTAGAATGGATCATAGGAAGGAATTAGAATGGATCGTGCAAATGAATTAGAATGGATACATTCGTGCGAATGAATTAGAATGGATCGTGCGAATGAATTAGAATGGATCATAGGAATGAATTAGAATGGATCGTGCAAATGAATTAGAATGGCTACCTTCGTGCGAATGAATTAGAATGGATCGTAGGAATGAATTAGAATGGATCGTACAAATGAATTGGAATGGATACATTTGTGTGAATGAATTAGAATGGATTGTGCGAATGAATTAGAATGGATCGTACGAACGAATTAGAATGGATCGTACGAATGAATTAGAATGGATCGTATGAACGAATTAGAATGGATCGTACGAATAAATTAAAATGGATACATTCGAGCGAATGAATTAGAATGGATCGTATGAATGAATTAGAATGGATCATAGGAATGAATTAGAATGGATTGTTCAAAAGAATTAGAATGGATACATTCGTGCGAATGAATTAGAATGGATCGTAGGAATGAATTAGAATGGATCGAACGAATGAATTAGAATGGTTACATTCGTACGAATGAATGAATCGTACGAATACATTAGAATGGATACATTCGTGCGAATGAATTAGAATGGATCGTACGAATGAGTTAGAAAGGATCGGGCGAATGAATTAGAATGGATCGTACGAATGAATTAGAATGGATCATGCGAATGAATTAGAATGGATTGTACGAATGAATTAGAATGGATACATACAAATGAATTAGAAAGGTTACATTCGTGAGAATGAATTAGAATGGATCGTACGAATGAATTAGAATGGATACATTCGAGCGAATGAATTAGAATGGATCATAGGAATGAATTAGAATGCATCGTGCAAATGAATAAGAATGGATACATTAGTGCAAATGAATTAGAATGGATCGTAGGAATGAATTAGGATGGATCGTACGAATGAATTAGAATGGTTACATTCGTACGGATGAATTAGAATGGATCGTACGAATGAATTAGAATAGATCATGCGAATGAATTTGAATGGATCGTACGAATGAATTAGAATGGATCGTACGATCCATTCTAATTCATTCTCACAAATGTATCCATTCTAATTCATTCGTATGATCCATTCTAATTCATTCGCACGATCCATTCTAATTCATTCGCACGAATATATCCATTCTAATTCATTCGTACGATCCATTCTAATTCATTCGCACGACCCATTCTAATTCATTCGCACGATCCATTCTAATTCATTCGTACGATCCATTCTAATTCATTCGTACGATCTATTCTAATTCATTCGCACGAATGTAACCATTCTAATTCATTCGTACGATTCATTCTAATTCATTCGTATGATCCATTCAAACTCATTCATACGATCCATTCTAATTCATTCGTACGATCCATTCTAATTCATTCGCACAAATGTATCCATTTTAATTCATTTGTACGATCCATTCTAATTTATTCATACGATCCATTCTAATTCATTCGCACGATCCATTCTAATTCATTCGTACGATCCATTCTAATTCATTCGCACGAATGTATCCAATCTAATTCATTCGTCCGATCCATTCTAATTCATTCGTACAATGCGTTCTAATCCATTCGTACGAATGAATTAGAATGGATACATTCATGCGAATGAATTAGAATGGATTGTACGAATGAATTAGAATGAATGAGAATGGATCGTACGAATGAATTAGAATGGATCGTACGAATGAATTAGAATAGATACATTCATGCGAATGAATTAGAATAGATCGTACGAATGAATTAGAATGTATCTTACGAATGAATTAGAATGAATCGTACGAATGAATTAGAATGGATCGTACGAATGAATTAAAATGAATACATTTGTGCGAATGAATTAGAATGGATCGTACAAATGAATTAGAATGGATCGTTCGAATGAATTAGAATGGATCGTATGAATGAGTTTGAACGGATCATACGAATGAATTAGAATGGATCGTACGAATGAATTAGAATGGATCGTACGAATAAATTAGAATGGATCGTACGAATGAATTAGAATGGACCGTGCGAATGAATTAGAATGGACCGTGCGAATGAATTAGAATGGATCGTACGAATGAATTAGAATGTATCGTATGAATGAATTAGAATGAATTAGAATGGATCGTACGAATGAATTTGAATGGATCGTACGAATGAATTAGAATGGATCGTACGAATGAATTAGAATGGATACATTTGTGAGAATGAATTAAAATGGATCGTACGATCCATTCTAATTCATTCGTACGATCCATTCAAATTCATTCGCATGATCCATTCTAATTCATTCGTACGATCCATTCTAATTCATTCGCACGAATGTAACCATTCTAATTCATTCGTACGATCCATTCTAATTCATTCCTACGATCCATTCTAATTCATTCGCACGAATGTATCCATTCTAATTCATTTGCACGATCCATTCTAATTCATTTCCATGAATCAATCTAATTCATTCGTATGATCCATTATAATTCATTCGTACGAATGTATCCATTCTAACTCATTTGGTGGATCCATCCTAATTCATTCGTACAATCCATTCTAATTCATTCGCATGATCCATTCTAATTTATTCGTACGATCCATTCTAATTCATTCGTACGATCTATTCTAATTCATTCGCACGAATGTAACCATTCTAATTCATTCGTATGATCAATTAGAATTGATCGTACGAATGAATTTGAATGGATCATACGAATGAATTAGAATGGATCGAACGAATGAATTAGAATGGATACACTCGAGCGAATGAATTAGAATAGATTGTAGGAATGAATTAGAATGGATCATACGAATGAATTAGAATGGATCGTGCGAATGAATTAGAATGGATTGTAAGAATGAATTAGAATGGATACATTCGTGCGAATGAATTAGAATGGATCGTACGAATGAATTAGAATGGATCGTACGAATGAATTAGAATGAATCGTACGAATGAATTAGAATGGATCGTATGAATGAATTAGAATGGATACATTTGTACGAATAAATTAGAATGGATTGTACGAATGAATTAGAATAGATACATTCTTGTGAGTAAATTAGAATGGATCGTATATTCGTGCAAATAAATTAGAATGGATCATACAACTGAATTAGAATGGATCGTGCGAATGAATTAGAATGATTCGTACGAATGCATTTAGAATGGATCATACGAATGAATTAGAATGAATCGTACGATCCATTCTAATTCATTAGTCCGATCCATTCTAATTCATTCGCACGAATGTATCCATTCTAATTCATTCGTACAATCTATTCTAATTCATTCGCACGATCCATTCTAATTCATTCGTATGATCCATTCTAAATCATTCCTACGATCTATTCTAATTCATTCGCTCGAATGTATCCATTCTAATTCATTCATTCGATCCATTCTAATTCATTCGTACGATCCATTCAAATTCATTTGCATGATCCATTCTAATTCATTCGTATGATCCATTCTAATTCATTCTCACGAATGTAACCTTTCTAATTCATTTGTATAATCCATTCTAATTCATTCGTACGATCCATTCTAATCCATTCGTATGATCCATTCGTTCAAATATATCCATTCTAATTCATTCGTACGATCCATTCTAATTCATTCGCACGATCCATTCTAATTCATTCGTACGATCCATTCTAATTCCTTCGTACGATCCATTCTAATTCAATCGTACAATCCATTCTAATTCAGTCATATGAATGTATCCATTTTAATTCATTCGTACGATCCATTCTAATTCATTCATAAGATCTAATTCATTCGTACGATCCATTCTAATTCATTCGTACGATCGATTCTAATTCATTCACACGATCTATTCTAATTCATTCGTACGATCCATTCTAATTCATTCGTATGATCTATTCTAATTTATTCGTTCAAATATATCCATTCTAATTCATTCGTACGATCCATTCTAATTCATTGGTACGATCCATTCTAATTCATTCGTATGATCAATTCTAATTCATTCGCACGATCCATTCTAATTCATTTGTACGATCTACTCTAATTCATTCGTACGATCCATTCTAATTCATTCGCACGAATGTATCTATTCTAATTCATTCGTACGATCCATTTTAATTCATTCGCACTATCCATTCTAATTCATTCGTACGATCCATTCAAATTCATTCGTACGTTCCATTCTAATTAATTCGCACAAATGTATCAATTCTAATTCATTCGTACGATCCATTCAAATTCAATCGTATGATCCATTCTAATTCATTTGTACGAATGAATTAGAATGGATCGTACAAATGAATTAGAATGGATCGTATGAATGAATTAGAATGGATAAGAATGGATCGTACGAATGAATTAGAATAGATCGTACGAATGAATTAGAATGGATCATACAAATGAATTAGAATGGATCGTACAAATGAATTAGAATGGATACATTCGTGCGAATGAATTAGAATGGATCGTACGAATAAATTAGAATGGATCGTGCGAATGAATTAGAATGGATCATACGAATGAATTAGAATGGATCATAGGAATGAATTAGAATGGATCGTGCAAATAAATTAGAATGGATACATTCGTGAGAATGAATTAGAATGGATCGTACGAATGAATTAGAATGGATATATTTGAACGAATAAATTAGAATGGATCATACGAATGAATTAGAATGGATCGTATGAATGAATTAGAATGGATCATGCGAATGAATTAGAATCGGTCGTACGAATGAATTAGAATGGATCGTACGAATGAATTAGAATGGATCGTGCGAATGAATTAGAATGGATCGTACGAATGTATCCATTCTAATTCATTCGTACGATCCATTCTAATTCGTTCATACGATCCATTCTAATTCGTTCGTACGATCCATTCTAATTTATTCGTACGATCCATTCTAATTCATTCGTACGATCCATTTTAATTCATTCGCACAAATGTATCCTTTCTAATTCATTCGTATGATCCATTCTAATTCATTTGCACGATCCATTCTAATTCATTCGTATGATCCATTCTAATTCATTCATGAGATCCGTTCTAATTCATTCGCACAATCCATTCTAATTCATTCGTACGATCCATTCTAATTCATTCGTATGATCCATTCTAATTCATTCGCAGGATCCATTCTAATTCATTCGTACGATCCATTCTAATTCATTCGCACGAATGTATCCATTCTAATTCATTGGTATGATCCATTCTAATTCATTCGTACAATGCGTTCTAATCCATTCGTACGATCCATTCTAATTCATTCGAACGATCCATTCTAATCCATTCGTACGATCGATTCTAATTTATTCGTATGATCCATTCTAATTCATTCGTATGATCCATTCTAATTCATTCGTACGATCCATTCTAATTCATTCCTACGATCCATTCTAATTCATTCGCTCGAATGTATCCATTCTAATTCATTCGTACGATCCATTCTAATCCATTCGTACGATCCATTCTAATTCATTCGTACGATCCATTCTAATTCATTCTCACAAATGTAACCTTTCTACTTCATTCGTACGATCCATTCTAATTCATTCGTACGATCCATTCTAATTCATTCGTACGATCCATTCTAATTCATTCGCACAAATGTATCCATTCTAATTCATTCGTACGATCCATTCTAATTCATTCGCACGATCCATTCTAATTCATTCATACGATCCATTCTAACTCATTCGTACGATCCATTCTAACTCATTCGTACAATGCGTTTTAATACATTCGTACGATCTATTCTAATTCATTCGCTCGAATGTATGCATTCTAATTCGTTCGTTCGATCCATTATAATTCATTCGCACGATCCATTCTAATTCATTCCTATGATCCATTCTAATTCATTCTCACGAATGTAACCATTCTACTTCATTCGTACGATCCATTCTAATTCATTCCGACGATCCATTCTAATTCATTCGCACGAATGTATCCATTCTAATTCATTTGCACGACCCATTCTAATTCATTCCTATAATCCATTCTAATTCATTCGTACGATCCATTCTAATTCATTCCCTCGAATGTATCCATTCTAATTCATTCGTACGATCCATTCTAATTCATTCGTATGATCCATTCTAATTCATTCTCACGAATGTAACCTTTGTAATTCTACAAATGAATTAGAATGGATCGTGCGAATGAATTAGAATCGATCGTACGAATGAATTAGAATGGATCGTACGAATTAATTAGATCGTACGAATGAAATAGAATGGATCGTACGAAGGAATTAGAATTGTTACATTCGTGCGAATGAATTAGAATGGATCGTACGAATGAATTAGAATGGATCATGCGAATGAATTTGAATGGATCATACGAATGAATTAGAATGGATACATTCGATCGAATGAATTAGAATAGATCGTAGGAATGAATTAGAATGGATCATATGAATGAATTAGAATGGATCGTACGAATGTATCCATTCTCATTCATTCGTACGATCCATTCTAAATCATTCGCACAATCCATTTTAATTCATTCATACGATGCAATCTAATTCATTCTCACGAATGTAACCTTTCTAATTCTGCGAATGAATTAGAATGGATCGTACGAATGAATTAGAATCGATCGTACGAATGAATTTGAATGGATCGTACGAATGAATTAGAATGGATCGTACGAATGAATTAGAATGGTTACATTCGTGCGAATGAATTAGAATGGATCGTACGAATGAATTAGAATAGATCATGCGAATGAATTTGAATGGATCGTACGAATGAATTAGAATGGATCAAACGAATGAATTAGAATGGATACATTCGAGCGAATAAATTAGAATAGATCGTAGGAATGAATTAGAATGGATCATACAAATGAATTAGAATAGATTATACGAATGAATTAGAATGGATCGTACGAACGAATTAGAATGGATTGTACGAATGAATTAGAATGGATACATTCGAGCGAATGAAATAGAATGGATCGTACGAATGAATTAGAATGGATCGTGCGAATGAATTAGAATTGATACATTCGAGCGAATGAATTAGAATGGATCGTGCGAATGAATTAGAATGGATCTTGCGAATGAATTAGAATGGATCGTGCGAATGAATTAGAATGGATCGTACGAATGAATTAAATCGTACAAATGAATTAGAATGGATCATACGATTGAATTTGAATGGATCGTACGAATGAATTAGAATATATACATTTACGAGAATGAATTAGAATGGATCGTACGAATGAATTAGAATGGATCGTACGAATGGATTAGAATGAATTAGAATGGATCATATGAATGAATTTGAATGGATCGTACGAATGAATTAGAATGGATCGAACGAATGAATTAGAATGGATATATTCGATCGAATGAATTAGAATAGATCGTAGGAATGAATTAGAATGGATAATACGAATGAATTAGAATGGATCGTGCGAATGAATTAGAATGGATTGTATGAATGAATTAGAATGGATACATTCGTGCGAATGAATTAGAATGGATCGTACGAATGAATTAGAATGGATCGTGCGAATGAATTAGAATTGACAATACGAATGAATTAGAATGGATCGTACGAATGGATTAGAATGGATCGTGCGAATGAATTAGAATGGATCGTACGAATGAATTAGAATGGATACATACAAATGAATTAGAAAGGTTACATTCGTGAGAATGAATTAGAATGGATCGTGCGAATGAATTAGAATGGATCGTAGGAATGAATTAGAGTGGATCGTACGAATGAACTAGAATGGTTACATTCGTTCGAATGAATTAGAATGGATCGTACGACTGAATTAGAATGGATCGTACAAATGAATTAGAAAGGTTACATTTGTGCGAATGAATTAGAATGGATCGTACGAATGAATTAGAATGGATCGTGTGAATGAATTAGAATGGATATATTTGTGCGAATGAATTAGATTGGATTGTACGAATGAATTAGAATGAATCATACGAATGAATTAGAATGGATCATATGAATGAATTAGAATACATCATGTGAATGAATTAGAGTGGATCGTACGTTTGAATTAGACTGGATTGTGCGAATGAATTAGAATGGATACATTCGTGGGAATGAATTAGAATGGATCGTATGAATGAATTAGAATGGATCGTACGAACGAATTAGAATGGATCGTGCGAATGAATTTGAATGGATCGTGCGAATGAATTAGAATGGATCATACGAATGAATTAGAATGGATCGTACGAATGAATTAGAATGGATACATTCGTGCGAATGAATTAGAATGGATCGTACGAATGAATTAGACTGGATCGTACGAATAAATTAGAATGGATACATTCATACGAATGAATTAGAATGGATCGTACGAATGAATTAGAATGGATCGTACGAATGGATTAGAATAGATCGTACGAATGGATTAGAATGGATCGTACGAATGAATTAGAATGGATCATACAAATGAATTAGAAAGGTTACATTCGTGATAATGAATTAGAATGGATCCTACGAATGAATTTGAATGGATCATGCGAATGAATTTGAATGGATTGTACGAATGAATTAGAATGGATCGAACGAATTAATTAGAATGGATACATTCGAGCGAATGAATTAGAATAGATCGTAGGAATGAATTAGAATGGATCATACGAATGAATTAGAATGGATCGTGCGAATGAATTAGAATGGATTGTACGAATGAATTAGAAAGGATACATTCGTGCGAATGAATTAGAATGGATCGGACGAATGAATTAGAATAGATCATATGAATGAATTAGAATGGATCGTGCAAATGAATTAGAATGAATCGTACGAATGCATTACAATGGATACATTCGTACGAATGAATTAGAATGGATCGTACGAATGAATTAGAATGGATCGTGCGAATGAATTAGAATGGATCGTACGAATGAGTTAGAATGGAACGTGCGAATGAATTAGAATGGATCATGCGAATGAATTAGAATGGATACATACAAATGAATTAGAAAGGTTACATTCGTGAGAATGAATTAGAATAGATCGTACGAATGAATTAGAATGGATCGTACGAATGAATTAGAATGGATCGTGCGAATGAATTAGAATGGATCATAGGAATGAATTATAATGGTTCCATTCGTGCGAATGAGTTAGAATGGATCGTACGAATGAATTAGAATGGATCGTACAAATGAATTAGAAAGGTTACATTTGGGCGAATGAATTAGAATGGATCGTAGGAATGAATTTGAATGGATCGTACGAATGAATTAGAATGGTTACATTCGTGCGTAAGAATTAGAATGGATTGTACGAATGAATTGGAATAGATCGTACAAATGAATTAGAAAGGTTACATTTGTGCGAATGAATTAGAATGGATCGTACGAATGAATTAGAATGGATCGTACGAATGGATTAGAATGGATCGTACGAATGAATTAGAATGGATCGTACAAATGAATTAGAAAGGTTACATTTGTGAGAATGAATTAGAATGGATCGTACGAATGAATTAGAATGGATCGTACGAATGGATTAGAATGAATCGTACGAATGAATTAGAATGGATCGAACGAATGAATTAGAATGGATACATTCGAGCGAATGAATTACAATAGATCGTAGGAATGAATTAGAATGGATCGTACGAATGAATTAGAATGGATAGATTCGTGCGAATGAATTAGAATGGATTGTATGAATGAATTAGAATGGATCATAGGAATGAATTAGAATGGATCGTGCAAATGAATTAGAATGGATACATTCGTGCGAATGAATTAGAATGGATCGTAGGAATGAATTAGAATGGATCGTACGAATGAATTAGAATGGTTACATTCGTGCGAATGAATTAGAATGGATTGTACGAATGGATTAGAATGGATCGTACGAATGGATTAGAATGGATCGTACGAATGAATTAGAATGGATCGTACAAATGAATTAGAAAGGTTACATTTGTGAGAATGAATCAGAATGGATCGTACGAATGAATTAGAATGGATCGTACGAATGGATTAGAATGGATCGTACGAATGGATTAGAATGGATCGTACGAATGAATTAGAATGGATCGTACGAATGAATTAGAATGGATCATGCGAATGAATTAGAATGGATTGAACGAATGAATTAGAATGGATACATTTGTGCGAATGAATTTGAATGGATCGTGCGAATGAATTAGAATGGATCATACGAATGAATTAGAATGGATATATTGATACGAATGAATTAGAATGGATCGAACGAATGAATTAGAATGGATACATTTGTGCGAATGAATTAGAATGGATCATACAAATGAATTAGAATAGATATATTCATGCAAATGAATTAGAATGGATCGTACGAATGAATTAAAATGGATCGTACGAATGAATTAGAATGGATCGTATGAACGAATTAGAATGGATCGTACGAATGAATTAGAATGGATACATTCGAGCGAATGAATTAGAATGGATCGTACGAATGAATTAGAATGGATCATAGGAATGAATTAGAATGGATCGTGCAAATGAATTAGAATGGATACAATCGTGCGAATGAATTAGAATGGATCGTAGGAATGAATTAGAATGGATCGTACGAATGAATTAGAATGGATACATTTGTGCGATGAATAAGAATGGAGCGTACGAATGAATTAGAATGGAGCGTACGAATGAACTAGAATGGATACATTCGTGCGAATGAAATAGAATAGATCGTACGAATGAATTAGAATAGATCGTACGAATGAATTAGAATAGATCGTACGAATGAATTAGAATGGATCATATGAATGAATTAGAATGGTTACATTCGTGCGAATGAATTAGAATGGATCGTACGAATGGATTAGAATGGATCGTACGAATGGATTAGAACGCATTGTATGAATGAATTAGAATAGATACATTTGTGCGAATGAATTAGATTGCATCATACGAATAAATTTGAATGGATTGTACGAATGAATTAGAATGGATCGTACGAATGAATTAGAATGGATCATGCGAATGAATTAGAATAGATCGTACGAATGAATTAGAATGGATCGTGCGAACGGATTAGAATGGATCGTATGAACAAATTAGAATGGATCGTACGAATGAATTAGAATGGATACATTCGAGCGAATGAATTAGAATGGATCGTACGAATGAATTAGAATTGATCGTGCGAATGAATTAGAATGGATCATACAAATGAATTAGAAAGGTTACATTCGTGAGAATGAATTAGAATGGATCGTGCGATGAATTAGAATGGATCATACAAATGAATTAGAATGGATTCTAATCCATTCGTACGATCCATTCTAATCTATTCTAATTCATTCGCACAAATGTATCCACTCTAATTCCATTCTAATTCATTCGTACGATCCATTCTAATTCATTCGCATGATCCATCCTAATTCATTCGTACGATCCATTCTAATTCATTCGTACGATCCATTCTAATTCATTCGTGTGAATGAATTAGAATGGATACATTCGAGCGAATAAATTAGAATGCATTATACGAATGAATTAGAATGGATCATGCGAATGAATTAAAATGGATCGTATAAATGAATTAGAATGGATCGTGCGAATGAATTAGAATGGATCGTACGAACGAATTAGAATGGATCGTACTAACGAATTAGAATGGATCGTATGAATGAATTAGAATGGATCGTACGAATGGATTAGCACGGATCGTACGAATGGATCATGTGAATGAATTAGAATGGATCGTAGGAATGAATTAGAATGGATCGTGCAAATGAATTAGAATGGATACATTCGTGCGAATGAATTTGAATGGATCGTAGGAATGAATTAGAATGGATCGTACGAATGAATTAGAATGGATCATACAAATGAATTAGAAAGGTTACATTTGTGAGAATGAATTAGAATGGATCGTACGAATGAATTAGAATAGATCGTACGAATGGATTAGAATGGATAGTACGAATGGATTAGAACGCATTGTACGAATGAATTAGAATGGATCGTACGAATGGATTAGAATGGATCGTATGAATGAATTAGAATGGATTAGAACGCATTGTACGAATGAATTAGAATGGATCGTGCGAATGAATTAGAATGGATCGTATGAATGAATTAGAATGGAATTAGAATGGATACATTTGTGCGAATGAATTAGAATAGATTAGAATGGATCGTACGAATGGATTAGAATCCATTCTACTTTATTTGTATGATCGATTCTAATTCATCACACGATCCATTCTAATTCATTCTCACGAATGTAACCTTTCTAATTCATTTGTATGATCCATTCTAATTCATTCGCACGATCAATTCTAATTCATTCGTACGATCCATTCTAATTCATTCGCTCGAATGGACCCATTCTAATTCATTCGTACATCCATTCTAATTCGTTGATACGATCCATTCTAATTTGTTCGCACGATCTATTCTAATTCATTCGTACGATCTATTCTAATTCATTCGCCTGATCCATTCTAATTCATTTGTGCGATCCATTCTAATTCATTCGTTCAATCCATTCAAATTCATTCGTACGATGCAATCTAATTCATTCGCACAAATGTATCTATTCTAATTCATTCGTACAATGCATTATAATCCATTCGTACGATTCATTCTAATCCATTCGTACGATCAATTCTAATTCAATCGCACGAATTAAACCATTCTAATTCATTCATATGATCCATTCTAATTCATTAGTACGATTCATTCTAATTCATTCGTATGATCCATTCTAATTCATTCGTACGATCCATTCTAATTCATTTGCATGAATGTATCCATTCTAATTTATTCGTACGATCCAGTCTAATTCATTCGTACGATCCATTCTAATTCATTCGCACGAATATATCCATTCAAATTCATTCGTACGATCCTTTCTAATTCATTCGCACGATCCATTCTAATTCTTTCATATGATCCATTCTAATTTATTCGCACGAATGTATCCATTCTAGTTCATTCGTACGCTCCATTCTAATTCGTTCGTACGCTCCATTCTTATTCATCGCACAAATGTATCCATTCTAATTTATTCGTACGATCCATTCAAATTCAATCGTATGATCCATTCTAATTCATTCGCACAAATGTATCCATTTTAATTCATTCGTACGATCCATTCTAATTTATTCATACGATCCATTCTAAGTCATTCGCACGATCCAATCTAATTCATTCGTACGATCCATTCTAATTCATTCGCATGAATATATCTATTCTAATTCATTCGTATGATCCATTCTAATTTATTCGCACGATCTATTCTAATTCATTCGTACGATCCATTCTAATTCATTCGTACGATCCATTCTAATTCATTCGCACGAATGTATCATACGAATGAATTAGAATGGATCATGCGAATGAATTAAAATGGATCGTACGAATGAATTAGAATGGATCGTACAAATGAATTAGAAAGGTTACATTTGTGAGAATGAATTAGAATGGATCGTACGAATGAATTCGAATGGATCGTACGAATGGATTAGAATGGATCGTACGAGTGAATTAGAATGGATCATACAAATGAATTAGAAAGGTTACATTCGTGAGAATGAATTAGAATGGATCGTACGAATGAATTAGAATGGATCATGCGAATGAATTTGAATGGATCGTACGAATGAATTAGAATGGATCGAACGAAAGAATTAGAATGGATACATTCGAGCGAATGAATTAGAATAGATCGTAGGAATGAATTAGAATGGATCATACGAATGAATTAGAATGGATCGTGCGAATGAATTAGAATGGATTGTACGAATGAATTAGAATGGATACATTCGTGCGAATGAATTAGAATGGATCGGACGAATGAATTAGAATAGATCGTACGATTCATTCTAATTCGTTCGTGCGATCCATTCTAATTCATTCGTATGATCCATTTTAACTCATTCGGTGGATCCATTCTAATTCATTCATACGATCCATTCTAATTCATTCGAACGATCCATTCTAATTCATTCGTACGATCCATTCTAATTCATTCGCACGAATGTATCCATTCTAATTCATTTGTACGATCCATTCTAATTCGTTCGTACAATGCGTTCTAATCCATTCGTACGATCCATTCTAATTCATTCCTATGATCCATTCTAATTCATTCGTATGATCCATTCTAATTCATTCGCTCGAATGTATCCATTCTAATTCATTAGTACGATCCATTTTAATTCGTTCATATGATCCATTCTAATTCGTTCGTACGATCCATTCTAATTCATTCGCACGATCCAATCTAATCCATTCGTACGATCCACTCTAATTCGTTTATACAAATGAATTAGAATGGATCGTATGAATGAATAAGAATGGATCGTACGAATGAATTAGAATGGATCGTGTGAATGAATTAGAATGAATCGTACGAATGTATTAGAATGGATACATTCGTGCGAATGAATTAGAATGGATCGTACGAATGAATTTGAATGGATCATACAAATGAATTAGAAAGGTTACGTTCGTGAGAATGAATTAGAATGGATCGTACGAATAAATTAGAATGGATCAAGCGAATGAATTTGAATGGATCGTACGAATGAATTAGAATGGATCGAACGAATGAATTAGAATGGATACATTCAAGCGAATGAATTAAAATAGATCGTAGGAATGAATTAGAATGGATCGTGCGAATGAATTTGAATGGATCGTACGAATGAATTAGAATGGATCGTACGAATGAATTAGAATGGATCGTGCGAATGAATTAGAATGGATCGTACGAATGAATGAGAATGCATAGTACGAATGAATTAGAATGGATCGATTGAATGAATTAGAATGGATACATTCGAGCGAATGAATTAGAATAGATCGTAGGAATGAATTAGAATGGATAACACGAATGAATTAGAAAGGATCGTGCGAATGAATTAGAATGGATTGTACGAATGAATTAGAATGGATACATGCGAGTGAATGAATTAGAATAGATCGTAGGAATGAATTAGAATGGATCATACGAATGAATTAGAATGGATCGTGCGAATGAATTAGAATGGACTGTACGAATGAATTAGAATGGATACATTCGTGCGAATGAATTAGAATGGATCATACGAATGAATTAGAATTGATCGTGCGAATGAATTAGAATGGATACATTCTTGCGAATGAATTTGAATGGTTCGTACGAATGGATTGTACGAATGAATTAGAATGGTTACATTCATGCAAATGAATTAGAATGGATCGTACGAATAAATTAGAATGGATACATTCGTGCGAATGAATTAGAATGGATCGTACAAATGAATTAGAATGGATCGTACGAATGAATTAGAATAGATCATGCGAATGAATTAGAATGGATACAGTTGTGCGAATGAATTAGAATGGATCGTGCGAATGCATTAGAATGGATCGTACGAATGAATTAGAATGGATATATTTATGCGAATGAATTAGAATGGATCGAACGAATGAATTAGAATGGATACATTTGTGCGATTGAATTAGAATGGATCGTACGAATGAATTAGAATGGATCGTACGAATGAATTAGAATGGATACATTTGTGCGAATGAATTAGAATGGATCGTACGAATGAATTAGAATGGATTGTACGAATGAATTAGAATGGATACATTCGAGCGAATGAATTAGAATGGATCATACGAATGAATTAGAATGGATCATAGGAATGAATTAGAATGGATCGTGCAAATGAATTAGAATGGATACATTCGTGCGAATGAATTAGAATGGATCGTACGAATGAATTAGAATGGATCATAGGAATGAATTAGAATGGATCGTGCAAATGAATTAGAATGGATACATTCTTGCGAATGAATTAGAATGGATCGCACGAATGAATTAGAATGGATACATTTGTGCGAATGAATTAGAATGGGTCGTGCGAATGAATTAGAATGGATCGTACGAATGAATTAGAATGGATCGTACGAATGAATTAGAATGGATCATAGGAATGAATTAGAATGGTTCGTGTAAATGAATTAGAATGGATACATTCGTGCGAATGAATTAGAATGGATCGTAGGAATGAATTAGAATGGATCGTATGAATGAATTAGAATGGTTACATTCGTGCGAATGAATTAGAATGGATCGTATGAATGGATTAGAATGGATCGTACGAATGGATTAGAATGGATCGTACGAATGAATTAGAATGGATCATACAAATGAATTAGAAAGGTTACATTCGTGAGAATGAATTAGAATGGATCGTACGAATGAATTAGAATCGATCATGCGAATGAATTTGAATGGATCGTACGAATGAATTAGAATGGATCGAACGAATGAATTAGAATGGATACATTCGAGCGAATGAATTAGAATAGATCGTAGGAATGAATTAGAATGGATCATACGAATGAATTAAAAAGGATCGTGCGAATGAATTAGAATGGATTGTACGAATGAATTAGAATGGATACATTCGTGTGAATGAATTAGAATGGATCGGACGAATGAATTAGAATGGATCGTACGAATGAATTAGAATAGATCGTGCGAATGAATTAGAATGAATCGTACGAATGCATTAGAATGGATACATTCGTGCGAATGAATTAGAATAGATCGTACGAAGGAGTTAGAATGGATCGTGCGAATGGATTAGAATGGATCGTACGAATGAATTAGAATGGATCGTGCGAATGTATTAGAATGGATCGTACGAATGAATTAGAAAGGATACATACAAATGAATTAGAAAGGTTACATTCATGAGAATGAATTAGAATGGATCGTACGAATGAATTAGAATGGATCGTACGAATGAATTAGAATGGATACATTCGAGCGAATGAATTAGAATGGATCGTACGAATGAATTAGAAAGGATCATAGGAATAAATTAGAATGGATCGTGCAAATGAATTAGAATGGACACATTTGTGCGAATGAATTAGAATGGATCGTAGGAATGAATTAGAATGGATCGTACGAATGGATTAGATTGGCTCGTATGAATGAATTAGAATGGTTACATTCGTGCGAATGAATTAGAATGGATCGTACGAATGGTTTAGAATGGACCGTACGAATGGATTAGAATGGATACATTCGAGCGAATGAATTACAATGGATCGTAGGAATGAATTAGAATAGATCGTACGAATGTATTAGAATGGATCGTACGAATGGATTATAATGGATCGTACGAATGGATTAGAATGGATCGTTCGAATGAATTAGAAAGGTTACATTCGTGAGAATGAATTAGAATGGATCGTACGAATGAATTAGAATGGATACATTCGAGCGAATGAATTAGAATGGATCGTACGAATGAATTAGAATGGACCATAGGAATGAATTAGAATGGATCGTGCAAATGAATTAGAATGGATACATTCGTGCGAATGAATTAGAATGGATCGTATGAATGAATTAGAATGGATCGTACGAATGAATTAGAATGGTTACATTCGTGCGAATGAATTAGAATGGATCATAGGAATGAATTAGAACGGATCGTGCGAATGAATTAGAATGGATCGTACAAATGAATTAGAATGGATCGTACGAATAAATTAGAATGGATCGTACGAATGAATTAGAATGGATACCTTTGTGCATATGAATTAGAATGGATCGTCCGAATGAATTAGAATTGATCAAATTAATGAATTAGAATGGATAGTACGAATGAATTAGAATGGATACATTCGTGCGAATGAATTAGAATGGATCGTGCGAATCAATTAGACTGGATCGTGCGAATGAATAAGAATGGATCATACGAATGAATTAGAATGGATCGTACGAATTAATTAGAATGGATACATTCGTGCGAATGAATTAGAATGGATTGTATGAATGAATTTGAATGGATCGTACGAATGAATTAGAATGGTTACATTCGTGCGAATGAATTAGAATGGATCATACGAATGGATTAGAATGGATCGTACGAATGGATTAGAATGGATCATACGAATGAATTAGAATGGATCGTACAAATGAATTAGAAAGGTTAGATTTGTGAGAATGAATTAGATTGGATCGTACGAATGAATAAGAATGGATCATACGAATAATGTATCCATTCTAATTAATTCGTACGATCATTTCTAATTCATTCATACGATCCATTCTAATTCATTCGAATGATCCATTATAATTCATTCCTACGATCTATTCTAATTCATTCGCTCGAATGTATGTATTCTAATTCATTCGTACGATCCATTCTTATTCATTCGTACGATCCATTCATATGATCAATTCTAATTCATTCGCAAGATCCATTCTAATTCATTCTCACGAATGTAACCTTTCTAATTCATTTGTACGATCCATTCTAATTCATTCGTAAGATCCATTCTAATCCATTTGTACGATCCATTCTAATCCATTTGTACGATCCATTCTAATCCATTCGTACGATCCATTCTAATTCATTCTCACAAATGTAACCTTTCTAATTTATTTCTACGATCCATTCTAATTCATTCATACGATCCAATCTAATCCATTCGTACGATCCATTCTAATCCATTAGTACGATCCATTCTAATTCATTTGCACGAATGTAACCATTCTAATTCATTCGTACGATCCATTCTAATTTATTCCTACGAATGAGTAAGAATGGATCATACGAATGAATTAGAATGGATCGTACGAATGAATTAGAATGGATTGAACGAATGAATTAGAATGGATACATTTGAGCGAATGAATTAGAATAGATCATAGGAACGAATTAGAATGGATCATACGAATGAATTAGAATGGATCGTGCGAATGAATTAGAATGGATTGTACGAATGAATTAGAATGGATACATTCGTGCGAATGAATTAGAATGGATCGGACGAATGAATTAGAATGGATCGTACGAATGAAT
Organism: Chamaelirium japonicum; assembly: GCA_947650365.1. Taxonomy (NCBI): domain Eukaryota; kingdom Viridiplantae; phylum Streptophyta; class Magnoliopsida; order Liliales; family Melanthiaceae; genus Chamaelirium; species Chamaelirium japonicum. The sequence goes on along the minus strand of OX393559.1, from coordinate 16,464,993 downwards.
TAGAACGGATCGTGCGAATGAATTAGAATGGCTCGTACGAATGCATTAGAATGGATACATTCGTGCGAATGAATTAGAATGGATCGTACGAATGAATTAGAATGGATCGTGCGAATGAATTAGAATGGATCGTACGAATGAATTAGAATGGATCGTGCGAATGAATTAGAATGGATCGTATGAATGAATTAGAATGGATACATACAAATAAATTAGAAAGGTTACATTCGTGAGAATGAATTAGAATGGATCGTACGAATGAATTAGAATTGATCGTACGAACGAATTAGAATGGATACATTCGAGCGAATGAATTAGAATGGATCGTACGAATGAATTAGAATGGATACATTCGAGCGAATGAATTAGAATGGATCGTACGAATGAATTAGAATGGATCATAGGAATGAATTAGAATGGATCGTGCAAATGAATTAGAATGGATACATTCGTGCGAATGAATTAGAATGGATCGTACGAATGAATTTGAATGGATCATAGGAATGAATTAGAATGGATCGTGCAAATGAATTAGAATGGATACATTCGTGCGAATGAATTAGAATGGATCGTACGAATGAATTATAATGGATACATTTGTGCGAATGAATTAGAATGGATCGTGCGAATGTATTATAATGGATCGTACGATTGAATTAGAATGGATCGTACGAATGAATTAGAATGGATCGTATGAACGAATTAGAATGGATCGTACGAATGAATTAGAATGGATACATTCGAGCGAATGAATTAGAATGGATCGTACGAATGAATTAGAATGGATCATAGGAATGAATTAGAATGGATCGTGTAAATGAATTAGAATGGATACATTCGTGTGAATGAATTAGAATGGATCGTAGGAATGAATTAGAATGGATCATACGAATGAATTAGAATGGATCATGCGAATGAATTTGAATGGATCGTACGAATGAATTAAAATGGATCGAACGAATGAATTAGAATGGATACATTCGAGCGAAGGAATTAGAATAGATCGTAGGAATGATATAGAATGGATCATACGAATGAATTAGAATGGATCGTGCGAATGAATTAGAATGGATTGTGTGGGTGCAAATTTTGGCATAAATCTACCACGGGACCCACCAGCCCTGCCTGGTGGGCCCACGAGGGTGGGCCCACGAGGACTACCACGGGACCCACCAGCCCTGCCTGGTGGGCCCACGAGGACTACCACGGGACCCACCAGCCCACGAGGGTGGGCCCACGAGGACTACCACGGGACCCACCAGCCCTGCCTGGTGGGCCCACGAGGACTACAGCGGGACCCACCGGCCCTGCCTGGTGAGCCCACGAGGACTACAACGGGACCCATCGGCCTTGCCTGGTGGGCCCCCGAAGACAACCGCAGGGCTCGCAACTTTACCTGGAGGATCCCCAGATACTGCAGTAGAAACCGCCATTCGCCACCCGGAATGCCTATAAATAGCAGTGCCTTCGAATGTAAAAGGATCGAAATCCAGATCCACAAATCTGATTTCCACTCTGAGATCTGACTTTCAGAACCAGAGCTCTGGGATTTCACACTTCCGATCTACCATCTCCCTTTGATCTTCTTTTAGAAAGATCAGTGTTTACAGTGATACTCGGCCTGTCGAGATCACTTCAATATAAGTGTTAGTGAATTCGGGTTGCACCCTATAGCACGGAGACGTAGGCTTCGGCTGAACTCCGAGATCACTTCTCGTGTCAAACTCTCTCTGATTGCATCTCTCTGTTTACAAATCAAAAGCTTCAACTTCGATCAACAGTCGATCAACAGATCGACCAACGATCTTCGACGTCAACACGAACATTCAATTGACTGGTGCTGCGAGAATCTTCGGGTCGGCACGAAGATTTTCCCCCACAGTTTGGCGCCGTCTGTGGGATCCGAGCGAGAAGCCGTGTCCTCTCTACTTCGACTACCAGATCAATAGCCAAACTTCCTCGCCCCCTCGGTTGATCAGACAACTGATCGGACATCGGCAATCTCGTTGTACCTTTCGCATTCAGAATGGCGAGAACCAAACATCAGGGTCAACCAGAAGGAAGTAACACTCAACATCAACCTCGTCCTGAGACTCGTTCAATGAGTCAAAGGCTCAACTTCGGGCAGCCCCTTGCTGTCCCCGAGATGGGGGTTCACTCAGGAAGCGGAAGATCAGTCGATCGACCGATCGCCCCTCATCCTCATCAATCAATTGGGCAGACTGTCCCTGCTCCTGCTGAAGATCCTCCATCGACTTACCAGATCTCTACAATCGATTTCCAACTACTCCAATTGGCGAAACAAAACGCCACCCTCACTGCTGAGAGGGATGCTCTGAAGAAGGCAGCTTCCGAAGCTGGAATTGCTATTCCGATCCCCTCCGCAAGTGGGAGGGTTGATCCTCCTCGACATTCAATTTACTCCGAACAACGGAGGTCAATGGGCACTGATGCTCTCGAGAGGATTCGACGCGACCCAACTCCCTCTGCTGCTCCTTGGAAGCAGAGTGTCTGGGATCGTCTTGAAGACGAGTCCTCCCAATCTTCATCTGGTCGTAACTGCGACAAAAGAGCACCATCAAAGCTCAATATGCCAAGGAAGCACCAAATGAAAGGCGCTCCATCAAAGAGTAGGGTCTCCCCTTCCATTCCACTCCAACGTGGACTTGGATCGGACCTTCGACACCGACTTCGACCGATAAACACTTCAATGCCAGAGCAAGACCTTGCGATCTTGCCTCTTGACCCACCTCTAGGTCGAGGACATGGTCGTAGGGATGGCTACTCTTCTGCCGGGCCACTTCATCGAAGCCTTTTCGAATCAGTATTTCCAAGAGGATGGAGAACTCCTACCCTCCCCAAATTCAACTGCGTCCGAGGAGATCCAAGCCTCCATATACTTGCCTTCAAGCAAGCTCTAACGCCACACGAAGAGGAAAACAACGTGCTCTGCCGCACCTTCGCGGGAAGTCTCGACGAGCCTTCACTCGACTGGTATCACAATCTCCGAGCTGGGTCCATTACCCAGTTCGGTGTTTTGGCTAACCTCTTTGTGCAGCATTACCAGCTCAACCTGAAACCCGAGAAGAAGCTCGACTCTCTATATCGACTAAGGATGGGTGCAGATGAGACTCTCCGCAGCTTCACGAGGAGGTTTCGCAACGAGCATGCTGCTCTCTCTGGAAGGCATCTGGATGATGAAGCCATCATGTTGGCTTTCCAGAACGCTCTCCGCTTTGATCTACACATCTACAACGACTTCATCCGCAATCCCCCTCCTTCTCTGGGAGCTATGTTCGATCGAATTCAGAGGGAGATTGAGGTGGAAGACGATCAAGTCGCTCGAAAAGGGCGAGAAACTAAGAGAAGGCCTTCTGAAAGAGAAGCACCTAAATATGCTGCAAAGGCTCACAGCACTGAAGCAGCAGCCCCTCCGGCCAACAAAAGATCAAAGAATGATGGGCGTCGATCTCCAACGAAGACCACTTTCACCGAGTGGAACATGCCAGTCGAGCAGATACTCGACCGTATTCAACACGACGAGTATCTTCGGAGGCCCAATCCTCTTCAACCAAATTCCAAATTCACAGCAGACAAAACAGTCTACTGTGAATTCCATCGAAGTCACGGCCATTCCACCGATCGGTGTTTTCGGCTGAAATTCCATCTTGAAGACTTACTACGAGAAGGCCACCTTCAAGAATTCGTCAACAATGGGCACGATCAACGTCGAACCTCTGCCAAGGGGAAAGAAGTGTGTTGGATACATCAAATCTCTTCCAACCGGCAACCAATTTCTGTGAATGCCAATGTCTTTGGCATTCATGGAACCTTGCACAATCAAACTTTGACCGGGAAGGAAGTCGATCGGCAGGTTCGACGCATCTTCCATGTTCGATCTACTGCAAACAAACAAGATACCTGGATCGAGAAGCCCATCGAAGGTTTGGCTTGGCCATCCATAGTCTTCAACGACACCGATCTTCAAGGAGTTCATACTCCTCATCGAGACCCCCTGGTCTTAAAACTCATCATCGACGGCAGCACTGTCAACCGGATCCTCATCGACACCGGAAGCTCCATCGACATTATGTTCTCAGACTGTTTCAAACGTCTGGGGCATAAATATCAAAGTCTCGACGTCGCCCCCACTGTGATCACCGGCTTCAATGGTGAACAAAGCATCACAGTGGGCGAATCCAGATTCACCATCGACCTCAGCCGAGAGACTCGAGTCTCAGTGAGGTTTGCGATCGTCGAAGGAATGTCTAGCTACAACGCCATTCTTGGGCGACCATTCCTCCATCAGATCAATGCCATCTCCTCCTCTTACCATCAACTACTCAAGTTTGCAACTGGAGAAGGCATCGTCTGCATTCGAGGCGATCAGCAAGCTGGAAGATCTTGTGAAGCTGCTGCTGCTAAAACAGATCGAAAGATCAATATTGCTCCTCCAAAGCGGCCACGAGATGAAGCTGGTCCCTCTTCCAAATAGCAATCAAAGGAGATTCCGCTGACCAAACCTCCACCAATCGAATGGGAAGCATCACCTTCAATTGAAGAAATCATCCCGATCAACATAGGCAGCGGAAATCTCCCTCAACAAACATTTATTGGTACCGGTCTTAGCGACGCAGAAGCGCAAGACATGGTATCCTTCCTCCAGTCCAATATCGACGTCTTCGCATGGTGCTTCGAAGACATGCCTGGGATCAATCCAGATGACGCTTGTCACCGACTTGCGATCAAAGAAGAGGTGAAGCCCGTCAAGCAAAAGCCTCGCACCATTCGACCAGAGCTACAAGTTGCTGTTCAAGAAGAAATTACCAAGCTACTCGCAGCCGGATTCATCCGAGAAGTAGAGTATCCAACTTGGATCTCTAACATAGTGGCTGTTCCAAAGAAGAATGGGAAAGTCAGAGTCTGCATCGACTTTACCAATCTCAACAAGGCTTGCCCCAAAGATCCTTTTCCCATGCCAAGGATAGATAGACTCGTCGACGCCACTGCTGGCCACGAGCTATTGTCTTTCATGGATGGGTATTCCGGATACAATCAAATTCCACTCCACGCTGATGATCAAGAGAAGACATGTTTTGTGACTAGCCGAGGCCTTTATTGCTACAATGTCATGCCATTCGGCCTCAAAAATGCTGGTTCCACCTATCAAAGGCTGGTCACCAAAATGTTCGAAGATCAGATCGGTCGCAACGTCGAAGTCTATGTCGATGATCTCCTCACCAAGAGTTCCGTTCGGAGCAAACATCTATCTGATCTGGCTGAAACCTTCCAAGTCCTCCGAAAGTATCGAATGAAGCTCAATCCAGCCAAGTGCGCTTTCGGAGTTCAATCTGGCAAATTCCTGGGTCATCTTGTGACCAGGAGGGGTATCGAAGCCAATCCCGATCAAATTCGAGCCATCATCGATATGCCTTCACCTACAAATCGAAAAGAAGTTCAACGCCTCACTGGAAGGTTAGCAGCACTCAATCGATTCATTTCAAAATCTTCAGACAAGTGCAAGCCACTCTTCGACAAACTACGAAAAGCGGATACATCTGGCTGGAGTCCAATCTGTGAAGAAGCATTTCAAGGCATCAAGAAATATCTGGTGCAAGCTCCTATCCTGACTGCTCCACTTCCAAAAGAAGACTTGTGGCTCTATCTTGCCGTGACCGATCAAGCAATCAGCGCGGTCCTAGTCAGTAGAAGAGAAGGCATCGAACATCCAGTCTACTACATCAGCCACACTCTTCTTCCGGCTGAGACTCGCTACTCAAAAACTGAGAAGGTCATATTGGCCTTGCTCACTGCATCACGTCGTCTTCAACCGTACTTCGTCTCCCACCAGATTACTGTCATTTCAGAACACTCACTCAAAGATATCATTGACAAAGCTGGTCGAGCTGGTCGAATGACCAAATGGGTGATCGAAATGAGTGCTCTGGGGATTCAATTCGAATCTCGCACTTCTATCAAAGGTCAAGCAATTGCTGATTTTCTAGCTGACTTTCCAGTTGAAGACCCCATCACTTGGGAAGAAGATGTCGATATGCGCTTGGAAGATAAGGATAAGCCTCCGATCAATCCTACAACGAAAATTGATCTAAGTCTTGAAGTTATTGCTGCAACTCCTCCTTGGAAGCTATATACTGATGGAGCATCAAGTTCGATCGGTTCGGGAACTGGGATAGTCTTAATATCCCCCGAACTTGATCATCTCCAGAAGGCCACTCTCCTTGGGTTTAATGCCACCAACAACGAAGCTGAATATGAAGCACTCATTTCCGGACTCGAAATGGCAGAATCTCTGGGGGTAGATCAAATCATCATATACAGCGACTCCTAATTGATCATAAGGCAAATCAATGGAGAGTACACAGCTCGAGAAGAAAGAATGCAACTCTACTTGGCCTTAGTACGACGTCTTCAACAACGTTTTACTAGCGCTGAATTCATTCAAATCCCCAGAGCAGAGAACCGAGAAGCAGATGCCTTAGCTAATGCTGCCTCAGTTCTTGGAGACTCACTCGGAGGAAGGCAAATACAAATTGATTATCAAGAAGTGCCCAAAACCATCCCCGATCAACAGATTCTTACCACTACAGAAGGATCTGGGGGTGGAGATCAGCTTGAAGATTGGAGACGATAAATTCTTGACTTCTTCAAACATGGCAAAATGCCAGAAGATCCAAATCAAGCCCGCTCCAAAGGAAGCTCCCTTGCTACACTTTACAAGGTGAAGATTTATATTTCAAATCTCACAGCGGGATGTTATTCAAGTGCCTTGGTCCTGAACAAGCACAGGCAATCCTGATTGATATCCACTCCGGAGCTTGTGGAAATCATTCGGGAGGAAGATCCCTTGAAGCCAATACGAAGCTACAAGGGTACTACTGGCCAACAATGGCAAGGGATGCTCAACAAGTCGTTCAAAGGTGCGAACCTTGTCAACGGCACGCTCGAGCTATTCATCTCCCTGCAGATGAACTCCATCAATTATCAAGTCCCTGGCCCTTCCATCAATGGGGTTTAGACTTCTTGGGTCCTTTCCCTCCAACTCCAAGCAAGAAGAAGTACCTACTGCTGGCCACAGATTACTTCACCAAATGGGTTGAAGCTGTGCCCCTCTTCCGAGAGACTGATGACGAAGTGATCAAATTCATTCGGCACAACATCTTCTCAAGATTTGGTACACCTCAAGTTCTCGTTGCAGACAATGGAGCTCAGTTTGACTCCGACAAGTTTCGAGAGTTCTGTCTGAACCATGGTATCAAGCTATTCTATTCAACTCCAAGATATCCTCAATGCAATGGCCAAGCAGAAGCCTCCAACAGAGCTATTCTTGGTATACTCAAGAAGAAACTCAACGACAAGAAGGGATTGTGGGAGCAAGTCCTACCTGAAGTTCTTTGGGGGTATCGCACAACTCCGAGAAGATCAACAGGGTTCTCACCCTTCCGTCTAACATATGGGTCAGAAGCAATACTCCCAACAGAACATATATCTAGTACTTTGAAGACCAAAGCTGTTGAAGAAGGAGTCAATGAAGAACTTCGGATCAATGATCTAGACTTCTCTGAAGAACTACGAGATCTAGCATCACTTCGTGTGGCCAAATATCAACAGAAGATCAAAAGAGCCTATGACAAGAAAGTCCACAAGAGACAATTCCCAGTGGGTAGTTTAGTTCTCAGAGCAGTTTTCTACAATACCAAAGAACACAGCAGTGGAAAGCTTGCTCCCAACTGGGAAGGTCCATATATCATTGAGTCAGTTGGAGGCAAAGGTTCTTACAGACTGATTACACCAGAAGGAGATAGATTGCCTCGAGCTTGGAATTCTAGACACCTCAAGTTGTTCTATCCATAATGTATATTCTGTGATGAATAAAGCTCTCTTTCAAATGTTCAAGTGTACAAGTGTTCTGATTTTCAATCCAAGTTCTGAAGCAATTACAAGTTATCCATATTCAAATTACCAGGTCTTTTAACAAGTTTGGGTGTTAGGGTTGCGACCCAACCCCTTACTAGCAAATGTTAAAAACTGACCATTTTCAAGTTACCAGGTCTTAACATGTTTGGGTGTTAGAGTTGCGACTCGACCCCTTACTAGCGAATGTTAAACTGACCTTCGAAATTCAATATCCAATTTCAATCAATTCGATATCGTCTAACAGGTTTGGTAGTCTGAGTTGCGACTCGACCCCTTACATTCAAATGTTATTCGAATTCAAATTCAATTTTCAAAGTTACAAGTTTGGGTGATTGAGTAGCGACTCAACCCCTTACATTCAAGTATATGCGTATTCAAATTATGTTCAAATGTATGAATACTCAATCATGTCAAATAGCATTCCAGAACTCAACATTCAAAGACGTTCAACTCAAAAGAAGTGCAAGTTTCAAATACAAAAAAGATGCCTTCTATTATCATCAAAATATGTCAGATACAAGGAGCTGTTACATTTCAAAAATTTACAAGTACAACAACAAAGAAGAAGAAAAGTCTCAGGGCTTGGCCACACTCTTCGCATGCTACTTCTCCCCTTCAGATCCAGGACGAGCTTTACTCGCCACTGATGCCTTGGAGGATCGGACGCTAGCTACATGAGTCCTGAGCGCTTCTGCCGCCTTCTCTGCTGTCTCCTTGTAAACCTTGCACTCAGACAACGCGTGCTCCAGTGCCTTCTTCGAAGTCTCTTCTCTGGCAGCGAAGGCAGCGTGCTGGGTAGCAAGTTGTTGCTTCAGCTCTTGGATCTCGATAGTACGGCCACAGGACACATCCTCAACCTTTGAGAGTCGAGTCTTCAAAGATTCGAGTTCGTGACTCTGTGCCTCACATCGATCCTTCAGCCCTTTGATCTCCAGCTTTCCCTCCCGAAGTTCCTTAATCTTGGTTTTGAGAGAAGCTTTCTTCGAAGTCAGGAGATCTCTTAGCTCATCTCTCTCAGCGGTCAACTGATTTATTTCATCTACAGCTTCTTTTGCTCCCGCCCTCATGGAGAGTTTGGTTGCAACATTCATAAGTGCTGAATTCTGCAAAAGAACAAAAGAGTTGAATTATTCTGAAGAAAGATACGATTCAAATGATCGATCAAGTAGATGCACCTACCACCAGGTTAATTCTATCAAAAGCTTCATCCAAAGTGGCACTCGGAAGGTTGATGAGTTTTCTGATCGCAGCAGTGGGGCGGTTGATATCAACGTCACCCAAGTTTTTTATTGTCGGAGTCAATCCAGCAGGCGCACCTGCAATCAAAAGGGAATCAAAGTGTTAAATTATTTTCGAACTTCAGAAACAAGACATTCAAAACAAGTTAAGTTCAATTACCTGATGTTTCGACCTTCGGCTCTTTGCCTTTCCGACGATCAGAGCCACTCTTAGGAGTTGATTTCTCCTGAGTCGGGGTTGGCGCTGGTTGAGGTTGAGGAGCCCCATCCCCCACTCGACTTCCCCTCTCCAAATTAGCAGGGGGGGAAGCATTCCTGGGAGGTGAGGCTCTCTCTTCTTGCGACCCGCCTGGCTGGGTAAGCCCGGCCAGCATGGCCTCCACCTCGTTGAGCAGAGAGTGAGAGGGGGGAGGGGGTTGCTCAACCTCTACACCCCCACTCATTGTTGCTCCCTCAATGCGAGGAGCGTCGGGGGGGATTTGATTCAGAGGCGTGGGGTTGCTTCCAACCCCAGCACTCTTCGACAGCTTTATCTTGAAGCGCATCGGCTTCTTCAATTCGTCGAACTTGTAGGTGGGAACCGCTTTTGGGCCATCACCTTCCATGTCAAGCACTTCTTCCATTTGACGGGCTTTGACCTCGTCAATGGGAATTGGAATCGAATCCTCCCCTGTTGCACCACCAGTGGGGGTGGGAGGAATTTCTTCCTCACCACCCCCGTTTTCATTCTCACCATCCCCATTGGAGGAGGTAGTAGACGGATCATCCTCGCCGTCCCCGTCCTCGTCTTCATCATTGCCACTGATGTCGTGGCTGATATTTTCTGTCTCTTCTTCTTCTTCATTTTTCTTCCTTTCTTCTTCCTCTTCGTTCTTCTTCTTTTCTTCTTCTTCATCTTCCTTAGGCTTGATGAGTGTTTTTCGCTTCTTCTTCGCGGGGCCTCTTTGGATAACCAACTTCTCATCCATAGTGGGCAATCGGCGCCTCGCGTTGTAGATTTTCTTCTCGACCCTAATCTTCCGGATGATCTTGCCCGAGCTGGGATCCTCTTCATAATCAGAGTATAGGACTTCGTTGTCCTCATACCTGTCCTTCGATCTGTGGAGGAGATTGGCCTTGCCATATCTCACAGGACAGTTAGAAAACTGTTTCCACGACCTGGTTCCACAGGTCAGCTCGAGGAACAAATTATCTATGGCTCCCGCCCTCTCAGAACTCCAGGCGAAGATGCCTCCAGCGCTGTACATCTTAACTGCGTCGTGTACGCTGTCTCGGGGGGTGTCTGGCACTGACATGGATGTCCACGCGCCGGAGACAGAGATTGGCCAGTCAGTATACAATTTGTCCGAAGGGACTGTATCGGTGAGTGGGCGCAGTGGAGATATTCCAGTCAAATTATAGAAAGGGCTGTCCTTCCTGTAGCTCCATCGATAGTGAAAGAAGAAATATCCAAGCTCGATCCGGGCAGGTTCTCCTACCGGGATACTGGAGTAGCAGGCCCTCAAGTCCTCTTGAAAATCTGACTCCACTCGGCAGAAGGCGTAAATGATTCGCCATACGTTCCCAGTGACCTGCCCCGGGCAAAGGCCAGAAGTATTCAGCAATCTGGCAGCGAAGGGTGGCAGAGGCAAACGTAGACCGCAGTTGAGTTGGCCAACGGTCACTATAGTTCCCATGACCTGCTCTTTGCTAGCAAAATTGGTGAAGACTGTCTTCTTGTCGATGCCGAATGCAGTCTGAATGCTGGGGAGCGAAGGCTGCGCCCCCTTCCCTTCTGTGAAGAAAGAGAGCAATGCTTGCCACTTCTTTCTCTTCGTATCCGTGAGCTCGCTACCTACATTATACATGTACTCCGTCTCCTCTGTCAGGGGCATGAGAGGGCCCAGAACAAACTTCACCTTGGGGATGAACTCTGGCCTTGATGGCGCCGAAGCAAACCCAACCCCTTGGTGCCTTTTGCCAAGCTGGCCAAGTTCAGCGAGAGCAGCCTTGCCTTTGCCACGGCCCCTCGGAGGAGATTGGACCTCGACGATTTCCTTTCCCTTTCTCTTCGAGGGAGTCGTACCGGACTTCTTCGAACTGCCCGAGGAAGCCATTTCACCGATCAGACAAGCGCAGAGAACAGAGAGCAGAAATCAAGAGAGCAAGAGTCTGGACTTCGAAAAATTTTGGAAGCGTGAGGCAAAATGACAGCCGGTGAAAGCTTTTTGTACCCAGGGTAAAACAGGTGCGCAAATCGAGAAGACACGTGTCTTCACCATATCAAATCGCGTGTTTTTGTAGGTACACGTGGCATCCATCCGTAGCAAGCGCAAAACCAGGCGAACAGTCGCGACCAGGCGAAACGTCGAACCTACCGGTCCGCATGAACCAACGGTCTAATCAAGCCACCGGTCTAGGTAAACCGGACCGCCGGTTCAAAGCAACCATCAAGCCAATCAAGGATTCAAAACAAGAAGAATCAAGCTCCATCAATGTTCAAAACTCTGCCAAAATATCGAAGAACAAAGCAGCAAACTTTCTCTGAAGGGCAGGTTCGAACTTTACCTTGACCGGATATTTTTCACCGATCGGACAAATATGTCCGATCGGCGAAAGTTATCTGATCGGTCAAATTTCAACTGGATCTGGCAAAAAACCAAGGTTTTTTGCCGATCATTCGAACCTTGACCGGATATTTCTTCACCGATCGGACAAACATGTCCGATCGGCGAAAGTTATCTGATCGGTCAAATTTCAACTGGATCTGGCAAAAAACCAAGGTTTTTTTGCCGATCATTCGAACCTTGACCGGATATTTCTTCACCGATCGGACAAACATGTCCGATCGGCGAAAGTTATCTGATCGGTCAAATTTCAACTGGATCTGGCAAAAAACCAAGGTTTTTTGCCGATCATTCGAACCTTGACCGGATATTTCTTCACCGATCGGACAAACATGTCCGATCGGCGAAAGTTATCTGATCGGTCAAATTTCAACTGGATCTGGCAAAAAACCAAGGTTTTTTGCCGATCACTCGAACCTAGACCGGATATTTTTCACCGATCGGACAAACATGTCCGATCGGCGAAAGTTATCTGATCGGTCAAAATTCTACTGGATCTGGCAAAAAACCAAGGTTTTTTGCCGATCACTCGAACCTTGACCGGATATTTTTCACCGATCGGACAAACATGTCCGATCGGCGAAAGTTATCTGATCGGTCAAAATTCTACTGGATCTGGCAAAAAACCAAGGTTTTTTGCCGATCACTCGAACCTTGACCGGATATTTTTCACCGATCGGACAAACATGTCCGATCGGCGAAAGTTATCTGATCGGTCAAAATTCTACTGGATCTGGCAAAAAACCAAGGTTTTTTGCCGATCACTCGAACCTAGACCGGATATTTTTCACCGATCGGACAAACATGTCCGATCGGCGAAAGTTATCTGATCGGTCAAAATTCTACTGGATCTGGCAAAAAAACCAAGGTTTTTTGCCGATCACTCGAACCTTGACCGGATATTTTTCACCGATCGGACAAACATGTCCGATCGGCGAAAGTTATCTGATCGGTCAAATTTCTACTGGATCTGGCAAAAAACCAAGGTTTTTTGCCGATCATTCGAACCTTGACCGGATATTTTTCACCGATCGGACAAACATGTCCGATCGGCGAAAGTTATCTGATCGGTCAAATTTCTACTGGATCGGTCAAAAAACCCTGTTTTTTGACCGATCACTCGATTCTTGACCGGTTGAATTTTGCCCGATCGGTCAAAATTTGACCGATCGGACAAAAGTGACCGATCGGTCAAAATTTGACCGATCGGACAAAAGTGACCGATCGGTCAAAATTTAACCTATCGGCCAAATTTCAGCTGATCGGTCAAAAATACTACTGGATCGGTCAAAAAACCCTGTTTTTTGACCGATCACCCGATTCTTGACCGGTTGAATTTTGACCGATCGGTCAAAATTTGACCGATCGGTCAAAATTTAACCGATCGGTCAAAACTGACCGATCGGTCCAAATTGACCGATCAGTCATTTTTTTCTCTAACATGCGGCAAGTTTCTTCGTGTCCGTTTTTCTAAACAGGAAGTTGCTATTTTTTGCACCAAAGTCCAAGCCAGCTAGAATGCACTCTAGCTAACTTGGAGGGGGTAACTGTGGGTGCAAATTTTGGCATAAATCTACCACGGGACCCACCAGCCCTGCCTGGTGGGCCCACGAGGGTGGGCCCACGAGGACTACCACGGGACCCACCAGCCCTGCCTGGTGGGCCCACGAGGACTACCACGGGACCCACCAGCCCACGAGGGTGGGCCCACGAGGACTACCACGGGACCCACCAGCCCTGCCTGGTGGGCCCACGAGGACTACAGCGGGACCCACCGGCCCTGCCTGGTGAGCCCACGAGGACTACAACGGGACCCATCGGCCTTGCCTGGTGGGCCCCCGAAGACAACCGCAGGGCTCGCAACTTTACCTGGAGGATCCCCAGATACTGCAGTAGAAACCGCCATTCGCCACCCGGAATTCCTATAAATAGCAGTGCCTTCGAATGTAAAAGGATCGAAATCCAGATCCACAAATCTGATTTCCACTCTGAGATCTGACTTTCAGAACCAGAGCTCTGGGATTTCACACTTCCGATCTACCATCTCCCTTTGATCTTCTTTTAGAAAGATCAGTGTTTACAGTGATACTCGGCCTGTCGAGATCACTTCAATATAAGTGTTAGTGAATTCGGGTTGCACCCTATAGCACGGAGACGTAGGCTTCGGCTGAACTCCGAGATCACTTCTCGTGTCAAACTCTCTCTGATTGCATCTCTCTGTTTACAAATCAAAAGCTTCAACTTCGATCAACAGTCGATCAACAGATCGACCAACGATCTTCGACGTCAACACGAACATTCAATTGACTGGTGCTGCGAGAATCTTCGGGTCGGCACGAAGATTTTCCCCCACAGATTGTACGAATGAATTAGAATGGATACATTCGTGTGAATGAATTAGAATGGATCGGACGAATGAATTAGAATGGATCGAACGAATGAATTAGAAAAGATCGTGCGAATGAATTAGAATGAATCGTACGAATGCATTAGAATGGATACATTCGTGCGAATGAATTAGAATGGATCGTATGAATGAATTAGAATGGATCGTGCGAATGAATTAGAATGGATCGTACGAATGAATTAGAATGGATCGTGCGAATGAATTATAATGGATCGTACGAATGAATTAGAATGGATACATACAAATAAATTAGAAAGGTTATATTCGTGAGAATGAATTAGAATGGATCGTACGAATGAAATAGAATGGATCGTACGAATGAATTAGAATGGATACATTCGAGCGAATGAATTAGAATGGATCGTACAAATGAATTAGAATGGATACATTCGAGCGAATGAATTAGAATGGATCGTACGAATGAATTAGAATGGATCATAGGAATGAATTAGAATGGATCGTGCAAATGAATTAGAATGGATACATTCGTGCGAATGAATTAGAATGGATCGTACGAATGAATTAGAATGGATCATAGGAATGAATTAGAATGGATCGTGCAAATGAATTAGAATGGATACATTCGTGCGAATGAAGTAGAATGGATCGTACGAATGAATTAGAATGGATACATTTGTGCGAATGAATTAGAATGGATCGTGTGAATGAATTAGAATGGATCGTATGAACGAATTAGAATGGATCGTACGAATGAATTAGAATGGATACATTCGAGCGAACGAATTAGAATGGATCGTACGAATGAATTAGATTGGATCATAGGTATGAATTAGAATGGATCATGTAAATGAATTAGAATGGATACATTCGTGCGAATGAATTAGAATGGATTGTAGGAATGAATTAGAATGGATCGTACGAATGAATTAGAATGATTACATTCGTGCGAATGAATTAGAATGGATCGTACGAATGGATTAGAATGGATCATACGAATGGATTAGAATAGATCATACGAATGAATTAGAATGGATCATACAAATGAATTAGAAAGGTTACATTCGTGAGAATGAATTAGAATGGATCGTACGAATGAATTAGAATGGATCATGCGAATGAATTTGAATGGATCGTACGAATGAATTAGAATGGATCGAACGAATGAATTAGAATGGATACATTCAAGCGAATGAATTAGAATAGATCGTAGGAATGAATTAGAATGGATTATACGAAAGAATTAGAATGGATCGTGCGAATGAATTAGAATGGATTGTACGAATGAATTAGAATGGATACATTCGTGCGAATGAATTAGAATGGATCGGACGAATGAATTAGAATGGATCGTACGAATGAATTAGAATGGATCGTGGGAATGAATTAGAATGAATCGTACGAATGCATTAGAATGGATACATTCGTGCGAATGAATTAGAATGGATCATACGAATGAGTGAGAATGGATCGTGCGAATGAATTAGAATGGATCATACGAATGAATTAGAATGGATCGTGCGAATGAATTAGAATGGATCATACGAATGAATTAGAATGGATACATACAAATGAATTAGAAAGGTTACATTCGTGAGAATGAATTAGAATGGATCGTACGAATGAATTAGAATGGATACATTCGAGCGAATGAATTAGAATGGATCGTACGAATGAATTAGAATGGATCATACGAATGAATTAGAATGGATCGTGCAAATGAATTAGAATGGATACATTCGTGCGAATGAATTAGAATGGATCGAAGGAATGAATTAGAATGGATCGTACGAATGAATTAGAATAGATACATTCGTGCGAATGAATTAGAATGGATCATACGAATGCATTAGAATGGATCGTATGAATGAATTAGAATGGTTACATTCTTCCGTACGAATTAGAATGGATCGTACGAATGGTCTAGAATGGATCGTACGAATAGATTAGAATGGATCGTACGAATGAATTAGAATGGATACATTCGAGCGAATGAATTAGAATGGATCGTATGAATGGATTAGAATGGATCGTACGAATGGATTTGAATGGATCGTACGAATGGATTAGAATGGGTCGTACGAATGAATTAGAAAGGATCATACAAATGAATTAGAAAGGTTACATTCGTGAGAATGAATTAGAATGGATCGTACAAATGAATTAGAATGGATCGTACGAATGAATTAGAATGGATACATTCGAGCGAATGAATTAGAATGGATCGTACGAATGAATTAGAATGGATCATAGGAATGAATTAGAATGGATCGTGAAAATGAATTAGAATGGATACATTCGTGCGAATGAATTAGAATGGATCGCAGGAATGAATTAGAATGGATCGTACGAATGAATTAGAATGGTAACATTCGTGCGAATGAATTAGAATGGATCATAGGAATGAATTAGAACAGATCGTGCGAATGAATTAGAATGGATCGTACGAATGAATTAGAATGGATCGTACGAATGAATTAGAATGGATACCTTTGTGCATATGAATTAGAATGGATCGTACGAATGAATTAGAATGGATCATATTAATGAATTAGAATGGATCGTACGAATGAATTAGAATGGATACATTCGTGCTAATGAATTAGAATGGATCGTCCGAATCAATTAGACTGGATCATGCGAATGAATAAGAATGGATCATACGAATGAATTAGAATGGATTGTACGATCCATTCTAATTCATTCGTACGATCCATTCTAATTCATTCGTACGATCCATTCTAATTCATTCGTATGATCAATTCTAATTCATTTGTACGATCCATTCTAATCCATTCGTCCGATCCATTCTAATTCATTCGCTCGAATGTATCCATTCTAATTCATTCGTACGATCCATTCTAATCCATTCGTACGATTCATTCTAATCCATTCGTATGATCCATTCTAATCCATTCGTACGATCCATTCTAATTCATTCTCACAAATGTAACCTTTCTAATTCATTTGTACGATCCATTCTAATTCATGCGTACGATCCATTCTAATCCATTCGTACGATCCATTCCAATCCATTCGTACGATCAATTCTAAGTCATTCGCACGAATGTAACCATTCTAATTCATTCGTACGATCCATTCTAATTCATTCCTACGAATGAGTTAGAATGGATCATACGAATGAATTAGAATGGATCGTACGAATGAATTAGAATGGATCGAACAAATGAATGAATTAGAATAGATTGTAGGAATGAATTAGAATAGATTGTAGGAATGAATTAGAATAGATTGTAGGAATGAATTAGAATGGATCATACGAATGAATTAGAATGGATCGTGCGAATGAATTAGAATGGATTGTACTAATGAATTAGAATGGATACATTCGAGCGAATGAATTAGAATGGATCGGACGAATGAATTAGAATGGATCGTATGAATGAATTAGAATGGATCGTGCGAATGAATTAGAATGAATCGTACGAATGCATTAGAATCGATACATTCGTGCGAATGAATTAGAATAGATCGTACGAATGAATTAGAATGGATCGTGCGAATGATTTAGAATGGATCGTACGAATGAATTAGAATGGATCGTGCGAATGAATTAGAATGGATCGTACGAATGAATTAGAATGGATACATACAAATGAATTAGAAAGGTTACATTCGTGAGAATGAATTAGAATGGATCGTACGAATGAATTAGAATGGATCGTACGAATGAATTAGAATGGATCGTACGAATGAATTAGAATGGATCATAGGAATGAATTAGAATGGATCGTGCAAATGAATTAGAATGGATCGTACGAATGGATTAGAATGGATTAGACGAATGAATTAGAATGGATCATACAAATGAATTAGAATGGTTATATTAGTGAGAATAAATTAGAATGGATCGTGCGAATGAATTAGAATGGATCGTGCGAATGAATTAGAATGGATCGTACGAACAAATTAGAATGGATTGTACGAACGAATTAGAATGGATCGTATGAACGAATTAGAATGGATCGTACGAATGAATTAGAATGGATACATTCGAGCGAATGAATTAGAATGGATCGTACGAATGAATTAGAATGGATCATAGGAATGAATTTGAATGGATCGTGCAAATGAATTAGAATGGATACATTCGTGCGAATGAATTAGAATGGATCGTAGGAATGAATTAGAATGGATCGTACGAATGAATTAGAATGGATCGTACGAATGAATTAGAATGGTTACATTCGTGCGAATCAATTAGAATGGATCGTACGAATGAATTAGAATGGATCGTGCGAATGAATTAGAATGGATCGTACGATCCATTCTAATTCATTCTTATGATCAATTCTAATTCATTCGCATGATCCATTCTAATTCATTCGTACAATCCATTCTAATTCATTCGCACGAATGTAACCATTCTAATTCATTCGTACGATCCATTCTAATTCATTCCTCTAATTTATTCGTTCGATCCATTCTAATTTATTCGTACGATCCATTCAAATTCATTCGCATGATCCATTCTAATTCATTCATACGATCCATTCTAATTCATTCTCACGAATGTAACCTTTCTAATTCATTTGTATGATCCATTCTAATTCATTCGTACGATCCATTCTAATCCATTCGTACGGTCCATTCTAATCCATTCGTATGATCCATTCTAATCCATTCGTACGATCAATTCTAATTCATTTGTACGATCCATTCTAATTCATTGCCAGAAATATAACCTTTCTAATTCATTTGTACGATCCATTCTAATTCATTCGTACGATCCATTCAAATCCATTCGTACGATCCATTCTAATCCATTCGTACAATCCATTCTAATCCATTCGTATGATCCATTCTAATTCATTCGTACGAATGTAACCATTCTAATTCATTCGTACGATCCATTCTAATTCATTCCTACGATCCATTCTAATTCATTCGCACGAATGTATCAATTCTAATTCATTTGCACGATCCATTCTAATTCATTCCTATGATCCATTCTAATTCATTCGTACGATGCAATCTAATTCATTCGTACAAATGTATCTATTCTAATTCATTCGTACAAATGTATCCATTCTAATTCATTCATATGATCCATTCTAATTCATTCGTACGATCCATTCTAATTCATTCGTCCGATCCATTCTAATTCATTCGCACGAATGTATCCATTCTAATTCATTCGTATGATCCATTCTAATTCATTCGTATGATCCATTCTAATTCATTCGTACTATCCATTCTAATTCATTCGTAAGATCCATTCTAATTCATTCGTACGATCCATTCTAATTCATTCGTAAGATCCATTCTAATTCATTCGTACGATCCATTCTAATTCATTCGCATGAATATATCTATTCTAATTCATTCATACGATCTATTCTAATCCATTCGTACGATCCATTCTAATCCATTCGTACGATCCATTCTAATTCATTCGCACGAATGTAACCATTCTAATTCATTCGTACGATCCATTCTAATTCATTCGTCCGATCCATTCTAATTCATTCGCATGAATGTTTCCATTCTAATTCATTCGTACGATCAATTCTAATTCATTCGTATGATCCATTCTAATTCATTCGTACGATCCGTTCTAATTCATTCATAAGATCCATTCTAATTCATTCGTACGATCCATTCTAATTCATTCGGTGGATCCATTTTAATTCATTCGGTGGATCCATTCTAATTCATTCGTACGATCCATTCTAGTTCATTCGCACGATCCATTCTAATTCATTCGTACGATCTATTCTAATTCATTCGCATGATCCATCCTAATTCATTCGTACGATCCATTCTAATTCATTCGTACAATCCATTCAAATTCATTCGTACGATGAAATCTAATTCATTCGCACAAATGTATCTATTCTAATTTATTCGTACAATGCGTTCTAATCCATTCGCACAAATGTATCCATTCTAATTCATTCGTACGATCCATTCTAATCCTTTCATACGATCCATTCTAATTCATTCGTACGATCTATTCTAATTCATTCGTATGAATGTATCCATTCTAATTTATTCGTACGATCCAGTCTAATTCATTCGTACGATCCATTCTAATTCATTCGCCCGAATGTATCCATTCTAATTTATTTGCACGATCCATTCTAATTCATTCATATGATCCATTCTAATTCATTCGCACAATCCGTTCTAATTCATTCGCACAATCCATTCTAATTCATTTGTACGATCCATTCTAATTTGTGCGAATGAATTAGAATGGATCGTGCGTATGAATTAGAATGGATTGTACGAAGAATTAGAATGGATACATTCGTGCGAATGAATTAGAATGGATCGGACGAATGAATTAGAATGGATCTATTCTAATTCATTCGTACAAATGTATCCATTCTAATTCATTTATATGATCCATTCTAATTCATTCGTACGATCCATTCTAATTCATTCATCCGATCCATTCTAATTCATTCGCACGAATGTATCCATTCTAATTCATTCGTACGATCCATTCTAATTCATTCGCATGATCCATTCTAATTCATTCGTAAGATCCATTCTAATTCATTCGTACGATCCATTCTAATTCATTCGTAAGATCCATTCTAATTCATTCATACGATCCATTCTAATTCATTCGCATGAATATATCTATTCTAATTCATTCGTACGATCCATTATAATCCATTCGTAAGATCCATTTTAATCCATTCGTACGATCCATTCTAATTCATTCGCACAAATGTAACCATTCTAATTCATTCGTACGATCCATTCTAATTCATTCATCCGATCCATTCTAATTCATTCGCATGAATGTTTCCATTCTAATTCATTCGTACGATCCATTCTAATTCATTCATATGATCCATTCTAATTCACTCGTACGATCCGTTCTAATTCATTCATAAGATCCATTCTAATTCATTCGTACGATCCATTCTAATTCATTCGGTGGATCAATTCTAATTCATTCGGTGGATCCATTCTAATTCATTCGTACGATCCATTCTAATTCATTCGCACGATCCATTCTAATTCATTCGTACAATCTATTCTAATTCATTCGCATGATCCATCCTAATTCGTTCGTACGATCCATTCTAATTCATTCGTACAATCCATTCAAATTCATTCGTACGATGCAGTCTAATTCATTCGCACAAATGTATCTATTCTAATTCATTCGTACAATGCGTTCTAATCTATTCGCACAAATGTATCCATTCTAATTCATTCGTACGATCCATTCTAATCCTTTCGTACGATCCATTCTAATTCATTCGTACGATCTATTCTAATTCATTCGTATGAATGTATCCATTCTAATTTATTCGTACGATCCAGTCTAATTCATTCGTACGATCCATTCTAATTCATTCGTCCGAATGTATCCATTCTAATTTATTTTCACGATCCATTCTAATTCATTCATAAGATCCATTCTAATTCATTCGCACAATCCGTTCTAATTCATTGGCACAATCCATTCTAATTCATTTGTACGATCCATTCTAATTTGTGCGAATGAATTAGAATGGATCGTGCGTATGAATTAGAATGGACTGTACGAAGAATTAGAATGGATACATTCGTGCGAATGAATTAGAATGGAACGGATGAATGAATTAGAATGGATCGTACGATTCATTCTAATTCATTCGTACGATCCATTCTAATGCATTCGTACGATTCATTCTAATTCATTCGCACGATCCATTCTAATTCATTCGTACGATCCATTCTAATTCATTCACACGATCCATTCTAATTCATTCGTACGATCCATTCTAATTCATTCGTATGATCCATTCTAATTCATTCGCATGAGCCATTCTAATTCATTCGCACAAATGTATCCATTCTAATTCATTCGCTCGAATGCATCCATTTTAATCCATTCGTACGATCCATTCTAATTCATTCGTACGATCCATTCTAATTCATTCGTTCGATCCATTCTAATTCATTCGCATGATCCATTCTAATTCATTCGCACAAATGTATCCATTCTAATTCATTCGCTCGAATGCATCCATTTTAATCCATTCGTACGATCCATTCTAATTCATTTGTACTATCCATTCTAATTCATTCTCACAAATGTAACCTTTCTAATTCATTTATACGATCCATTCTATTTCATTCGTACGATCCATTCTAATCCATTCGTACGATCCATTCTAATACATTCGCACGAATGTTACCCTTCTAATTCATTCGTACGATCCACTCTAATTCACTCCTACGATCCATTCTAATTCATTCGTACGATCCATTCTAATTCATTCGCACGATCCATTCTAATTCATTCGTACGATCTATTCTAATTCATTCGCACGAATGTAACCATTCTAATTCATTCGTACGAATGAATGGATTAGAATGGATCATACGAATGAATTAGAATGGATCGTACGAATGTATTAGAATGGATCATACAAATGAATTAGAAAGGTTACATTCGTGAGAATGAATTAGAATGGATACATTTGTGCGTATGAATTAGAATAAATTAGAATGGATCGTACGAATGGATTAGAATCCATTCTAATTCATTTGTATGATCCATTCTAATTCATCGCACGATCCATTCTAATTCATTCGCTCGAATGTATCCATTCTAATTCATTCGTACGATCCATTCTAATGCATTCGTACGATCCATTTTAATTCGTTCGTACGATCCATTCTAATTTATTCGTTCAAATATATCCATTCTAATTCATTCGTATGATCCATTCTAATTCATTCGCACGATCCATTCTAATTCATTCGTACGATCCATTCTAATTCATTCGTATGATCAATTCTAATTCATTCGTACAATCCATTATAATTCAGTCGTATGAATGTATCATACGAATGAATTAGAATGGATTTTAGGAATGAATTAGAATGGATCATGCAAATGAATTAGAATGGATACATTCGTGCGAATGAATTAGAATGGATCGTAGGAATGAATTAGAATGGATCGTACGAATGAATTAGAATGGTTACATTCGTGCGAATGAATTAGAATGGATCGTATGAATGGATTAGAATGGATCGTACGAATGAATTAGAATGGATTGTACAAATGAATTAGAAAGGTTACATTTGTGAGAATGAATTAGAATGGATCGTACAAATGAATTAGAATGGATTGTATGAATGGATTAGAATGGATCGTACGAATGGATTAGAATGGATCACACGATCCATTCTAATTCATTCGTATGATCCATTCTAATTCATTCCTATGATCTATTCTAATTTATTCGCTCGAATGTATCCATTCTAATTCATTCGTTCGATCCATTCTAATTCATTCGTACGATCTATTCAAATTCATTCGCATGAATGTATGTATCCATTCAAATTCATTTGCATGAATGTATCCATTCTAATTTATTTGTACGATCCATTCTAATTCATTCGTACGATCCATTCTAATCCATTCGTACGATCCATTGTAATCCATTCGTACGATCCATTCTAATCCATTCGTACGATCCATTCTAATTCATTCGCACAAATATATCCATTTTAATTCATTCGTTTAATCCATTCTAATTCATTCGCATGATCCAATCTAATTCATTCGTATGATCCATTCTAATTCATTTGTACGATCCATTCTAATTCATTCGCACGAATGTATCTATTCTAATTTATTCATACGATCCATTCTAATTCATTCTCACGAATGTATCATATGAATGAATTAGAATGGATTGTACGGATGGATTAGAATGGATCATACGAATGAATTAGAATGGATCGTACGAATGAATTCAAATGTATCCATTCTAATTCATTCGTACGATCCATTCTAATTCATTCGTACGATCCATTCTAATTCATTCGCACGAATGTATCCATTCTAATGCATTCGTATGATACATTCGTGAGAATGAATTAGAATGGATCGTACGAATAAATTAGAATGGATACATTCGTGCGAATGAATTAGAATGGATCGTACAAATGAATTAGAATAGATCGTACGAATGAATTAGAATGGATCATGCGAACGAATTAGAATGGATTGTACGAATGAATTAGAATGGATACATTTGTGCGAATGAATTAGAATGGATCGTGCGAATGAATTAGAATGGATCGTACGAATGAATTAGAATGGATATATTTATGCGAATGAATTAGAATGGATCGAACGAATGAATTAGAATGGATACATTTGTGCGAATGAATTAGAATAGATCGTACGAATGAATTAGAATGGATCGTACGAATGAATTAGAATGGATACATTTGTGCGAATGAATTAGAATGGATCGTGCGAATGAATTAGAATGGATCGTACGAATGAGTTAGAATGGATCGTACTAATGAATTAGAATGGATCGTACGAACGAATTAGAATGGATCGTATGAACGAATTAGAATGGATCGTACGAATGAATTAGAATGGGTACATTCGAGCGAATGAATTAGAATGGATCGTACGAATGAATTAGACTGGATCATAGGAATGAATTAGAATGGATCGTGCAAATGAACTAGAATGGATACATTCATGCGAATGAATTAGAATGGATCGTAGGAATGAATTAGAATGGATCGTACGAATGATTTAGAATGGTTACATTCGTGCGAATGAATTAGAATGTATCGTACGAATGGATTAGAATGGATCGTACGAATGGATTAGAATGGATCGTACGAATGAATTAGAAAGGATCATACAAATGAATTAGAAAGGTTACATTTGTGACATTCTAATTCATTCGTACGGTCCATTCTAATCCATTTGTACGATCCATTCTAATTCATTCGTATGATCCATTCAAATTCATTCGCACGAATATATCCATTCTAATTCATTTGTATGATCCATTCTAATTCATTCGCACGATCCATTCTAATTCATTCGTACGATCCATTCTAATTCATTCGTACGATCCATTCTAATTCATTCGCATTATCCATTCTAATTCATTCGTACGATCCATTCTAATTCATTTGCACAATCCATTCTTATTCATTCGTACGATCCATTCTAATTCATTCGGATGATCCATTCTAACCCATTCGGTGGATCCATTCTAATTCATTTGGACGATCCATTCTAATTCATTCCTATGATCCATTCTAATTCATTCGTACGATCCATTCTAAATCGTTCGCTCGAATGTATCCATTCTAATTCATTTGTATGATCCATTCTAATTCATTCGTACGATCCATTCTAATTCATTCGCATGATCCATTCTAATTCATTCGTATGATACATTCATACGACTGAATTAGAATGGATTGTACGAATGAATTATAATTGATCATAAGAATGAATTAGAATGGATCGTACGAATGAATTTGAATGGATCGTGCGAATGAATTAGAATGGAAAGTACGATTCATTCTAATTCATTCGTACGATCCATTCTAATGCATTCGTACGATTCATTCTAATTCATTCACACGATCCATTCTAATTCATTCGTATGATCCATTCTATTTTATTTGCACGAATATAAGATCCATTCTAATTTATTCGCAAGAATGTATCCATTCTAATTCATTCGTACAATCCATTCTAATTTATTCGTACAAATGTATCCATTCTAATTCATTCGTTCGATCCATTCTAATTCATTCGTACAATCCATTCTAATTCATTCGCACGATCCATTCTAATTCATTCGTATGATCCATTCTAATTCATTCCTATGATCTATTCTAATTTATTCGCTCGAATGTATCTATTCTAATTCATTCGTACGATCCATTCTAATTCATTCGCACGATCCATTCTAATTCATTCGTACGATCCATTCTAATTCATTCCTACGATCGATTCTAATTCATTCGCATGAATGTATCCATTATAATTCATTTGCACGATCCATTCTAATCCATTCCTATGATCCATTCTAATTCATTCGTACGATCCATTCTAATTCATTCACTCGAATGTATCCATTCTAATTCATTCGTACGATCCATTCTAATTCATTCGTACGATCCATTCTAATTCATTCTCACGAATGTAACCTTTCTAATTCATTTGTATGATCCATTCTAATTCATTCGAATGATCCATTCTAATCCATTTGTACGATCCATTGTAATCAATTCGTATGATCTATTCTAATCCATTCATACGATCCATTCTAATTCATTCTCACAAATGTAACCTTTCTAATTCATTTGTACGATCCATTCTAATTCATTCGTACGATCCATTCTAATCCATTCGTACGATCCATTCTAATCCATTCGTACGATCCATTCTAATTCATTCGCACGAGTGTAACCATTCTAATTCATTCGTACGATCCATTCTAATTCATTCCTACGATCCATTCTAATTCATTCGCACGAATGTATCCATTCTAATTCATTTGCACGATCCATTCTAATTCATTCCTATGATTTATTCTAATTCATTCGTATGATACATTCATACGACTGAATTAGAATGGATTGTACGAATGAATTAGAAATGATAATACGAATGAATTAGAATGGATCGTACGAATGAATTAGAATGGATCGTGCGAATGAATTAGAATGGATCATAGGAATGAATTAGAATGGATCGTACGAATGAATTAGAATGGATCATATGAACGAATTAGAATGGATCTTACGACTGAATTAGAATGGATCGTACAAATGAATTAGAATGGATCATACGAATGAATTAGAATGGATATATTCGTGCGAATGAATTAAAATGGATCATGCGAATGAATTAGAATAGATCGTACAAATGAATTAGAAAGGTTACATTTGTGAGAATGAATTAGAATGGATCGTACGAATGGATTAGAATGGATCGTACGAATGGATTAGAATGGATCGTACGAATGGATTAGAATGGATCATACAAATGAATTAGAAAGGTTACATTCGTGAGAATGAATTAGAATGGATCGTACGAATGAATTAGAATGGATACATTCAAGCGAATGAATTAGAATGGATCGTACGAATGAATTAGAATGGATCATAGGAATGAATTAGAATGGATCGTGCAAATGAATTAGAATGGATACATTAGTGCGAATGAATTAGAATGGATCGTAGGAATGAATTATAATGGATCGTACGAATGAATTAGAATGGTTACATTCGTGCGAATGAATTAGAATGGATCGTACGAATAAATTAGAATGGATCATGCGAATGAATTTGAATGGATCGTACGAATGAATTATAATGGATCGTACGATCCATTCTAATTCATTCTCACAAATGTATCCATTCTAATTCATTCGTATGATCCATTCTAATTCATTCCCACGATCCATTCTAATTCATTCGCACGAATATATCCATTCTAATTCAGTCGTACGATCCATTCTAATTCATTCGTACGATCCATTCTAATTCATTCGCACGATCCATTCTAATTCATTTATACGATCCATTCTAATTCATTCGTACGATCTATTCTAATTCATTCGCACGAATGTAACCATTCTAATCAGTCGTACGATTCATTCTAATTCATTCGTATGATCCATTCAAACACATTCATACGATCCATTCTAATTCATTCGTATGATCCATTCTAATTCATTTGTGCGATCCATTCTAATTCATTCGCACAAATGTATCCATTTTAATTCATTCGTACGATCCATTCTAATTTATTCATACGATCCATTCTAATTCATTCGCACGATCCATTCTAATTCATTCGTACGATCCATTCTAATTCATTCGATTCGCACGAATGTATCCATTCTATTTCATTCGTCCGATCCATTCTAATTCATTCGTACAATGCGTTCTAATCCATTCGTACGAATGAATTAGAATGGATACATTCATGCGAATAAATTAGAATGGATCGTACGAATGAATTAGAATGAATTAGAATGGATCGTACGAATGAATTAGAATGGATACATTCATGCGAATGAATTAGAATAAATATCGTACGAATGAATTAGAATCGATCGTAAGAATGAATTAGAATGGATCGTGCGAATAAATTAGGATGGATCGTATGAATAAATTAAAATGGATACATTTGTGTGAATGAATTAGAATGGATCGTACAAATGAATTAGAATGGATCGTACGAATGGATTAGAATAGATCGTATGAATGAGTTTGAATGGATCATATGAATGAATTAGAATGAATCGTACGAATGGATTAGAATGGTTACATTCATGCGAATGAATTAGAATAGATTGTACGAATGAATTAGAATGGATCGTACGAATGAATTAGAATGAATCATACGTACGAATGAATTAGAATAGATCGTAGGAATGAATTCGCAAATTAGAATGGATCGTACGAATGAATTAGAATGGCAACATTCATACGAATAAATTAGAATGGATCGTACGAATGAATTAGAATGGATCGTGCGAATGAATTAGAATGGATCGTAGGAATAAATTAGAATGGATCGTACGAATGAATTAAAATGGATACATTTGTGCGAATGAATTAGAATGGATCATACAAATGAATTAGAATGGATCGTACGAATGAATTAGAATGGATCATATGAATGAGTTTGAATGGGTCATACGAATGAATTATAATGGATCGTACGAATGAATTAGAATGGATCGTACGAATGAATTAGAATGGATCGTACGAATGAATTAGAATGGATCGTGCGAATGAATTAGAATGGATCATACGAATGAATTAGAATGGATATATTCGTGCGAATGAATTAGAATGGATCGTGCGAATGAATTAGAATGGATCATACGAATGAATTAGAATTGATACATTTGTGAGAATGAATTATAATGGATCGTACGATCCATTCTAATTAATTCGTATGATCCATTCAAATTCATTCGCATGATCCATTCTAATTCATTCGTACGATCCATTCTAATTCATTCGCGCGAATATATCCATTCTAATTCGTTCGCACGATCCATTCTAATTCATTTGCATGAATCAATCTAATTCATTCGTACGATCCATTCTAATTCATTCGTACGAATGTATCCATTCTAACACATTTGGTGGATCCATTCTAATTCATTCGTACGATCCATTCTAATTCATTCGCACGATCCATTCTAATTTATTCGTACGATCCATTCTAATTCATTCGTACGATCTATTCTAATTCATTCGCACGAATGTAAGAATTCTAATTCATTCGTTCGATCCATTAGAATGGATCGTACGAATGAATTTGAATGGATCGTACGAATGAATTAGAATGGATCGAACGAATGAATTAGAATGGATATATTCGAGCGAATGAATTAGAATAGATCGTAGGAATCAATTAGAATGGATCATACGAATGAATTAGAATGAATCGTGCGAATGAATTAGAATGGATTGTACGAATGAATTAGAATGGATACATTCGTGCGAATGAATTAGAATGGATCGTACGAATGAATTAGAATGGATCGTACTAATGAATTAGAATAAATCGTACGAATGAATTAGAATGGATCGTATGAATGAATTAGAATGGATATATTTGTACGAATAAATTAGAATGGATTGTACGAACGAATTAGAATGGATACATTCTTGTGAATAAATTAGAATGGATCGTATATTCGTACAAATAAATTAGAATGGATCATACGAATGATATAGAATGGATCGTGCGAATGAATTAGAATGAATCGTAAGAATGCATTAGAATGGATCGTACGAATGAATTAGAATGAATCGTACGATCCATTCTAATTCATTCATCCGATCCATTCTAATTCATTCGCACGAATGTATCCATTCTAATTCATTCGTACAATCCATTCTAATTCATTCGCATGATCCATTCTAATTCATTCGTATGATCCATTCTAATTCATTCCTATGATCTATTCTAATTCATTCGCTCGAATGTATCCATTCTAATTCATTCGTTCGATCCATTCTAATTCATTCGTACGATCTATTCAAATTCCTTCGCATGATCCATTCTAATTCATTCGTACGATCTATTCTAATTCATTCTCACGAATGTAACCTTTCTAATTCATTTGTATGATCCATTCTAATTCATTCGTACGATCCATTCTAATCCATTCGTACGATCCATTCGTTCAAATATATCCATTCTAACTCATTCGTACGATCCATTCTAATTCATTCATACTATCCATTCTAATTCAATCGTACAATCCATTCTAATTCAGTTGTATGAATGTATCCATTTTAATTCATTCGTACGATCCATTCTAATTCATTCGTAAGATCTAATTCATTCGTATGATCCATTCTAATTCATTCGTACGATCGATTCTAATTCATTCGCACGATCCATTCTAATTCATTCGTACGATCAATTCTAATTCATTCGTATGATCCATTCTAATTTATTCGTTCAAATATATCCACTCTAATTCATTCGTACGATCCATTCTAATTTATTCACACGATCCATTCTAATTCATTCGTACGATCCATTCAAATTCGTTCGTATAATCAATTCTAATTCATTCGCACGATCCATTCTAATTCATTTGTACGATCTATTCTAATTCATTCATACGATCCATTCTAATTCATTCGCATGAATGTATCTATTCTAATTCATTCGTACGATCCATTCTAATTCATTCGCACTATCCATTCTAATTCATTCGTACGATCCATTCTAATTCATTCGTACGATCCATTCTAATTAATTCGCACACATGTATCCATTCTAATTCATTCGTACGATCCATTCAAATTCAATCGTATGATCCATTCTAATTCATTCGTACGAATGAATTAGAATGGATCGTACAAATGAATTAGAATGGATCGTACGAATGAATTAGAATGGATAAGAATGGATCGTAGGAATGAATTAGAATAGATCGTACGAATGAATTAGAATGGATCATACGAATGAATTAGAATGGATCGTACGAATGAATTAGAATGGATACATTCGTGTGAATGAATTATAATGGATCGTACGAATAAATTTTAATGGATTGTGCGAATGAATTAGAATGGATCGTACGAATGAATTATAATGGATCATAGGAATGAATTAGAATGGATCGTGCAAATAAATTAGAATGGATACATTCGTGAGAATGAATTAGAATGGATCGTACGAATGAATTAGAATGGATATATTTGAACGAATAAATTAGAATGGATCATACGAATGAATTAGAATGGATCGTACGAATGAATTAGAATGGATCGTGCGAATGAATTAGAATCGATCGTACGAATTAATTAGAATGGATCGTACGAATGAATTAGAATGGATCGTGCGATCCATTCTAATTAATTTGTACGATCCATTCTAATTCGTTCATACGATCCATTCTAATTCGTTCGTACAATCCATTCTAATTCATTCGTACAATCCATTCTAATTCATTCGCACAAATGTATCCATTCTAATTCATTCTTATGATCCATTCTAATTCATTCGCACGATCCATTCTAATTCATTCGTATGATCCATTCTAATTCATTCATACGATCCATTCTAATTCATTCGCACAATCCATTCTAATTCATTCGTACGATCAATTCTAATTCATTCGTATGATCCATTCTAATTCATTCGCACTATCCATTCTAATACATTCACACGATCCATTCTAATTCATTCGTACGATCCATTCTAATTCATTCGCACGAATGTATCCATTCTAATTCATTTGTACGATCCATTCTAATTCATTCGTACAATGTGTTCTAATCCATTCGTACAATCCATTCTAATTCATTCGAACGATCCATTCTAATCCATTCGTATGATCGATTCTAATTCATTCGCGCGATCCATTCTAATTCATTCATACAATCCATTCAGATTCATTCGCACAAATGTATCCATTCAAATTCATTCATACGATCCATTCTAATTCATTCGTAAGATCCATTCTAATTCATTCGTACGATCCATTCTAATTCATTCCTACGATCCATTCTAATTCATTCGCTCGAATGTATCCATTCTAATTCATTCGTACGATCCATTTTAATTCATTCTCACAAATGTAACCTTTCTAATTCATTCGTACGATCCATTCTAATTCATTCGTATGATCCATTCTAATTCATTCGTACGATCCATTCTAATTCATTCGTACGATCCATTCTATTTCATTCGCACAAATGTATCCATTCTAATTCATTCGTACGATCCATTCTAATTCAATCGCACGATCCATTCTAATTCATTCGTACGATCCATTCTAACTCATTCGTACGATCCATTCTAACTCATTCGTACAATGCGTTCTAATCCATTCGTACGATCTATTCTAATTCATTCGCTCGAATGTATCCATTCTAAATCTTTCGTTCGATCCATTCTAATTCATTCGCACGATCCGTTCTAATTCATTCCTATGATCCATTCTAATTCATTCGCACGAATGTAACCATTCTAATTCATTCGTACGATCCATTCTAATTCATTCCTACGATCCATTCTAATTCATTCGCATGAATGTATCCATTCTAATTCATTTGCACGATTCATTCTAATTCATTCCTATGATCCATTCTAATTCATTCATACGATCCATTCTAATTCATTCGCTCGAATGTATCCATTTTAATTCATTCATACGATCGATTCAAATTCATTCGTACGATCCATTCTAATTCATTCGCATGATCCATTCGTGCGAATGAATTAGAATTAGAATACATCATGCGAATGAATTAGAATGAATTAAAATAGAATGAATTAGATTTAGAATGAATTAGAATGGATCGAACGAATGAATTAGAATGGATACATTCGAGCGAATGAATTAGAATAGATCGTATGAATGAATTAGAATGGATCATACGAATGAATTAGAATGGATTGTACGAATGTATCCATTCTAATTCATTCGTACGATCCATTCTAATTCATTCGCATGATCCATTTTAATTCATGCGTACGATGCAATCTAATTCATTCTCACGAATGTAACCTTTCTAATTCTACGAATGAATTAGAATGGATCGTACGAATGAATTAGAATCGATCGTACGAATGAATTAGAATAGATCGTACAAATGAATTAGATCGTATGAATGAATTAGAATGGATCGTACGAATGAATTAGAATGGTTACATTCGTAAGAATGAATTAGAATGGATCGTACGAATTAATTAGAATGGATCATGCGAATGAATTTGAATGGATCGTACGAATGAACTAGAATGGATCAACGAATGAATTAGAATGGATACATTCGAGCGAATGAATTAGAATAGATCGTAGGAATGAATTAGAATGGATCATACGAATGAATTAGAATGGATCGTACGAACGAATTAGAATAGATCGTACGAATAAATTAGAATGGATACATTCAAGCGAATGAATTAGAATGGATCGTACGAATGAATTAGAATGGATCGTGCGAATGAATTAGAATGAATCGTACGAATGCATTAAAATGGATCGTATGAACGAATTAGAATGGATCGTACGAATGAATTAGAATGGATACACTCGAGCGAATGAATTAGAATGGATCGTACGAATGAATTAGAATGGATCGTGCGAATGAATTAGAATGGATCGTACGAATGAATTAGAATGGATCGTACGAATGAATTAGAATCGATCGTACGAATGAATTAGAATGGATTGTACGAATGAATTAGATCGTACGAATGAATTAGAATGGATCATACGATTTAATTTGAATGGATCGTACGAATGAATTAGAATAGATACATTCATGCGAATGAATTAGAATGGATCGTATGAATGAATTAGAATGGATCGTACGAATGGATTAGAATGAATTAGAATGGATCATATGAATGAATTTGAATAGATCGTACGAATGAATTAGAATGGATCGAATGAATGAATTAGAATGGATACATTCGAGCCAATGAATTAGAATAAATCGTAGGAATGAATTAGAATAGATCATACAAATGAATTAGAATGGATCGTGCGAATGAATTAGAATGGATTGTACGAATGTATTAGAATGGATACATTCGTGCGAATGAATTAGAATGGATCGGACGAATGAATTAGAATGGATATATTCGGGCGAATGAATTAGAATGGATCGTACGAATGAATTAGAATGGATCATACGAATGAATTAGAACGGATCGTACGAATGAATTAGAATGGATCGTGCGAATGAATTAGAATGGATCGTACGAATGAATTAAAATGGATACATACAAATGAATTAGAATGGTTACATTCGTGAGAATGAATTAGAATGGATCGTGCGAATGAATTAGAATGGATCGTAGAAATGAATTAGAATGGATCGTACGAATGAACTAGAATGGTTACATTCGTGCGAATGTATTAGAATGGATCGTACGAATGAATTAGAATGGATCATATGAATGAATTAGAATACATCATGTGAATGAATTAGAATGGATCGTACGTTTGAATTAGATTGGATTGTGCGAATGAATTAGAATGGATACATTCGTGCGAATAAATTAGAATAGATCGTATGAATGAATTAGAATGGATCGTACGATTGAATTAGAATGGATCGTGTGAATGAATTTGAATGGATCGTGCGAATGAATTAGAATGGATCATACGAATGAATTAGAATGGATCGTACGAATGAATTAGACTGGATCGTACGAATAAAATAGAATGGATACATTCATATGAATGAATTAGAATGGATCGTACGAATGAATTAGAATACATCGTACGAATGGATTAGAATGGATCGTACGAATGGATTATAATGGATAGTGCGAATGAATTAGAATGGATCATACAAATGAATTAGAAAGGTTACATTCGTGAGAATAAATTAGAATGGATCGTACGAATGAATTAGAATGGATCATGCGAATGAATTTGAATGGATTGTACGAATGAATTAGAATGGATCGAACGAATAAATTAGAATGGATACATTCGATCGAATGAATTAGAATAGATCGTAGGAATGAATTAGAATGGATCATACGAATGAATTAGAATGGATCGTGCGAATGAATTAGAATGGATTGTACAAATGAATTAGAATCGTTACATTCGTGCGAATGAATTAGGATGGATCGGATGAATGAATTAGAATGGATCGTACCAATGAATTAGAATGGATCGTGCGAATGAATTAGAATGAATCGTACGAATGCATTAGAATGGATACATTCGTACGAATGAATTAGAATGGATCGTACGAATGAATTAGAATGGATCGTGCGAATGAATTAGAATGGATCATACGAATGAATTAGAATGGATCGTGCGAATGAATTAGAACGGATCGTACGAATGAATTAGAATAGATACATACAAATGAATTAGAAAGGTTACATCGTGAGAATGAATTAGAATGGATCGTACGAATGAATTAGAATGGATCGTACGAATGAATTAGAATGGATACATTCGAGCGAATGAATGAGAATGGACCGTGCGAATGAATTAGAATGGATCGTAGGAATGAATTAGAATGGATCGTACGAATGAATTAGAATGGTTACATTCGTGCGAATGAATTAGAATTGATCGTACGAATGAATTTGAATGGATCGTACAAATGAATTAGAAAGGTTACATTTGTGTGAATGAATTAGAATGGATCGTACGAATGAATTAGAATGGTTAAATTCGTGCGGAAGAATTAGAATGGATTGTACGAATGAATTAGAATGGATCGTACAAATGAATTAGAAAGGTTACATTTGTGCGAATGAATTAGAATGGATCGTACGAATGAATTAGATTGGATCGTATGAATGGATTAGAATGGATCGTACGATTGAATTAGAATAGATCGTATAAATGAATTAGAAATGTTACATTTGTGAGAATGAATTAGAATGGATCGTACGAATGAATTAGAATGGATCGTACGAATGGATTAGAATGGATCGTACGAATTAATTAGAATGGATCGAATGAATGAATTAGAATGGATACATTCGGGCGAATGAATTAGAATAGATCGTAGGAATGAATTAGAATGGATCATACGAATGAATTAGAATGGATAGATTCGTGTGAATGAATTAGAATGGATTGTACGAATGAATTAGAATGGATCGTATGAATGAATTAGAATGGATACATTCGTGCGAATGAATTAGAATGGATCATAGGAATGAATTAGAATGGATCGTACGAATTAATTAGAATGGTTACATTCGTGCGAATGAATTAGAATGGATCGTACGAATGGATTAGAATGGATCGTACAAATGGATTAGAATGGATCGTACGAATGAATTAGAATGGATCGTACGAATGAATTAGATTAGATCATGATAATTAATTAGAATGGATTGTACGAATGAATTAGAATGGATACATTTTTGCGAATGAATTAGAATGGATCGTGCGAATGAATTAGAATGGATCGTACGAATGAATTAGAATGGATATATTTATGCGAATGAATTAGAATGGATCGAACGAATGAATTAGAATGGATACATTTGTGCGAATGAATTAGAATCGATCATACGAATAAATTAGAATAGATATATTCATACGAATGAATTAGAATGGATCGTACGAATGAATTAAAATGGATCGTTGGAAAGAATTAGAATGAATCGTATGAACGAATTAGAATGGATCATACGAATGAATTAGAATGGATACATTTGAGCGAATGAATTAGAATGGATCGTACGAATGAATTAGAATGGATCATAGAAATGAATTAGAATGGATCGTGCAAATGAATTAGAATGGATACATTCGTGCGAATGAATTAGAATGGATCGTAGGAATGAATTAGAATGGATCGTACGAATGAATTAGAATGGATCGTACAAATGAATTAGAATGGATACATTTGTGCGATGAATAAGAATGGAGTTTACGAATGAATTAGAATGGAGCGTACGAATGAACTAGAATGGATACATTCGTGCGAATGAATTAGAATAGATCGTACGAATGAATTAGTATAGATCGTACGAATGAATTAGAATGGATCGTACGAATAAATTAGAATGGATCATGTTAATGAATTAGAATGGATCATACGAATGAATTAGAATAGATCGTAGGAATGAATTAGAATGGATCATACAAATGAATTAGAAAGGTTACATTCGTGAGAATGAATTAGAATGGATCGTACGATCCATTCTAATTCATTCTCACAAATGTAACCTTTCTAATTAATTTGTATGATCCATTCGTACGATCCATTCTAATTCATTCATACGATCTATTCTAATTCATTCGCACGAATGTATCCATTCTAATTCATTTGTATGATCAATTCTAATTCATTCGTACAATCCATTCTAATTCAGTCGTATGATCCATTCTAATTCATTCATACGAATTAGAATGGATCGTGCGATTGAATTAGAATGGATCGTACGAATGAATTAGAATGAATCGTAGGAATGAATTAGAATGGATCGTAGGAATGAATTAGAATGGATCGTGTAAATGAATTAGAATGGATACATTCGTGCGAATGAATTAGAATGGATCGTAGGAATGAATTAGAATGGATCCTACGAATGAATTAGAATGGTTACATTCGTGCGAATGAATTAGAATGGATCGTACGAATGAATTTGAATGGATCGTACGAATGAATTAGAATGGATCGTAGGAATGAATTAGAATGGATCCACCGAATGAATTAGAATGGATCGTACGAATGAATTAGAATGGATCTGCCGAATGAGTTAGAATGGATCATACGAATGAATTAGAATGGATCGTACGAATGAATTAGAATGGATCGTACGAATGAATTAGAATGGATCGTATGAATGAATAAGAATGGATCGTACGAATGAATTAGAATGGATCGTGCGAATGAATTAGAATGAATCGTACGAATGCATTAGAATGGATCGTACGAATGAATTAGAAAGAATTGTACGATCCATTCTAATTCATTCGTACGATCCATTCTAATTCATTCTCACAAATGTATCCATTCTAATCCATTCGTACGATCCATTCTAATCCATTCGTACGATCCATTCTAATTCATTCGTACGATTCATTCTAATTCATTCGTACGATCCATTCAAATTCATTCGTATAAATGTATCTATTCTAATTCATTCGTACGATCCATTCTAATTCATTCCTACGATCCATTCTAATTCATTCGCACGAATGTATCCATTCTAATTCATTTGCACGATCCATTCTAATTCATTCCTATGATCCATTCTAATTCATTCGTACGATCCATTGTAATTCATTCGTATGATCCATTCTAATTCATTCGTATGATTCATTCTAATTCATTCGTACGATCCATTCTAATTCATTCGCACAAATGTATCCATTCTAATTCATTCTTACGATCCATTCTAATGCATTCGCATGATCAATTCTTATTAATTTGTACGAATGTATCCACTCTAATTCATTCGCACGATCCATTCTAATTCATTCGCACAAATGTATCCATTCTAATGCATTCGTACGAACCATTCTAATTTTTTCGTACGATCCATTCTAATTCATTCCTACGATCCATTCTAATTCATTCGCACGAATGTATCCATTCTAATTCATTTGCACGATCCATTCTAATTCATTTGTACGATCCATTCTAATTCATTCGCTCGAATGTATCCATTCTAATTCAATCGTACGATCCATTCTAATTCATTCCTACGATCCATTCTAATTCATTCGCACGAATGTATCCATTCTAATTCATTTGCACGATCCATTCTAATTCATTCCTATGATCCATTCTAATTCATTCATATGATCCATTCTAATTCATTCGCTCGAATGTATCCATTCTAATTCATTCGTACGATCCATTCTAATTCATTCGTACGATCCATTCTAATTCATTCTCACGAATGTAACTTTTCTAATTCATTTGTATGTATCCATTCTAATTCATTCGTATGATCCATTCTAATTCATTCGCATGATCCATTCTAATTCATTCGTACGATCCATTCTAATTCATTCGCACGAATGTATCCATTCTAATGCATTCGTACGATTCATTCTAATTCATTCGCACGATCCATTCTAATTCTTTCGTACGATCCATTCTAATTCATTCGTACAATCTATTCTAATTCATTTACACGAATGTAACTATTCTAATTCATTTGTACAATTCATTCTAATTCATTCGTATGAGCTATTCTAATTCATTCGTACGATCCATTCTAATTCATTCGTACGATCCATTGTAATTCATTTATACAATCCATTCAGATTTATTCGCACGAATGTATCCATTCTAATTCATTCTCACAATCCAATCTAATTCAAACGTACGATCCATTCTAATTCATTCGTACGATCCCTTCTAATTTGCGAATGAATTAGAATGGATCGTAGGAATGAATTAGAATGGATCGTACGAATGAATTAGAATGGTTACATTCGTGCGAATGAATTAGAATGGATCGTACGAATGGATTAAAATGGATCGTACGAATGGATTAGAATGGATCGCACAAATGAATTAGAAAGGTTACATTTGTGAGAATGAATTAGAATGGATCGTACGAATGAATTAGAATGGATCGTGCGAATGAATTAGAATGAATCGTACGAATACATTAGAATGGATACATTCGTGCGAATGAATTAGAATGGATCGTACGAATAAATTAGAATGGATCGTGCGAAAGAATTAGAATGAATACATTCGAGCGAATGAATTAGAATGGATCGTATGAATGAATTAGAATGGATCATACGAATAAATTAGAATGGATCGTTCTAATTCATTCCTACGATCTATTCTAATTCATTCGCACGAATGAATTATAATTCGTACGAATGGATTAGAATGGATCGTGCGAATGAATTAGAATGGATCGTACGAATGAATTGGAATGGATACACTCGTGCGAATGAATTAGAATAGATCGTATGAATGAATTAGAATGGATCGTACGAATGGATCATAGGAATGAATTAGAATGGATACATTCGTGCGAATGAATTAGAATAGATCGTACGAATGAATTAGAATGGATACATTCGAGCGAATGAATTAGAATAGATCGTAGGAATGAATTAGAACGGATCATATGAATGAATTAGAATGAATCGTGCGAATGAATTAGAATGGATTGTATGAATGACTTAAAATGGATACATTTGTACGAATGAATTAGAATGGATCGTGCGAATGAATTAGAATAAATCGTGCGAATAAATTATAATGGATCATATGAATGAATTAGAATAGATATATTCATGCGAATGAATTAGAATGGATCGTACGAATGCATTAGAATGGATCGTACGAATGAATTAGAATGGATATATTCGAGCGAATGAATTAGAATGGATCGTGTGATGAATTAGAATGGATCGTGCAAATGAATTAGATTGGATCGTACAAATGGATTAGAATGGATCGTACGAATGAATTAGAATGGATCATACAAATGAATTTGAAAGGAATTAGAATGGATCATACGAATGAATTAGAATGGATCGTGCGAATGAAATAGAATTGATCTTACGAATGAATTAGAATGGATCGTACGAATGAATTAGAATGGATACATACATTCATGCGAATGAATTAGAATGGATCGTGCAAATGAATTAGAATGGATATATTTGAACGAATAAATTAGAATGGATCATACGAATGAATTAGAATGGTTCGTACGAATGGATTAGAACGGATTGTACGAATGAATTAGAATGGTTACATTTGTGAGAATGAATTAGAATGGATCGTACGAATGAATTAAAGTGGATCATACGAATGGATTAGAATGGATCGTACGAATGAATTAGAATGGATCATACGAATGAATTAGAATAGCTCATACGAATGAATTTGAATGAATCGTACGAATGAATTAGAATGGTTACATTCGTGCGAATGAATTAGAATGGATCGTATGAATGAATTAGAATGGATCATACGAATGAATCAGAATGGATCGTACGAATGAATTAGAATGGATCATACAAATGAATTAGAAAGGTTACATTCGTGAGAATGAATTAGAATGGATACATTCGAGCGAATGAATTAGAATGGATACATACAAATGAATTAGAATGGATCGTGCGAATGAATTAGAATTGATCGTACGAATGGATTAGAATGGATCCTATGAATGAATTAGAATGGTTACATTCGTGCGAATGAATTAGAATGGATCGTACGAATGGATTAGAATGGATCGTACGAATGGATTAGAACGGATACATTCGTACGAATGAATTAGAATGGATCGTACGAATGGATTAGAATGGATCATACGAATGAATTAGATCGTAGGAATTTGTTAGAAAGAATCGTACGAATGAATTAGAATAGATCGTACGAATGAATTAGAATGGATCGAGCGAATGAATTAGAATGGATCATACGAATGAATTAGAATGGATCATAGGAATGAATTAGAATGGATCATGCAAATGAATTAGAATGGATATATTTGCCCGAATGAATTAGAATGGATCATAGAAATGAATTAGAATGGATCGTACGAATGAATTAGAATGGATACATTTGTACGAATGAATTATAATGGATCGTACGAATGAATTAGAATGGATCGTACGAATGGATTAGAATGGATCGTACGAATGGATTAGAATGGATCGTACGAATGGATTAGAATGGGCCGTACAAATTAGAATGGATCGTACGAATGAATTAAAATGGATACATTCATACGACTGAATTAGAAATTTATTCGTACGATCCATTCAAATTCAATCGTATGATCCATTCTAATTCATTCGCACGATCAATTCTAATTCATTCGTCCGATCCATTCTAATTCATTCGCACGAATGTATCCTTTCTAATTCATTCGTACGATCCATTCTAATTCATTCATACGATCCATTCTAATTCATTCTCATGAATGTAACCTTTCTAATTCATTTGTATGATCCATTCTAATTCATTTGTACGATCCATTCTAATCCATTCGTACGATCCATTCTAATCCATTCGTACGATCCATTCTAATCCATTCGTACGATCCATTCTAATTCATTCGCTTGAATGTATCCATTCTAATTCATTCGTACGATCCATTCTAATCCATTCGTATGATCCATTCTAAACCATTCGTACGATCCATTCTAATTCATTCGCACGAATGTAACCATTCTAATTCATTCATACGATCCATTCTAATTCATTCGCACAATCCATTCTAATTCATTCGTACAATCCATTCTAATTCATTCGCACGATCCATTCTAATTCATTCCTATGATCCATTCTAATTCATTCATACGATCCATTCTAATTCATTCGCACGAATGTATCATACGAATAAATTATAATGGATCATGCGAATGAATTAAAATGGATCGTACAAATGAATTAGAATGGATCGTGCGAATGAATTAGAATGGATCGTACGAACGAGTTAGAATGGATCGTACGAACGAATTAGAATGGATCGTATGAACGAATTAGAATGGATCGTACGAATGAATTAGAATGGATACATTCGAGCGAATGAATTTGAATGGATCGTACAAATGAATTAGAATGGATCATAGTAATGAATTAGAATGGATCCTGCGAATGAATTAGAATGGATACATTCGTGCGAATTAATTAGAATGGATCGTAGGAATGAATTAGAATGGATCTACGAATGAATTAGAATGAATCATTCGAATGAATTAGAATGGATCGTGCGAATGAATTTGAATGGATCGTACGAATGAATTAGAATGAATTGTACGTTCCATTCTAATTCATTCTCATAAATGTAACCTTTCTAATTCATTTATACGATCCATTCTAATTCATTCGTACGATCCATTCTAATTCATTCCTTTGATCCATTCTAATCCATTCGAACGATCCATTCTAATTCATTCGCACGAATGTAACCATTCTAATTCATTCGTACGATCCATTCTAATTCATTCCTACGATCCATTCTAATTCATTCGCACGAATGTATCCATTCTAATTCATATGCATGATCCATTCTAATTCATTCCTATGATCCATTCTAATTCATTCGTACGATCCATTCTAATTCATTCGCTTGAATGTATCCATTCTAATTCATTCGTAAGATCCATTCTAATTCGTTCATATGATCCATTCTAATTCGTTCGTACGATCCATTCTAATTCGTTCGTACGATCCATTCTAATTCATTCGCATGATCCATTCTAATTCATTTGTACGATCCATTTTAGTTCATTCGTATGATCCATTCTAATTCATTCGTACGATCCATTCTAATTCATTCACACAAATGTATCCATTCTAATTCATTCGCACGATCCATTCTAATTCATTCGTTCGATCCATTCTAATTCATTCGTACGATCCATTCAAATTCATTCGCGTGATCCATTTTAATTCATTCGTACGATCCTTTCTAATTCATTTGTACGAGTCATTCTAATTCATTCGCACGATCCATTCTAATTCATTCGTACGATCCATTCTAATTCATTCGCACGAATGTATCCTGGATCGTGCAAATGAATTAGGATGGATCCATTCGTACGAATAGATTAGAATGGATCGTGCGAATGAATTAGAATGGATCTTATGAACGAATTAGAATGGATCGTGAACGA
Source organism: Chamaelirium japonicum (assembly GCA_947650365.1). Lineage (NCBI taxonomy): Eukaryota > Viridiplantae > Streptophyta > Magnoliopsida > Liliales > Melanthiaceae > Chamaelirium > Chamaelirium japonicum. Next base: position 16,421,483 of record OX393559.1, on the reverse strand, counting down.
ATTAGAATAGATCGTATGAATGAATTAGAATGGATCGTACGAATGGATTAGAATGGATCGTACGAATGGATCATGCGAATGAATTAGAATGGATCGTACGAATGAATTAGAACGGATTGTACGAATGAATTAGAATGGATACATTCGTGCGAATGAATTAGAATGGATTGTGCGAATGAATTAGAACGGATTGTGCGAATGAATTAGAATGGATCATATGAATGAATTAGAATGGATCGTGCAAATGAATTAGAATGGATACATTCGTGCGAATGAATTAGAATGGATAGTAGGAATGAATTAGAATGGATCGTACGAATGAATTAGAATGGTTACATTCGTGTGAATGAATTAGAATGGATCGTACGAATGGATTAGAATGGACTAGACGAATGAATTAGAATGGATTCATTCGCACAAATGAATTAGAATGGATACATACAAATGAATTAGAAAGGTTACATTCATGAGAATGAATTAGAATGGATACATTCGAATGAATTAGAATGGATCGTACAAATGAATTAGAATAGATCGTACGAATGAATTAGAATGGATCGTACGAATAAATTAGAATGGATCGTGCGAATGAATTAGAATGGATCATACGAATGAATTAGAATGGATCCACCGAATGAGTTAGAACGGATCATGCGAATGAATTAGAATGGATCGTACGAATGAATTAGAATGGATACATTCGTGTGAATGAATTAGAATGGATCGGACGAATGAATTAGAATTGATCGTGCGAATGAATTAGAATGGATCATACGATTAAATTTGAATAGATCGTACGAATAAATTAGAATGGATACATTTGTGCGATGAATAAGAATGGAGCGTACGAATGAATTAGAATGGAGCGTATGAATGTACTAGAATGGATACATTCGTGCGAATGAATTAGAATGGATCATATGAAAGAATTAGAATGGATACATTCGAGCGAATGAATTAGAATGGATCGTACGAATGAATTAGAATGGATCGTGCAAAAAAATTAGAATGGATTGTACGAATGAATTAGAATGGATATATTTGTGCGAATGAATTAGAATGGATATATTTGCACGATCCATTGTAATTCATTCGTACGATGCAATCTAATTCATTCACACAAATGAATCTATTCTAATTCATTCGTACAATGTGTTCTAATCCATTCATACGATCCATTCTAATCCATTCGTACGATCCATTCTAATCCATTCGTACGATCCATTCTAATTCATTCGTACGATCCATTCTAATTCATTCTCACAAATGTAACCTTTCTAATTCATTTGTACGATCCATTCTAATTCATTCGCACGATCCATTCTAATCCATTCATACGATCCATTCTAATCCATTCGTACGATCCATTCTATTTCATTTGCACGAATGTAACCATTCTAATTCATTCGTACGATCCATTCTAATTAATTCCTACGATCCATTCTAATTCATTCGCATGATTGTATCCATTCTAATTCATTTGCACGATCCATTCTAATTCAACCCTATGATCCATTCTAATTCATTCGTCTGATCCATTCTAATTCATTCGCTCGAATGTATCCATTCTAATTCATTTGTACGATCCATTCTAATTCATTCGTACGATCCATTCTAATCCATTCGTATGATCAATTCTAATTCATTCGCACGATCCATTCTAATTTATTCTCACGAATGTTACCTTTCTAATTCATTCATACGATCCATTCTAATTCATTCGCATGATCCATTCTAATTCATTCGTACGATCCATTCTAATTCATTCGCATGAATATATCTATTCTAATTCATTCGTATGATCCATTCAAATTCATTCGTACGATCCATTCTAATTCATTCGTACAATCCATTCAAATTCATTTGTACGATGCAATCTAATTCATTCGCACCAATGTATCTATTCTAATTCATTCGTACAATGCGTTCTAATCCATTCGTACGATTCATTCTAATTCATTCGTACGATCCATTCTAATTCATTCGCATGAATGTAACCATTCTAATTCATTCATATGATCCATTCTAATTCATTCGTACGATCCATCCTAATTCATTCGTATGATCCATTCTAATTCATTCGTACGATCCATTCTAATTCATTTGCATGAATGTATCCATTCTAATTTATTCATACGATCCAGTCTAATTCATTCGTACGATCCATTCTAATTCATTCGCACGAATATATCCATTCTAATTCATTCGTACGATCCTTTTTTTTTTTTTGACGGGTAAAAAAAGAATAAATAAATATGAACAAGGTACAAAACACAACTTACCCCAAGGGAGTAAGTAGAGTCCAAAGGTATCCTATCCTAATAGCAGTTAGACCAACATGGTTAACTACCATTGGGATCTGGACCCAAAACCAAACTAGTACCACCAAGCTGAATCAACAAATCAGCAATCTAGCACAAAAGCTATCTCCTCCACTCCACATCTGCGAGAGACTTGACGGCTTGGCCCTCCAACAATCTCCGAAGAAATCTCCACACCATCGTCCTCGCTTCCTCCAATCGATCGGCTTCTTTGGAATCCTCAGCCACGAACCACTAACAATCAACAATTTGCTTCCCCTCGAAAGCCAACCCGAGGATCTAGAAGGGCTTGGGCCCTCACTCAGCTCTCTACAATGGACCGCTGCTTCAGAGCCACCCTCGCCACACTCCATTTTTGGAAGCCCATCGTGAAGAATAACCATAAATCAGATAGTAGCCTAGGTAAGTTTCCCCATGGTAAGTTTCCCCAAGGTAAATTTCCCCAAAGGTAAGTTTCCCCAGGTAAGTTTCCCCAGAAAATGAACTCTGAACTCTAACCTTCACCAACAGAGTCCCTTATAGTCTCCCTCATCTCCTGAATAGAAGTTGAATCACCTGAATGGATGAAAGGGATCCACTCCCCAATGATTGCTTCAGCAGACTGCAGTACATCTTGATTGCTACTACTCTGCACAATCTCAATAAACCGAGCTGCAATATTGGACAAGATAGTCGCTTTGGTACAAGCTCTATCATCATAAACCCGACTATTCCGTTCTACCCATATCGAGAATACAGTGGTAGTGAGAAGGGACTTCGCCACCAATTTGTTAGAGCCTCCAGGAATGGTCTTAATGAACAAACAACCTTTCTTTATAGAGGAACCCACTGCCTCTGTAGGCCACTTCATAATGTGACAACATTTTCCCCAAATCGATTCAGAAAATGGACATTTAAAGTATAAGTGTTTAATATCCTCCGCTGCCTTCTCACAAAGAAAGCACCTATTGCCCAGAGAAATACCTCTCTTTTGGATCCAAGGAATAGTTGGCAATCTATCTCGGACTGCTCGCCAGGTACAGAAACTGTGATTTGGAGGTGAAAGCGGGTTCCATATGACCTTCCCCCAATCTTTTAAAGATCCTGAATTCCTAATAGAGTCCCAGGCAGATCTGAGAGAGGACACCCCATTGCCAGATTTATTCCAAAAAATACTATCCTCATTAGCCTCTGGGTCAATATGGATATCCCGGACCAAATTGTACAGATGCAAGAGCGCCGAATTTGAGGGATTAGGAAGCTGCCAAGTGCGCTCTACAATCCAATCACTAAGTTTCGGCCACCCCAAATGCACATCCGGGATGGAATGGAGTCCAACAATTTGGATTGGGCTCCTACCATCAATCCAAGGATCCCTCCACCGGTCGATGCCTCTACCATTAACCACACAAAAGGTTATATTTGGAGCCAAATCTAACCGTCTTTGAAGTATACCATGCCATATACTGGAGGAAGAATGAGAGGAGTCTACCTCCCAAAATGAATGATTTCCAAGATACCTGTCCAACATCCATCTTGACCAGATATTCTTCGGGTCCTGTAGAAGCTTCCATCCAAGCTTCATATAACAGGCTTTGCTAATATCATCGATTCTCCTAATCCCCAGCCCACCTTCAGAGAATGGTTTGCAAACTTCAGACCATTTCACATGAATCGTAGCCGAACCCCACAAAAATTTCCGCATCCATCGCTCAAGTAAATTACGGATGTAATTTGGAATGACAAAAACCGCTGCCCAATAATAGAGATATGCATACAAAACTGTCTTAATGAGCTGCAATCGACCTCCAAAAGAAAGTTTGGAAGATTCCCAGGAAGCTAGTTTCGTCCGGAATTTTTCAACCAATGGATAGAAAAGCCGAAGAGTCTTCCGCGCCGGAAACAACGGTAGCCCCAAATAGCGAACTGGTAAGGAACCAATAGCTAATCCCAGATCCTCAACCACATCCCCACCATTAGTCACTGCCCTGGATAGATATATAGTACTCTTAGCTGTACTGATTTGAAGTCCAGACTCATTACCAAACTCCTTCAACAGAGAGGCAATTCCAGAAAATGATTGCTTAGAAGCTTTAGAGAATATCATAATATCATCTGCAAATAACAGATGGGAAATGCAAGGAGCTGAACCCACACGAAAGCTGCTCCACACCTGATTCGCTAACCCATCTTCCAAGGCTAAAGAAAGTCCCTCCATCACAATAGCAAACAGGTACGGTGAGAGGGGGTCACCTTGTCTCAAGCCTCTATTGGATTTTATAAAGCCGGTCAGAGTCCCATTCACTAGCACCGAGAAGGTAGCCGAATAAATGCATTCTCTGATCCATTCAAGCCACAATCTAGGAAAGCCGAGGCAGCCGAGGCTGCGCAGGTCCTAGCCGGAGCATTGATTCTGACGGATCAGAGGAAAAGTCTCTAGAGCGGGACCGCGACCCGCGCCATCGGCGACGAGGGAAAGAGCCCGCGGTGGAAATACCTTCCGAAGCTCGCGAGGCAACGTCCTCCCACAGACCAACTGACGCGATGAAGGAATCCGCGGGCGGACAGCAAGGAGGCCGCCGAGCGGTAGCCCCCGAGGGTCACCGCGGGGTGGGACCGACCTCGCCACAAGGGAGCGTACGAGACCGCCTAGGACCTACGCAGCCGCCTCTGGGGGTTCTCCCCGGGCACTGGCAGCAATCTAGTGCGCCAGTAGATTTACTTGAAGACCTCGCCGCCCACGGAGGTAGCTCGCCTTTCACCAGCGAGGTCCGCCAAGGGGGTTTTCCGCACCACTGGACCCCCCCGAAGTTTGTATTGTTCGACGGGTCGCAGGATCCCGTTGACCATCTCTTGGCCTACAGAAAGCTTCTGTTTTTCCGGGACCAAGACCACGTCTTGTGCCGAGCATTCTCGAGCAGCTTGACCGGCCCGGCATTGAACTGGTTCCACAAGTTGCCGCCCGGCATGATCCCTGATTTTCCAACTCTCTCTAGGCTATTCCTGGAGCAGTATCGCTGTAATAGGCAGCCCCCGAAGAGAATCGAGTATCTGTTTACTCAAACCATGGGAGCCCGCGAGACGCTCCGGTGCTTCGCAACGCGATTCCAAAGCGCCTACCTCGCTCTGGATGACGCGGCGGGCCAAGATCGCACCGTGGTGAGTGCTTTCAGAAGCGCCCTCCCCGAGGGTTGCAAGCTTCATGACGCTCTAGTGATCAAGGACCCTCGCACGATGGTCGAGCTATTCGCCCTTGTCCAGCAGCACATCAGGCTCGAGGATACGGTGTTAGATCGGAAGGGAAAGGCAGTCGAGCAGCGACCTCCTCCGGCTCTGCGACCTCTCGTCGTTAAGGCCGTGGAGAGGCGGGAAGTGCCACAGGTGGCACCTTCGCCCGGACTGCCCGCAGCTCCTGCCGTATAGCCCGCGGAAGCCCTTCCGGTGGTCGCTGGAAGGCCGGCGAACTGGCACCTGCCTCCGGGACCCGGGGAGCGGGATTTCACCGGACGACGGAGGTTTCAACAAAGAAGTTAGCTCGGAAGCTCGGCGCAGAAAAGAGCCCGCAGGATCTACAATGTGCAGTCCGCTGTTGTGCGGACTTAAAACAAGACCGGGATCCTCAGAGGCAGCCAGAGGGCGACCTTGAGCTTCCCGGGGTAGTCCGCCGTTGTGCGGACTTAAAGCAAGACCGGGATCCTCAGAGGCAGCCAGTGGGCGACCTTGAGCTTCCCGGGGTAGTCCGCCGTTGTGCGGACTTAAAGCAAGACCGGGATCCTCAGAGGCAGCCAGTGGGCGACCTTGAGCTTCCCGGGGTAGTCCGCCGTTGTGCGGACTTAAAGCAAGACCGGGATCCTCAGCGGCAGCCAGTGGGCGACCTTGAGCTTCCCGGGGCAGTCCGCCGTTGTGCGGACTTAAAGCAAGACCGGGATCCTCAGAGGCAGCCAGTGGGCGACCTTGAGATTCCCGGGGAAGTCCGCTGCCTAGTGGACTCTAAACCTAACCAGGATCCTTCGCGTTCACCTGCCATGAACGGAAGCATCCTGGCGTTGGCATATCCCTCAAAGGGCGAGCCCGCCGAACAGGATCGTCGAGAGAAATTAACCGGGCAGGGGGCAGCTAGCACTTATTAGTTTCCTTTAAAATAAAAATGGTTTAAGTCTCTGAGTGTAGGGAAGTTTTTGAAGTCTTTTGGTTCGTTTAAACGTTTTCCGGGCTCAGAGACTATCGAGTTTTTACGAGCATGCCGAGTTTTTCGTTTGCATATACTTAAAAATAAAAAGGTTGAATCGAATTAGCTGTCTCGCCCGGGGTATCACTCTCGAGATCGCTGTGAAACTCCTGAAGCGGACTCATGAGCGGGACAGAGAAAGAAATAGAAACAGGTGGACTTGAAAACCTTCATTTCATTCATTGTTTCAAGATTACATAAGGATTACAAAGAGATACAGCCTAAGCTGGGCCCGCACCAGCGCCCTCGTCATCACCGCCGCGCTTCCTCTTTTTCGACCTATCGGCCTTGTACTTCTCGATGGCGTCGAGCGCGCCTTTCCGCAGAAGCTCGTTGAGCTGCACTTGGAGGCGGCGTTGCTGAGCGTGGAGGTCTTGGAGATGCGTCTCCCTCAGAGACGTGATCTCATCCCTAGAGGCCGCCAACTGACGTTGGAGTTCGGAGATTTCCTTCTGGGCGGCCTCTTCAGCGCGACGGGCCCCTTGCGCATCGGATAGGGCGCGGTCGCGGGCGTCCTCAACCGAAGCTAGCGTGATGGTGAAGGTGGCGGCCCGCTGGCGCAGTTCGTCGACCTCCGTGTTAGAGGAGGCGACCTGCTGGCGCAGCCGGTCCACTTCAGCCCGCAGCTCGCCTGACCGGTCCATTTGGCGGATTCGGAGGATGTACTCGTCTACTCTCCTCTCCGAGTCATGGAGAGTGTCATCGTAGAGAGCGACAGTGTCCCCCGCGGCTTCCGCGACCTCGTCAGCGAGAGCCCGGCCGACCCGCTCTACCTACGGAAAGGGCGAACAATTTGAGTTAGAAGTTAGAGCGGGAGTTTAGGGACAAAGGAGTATGAAGGCGGCCTTACCTCGAGCAGTCGGTTGATAAGAGCGATGTAGGGAGTCCGGGCGAAGATATTGCACCCAGGATCGCCCGCATGAAGAAAGGGGCGCGCTCAGGACCGCCAGAGGAGGAGCCCGCTTGGCTCGCCTCGGCAGGAGCAGCGGGAGGAGGCGCAGTGATGGCAGCAGCAACGGGCTCGGTCCCTTGAGGACCGGCGACCCCTTCATTGGCAGGGGAGGGCACGGCGGTTCCCCCTTGCCCGGGCAAGTCCGGGCCCGAGTTTTCCGAGCTGGAGCATGGAAAGTCGTCCAGGATGGCCCCCAGGTCTGGAGACCAGTAGACCAACCCGCCCAGCTCCGGGAGAGGAGGAACCTCAAGAGCGCCAGGAGCGGGCTCGGACGCGGGCGCGCTGATAGCAGGTGCAGGTGCAGGCGCAGGCTCGGGCATGGGCGCGCTGGTAGCATGCGCAGGCGCGGGCTCGGGCGCGGGCACGCTGAGGGCAGGCGGAGGCGCTAGCGCGGGCTCGGGCGCCGGCGTGCTGGCAGGCGCAGGCTCAGGCGCGGGCTCGGGCTCGGGCGCGGGCGCGGGCTCGGGCGTGGGCGCGCTGGTAGCATGCGCAGGCGCGGGCTCGGGCGCGGGCACGCTGAGGGCAGGCGGAGGCGCGAGCGCGGGCTCGGGTGCCGGCGTGCTGGCAGGCGCAGGCTCAGGCACGGGCTCGGGCTCGAGCGCGGGCGCGGGCGCGGGCGCGGGCGCGGGCGCGGGCTCGGGCGCAGGCGCGATAGCAGCGGCGGGCGCAGGCGCGATAGCAGCGGCAGGCTCAAGCGCGGGTGCAGGCGCGGACTCGGGCGCGGGTGCAGGCGCGGGCTCGGGCGTGTGCTCGGGCGCAGGCGCGCTAGCAGCGGAGGGCGCAGGCGCGGGCGCGGACGTGCTGGGAGCAGGCGCGGCCGGTGTTAGCATCGAGCTCGGAGCAGGCGAAGGATTTGAGCTCGGCGGAGCCGATCCCTCAAAGGGCGGGGGAGGCCCCGCAGTTGCAGCCGCGGGCTCTTCTTCTGAAGCCCGCTCATCGTCATCGGAGCTGGAGGTCGTGCAGAGATCATCGGCTGATCCCAAGCCCGCCTCCGCGAGGGCGGCCTTCCTCCGCTCCTCGACGACTTGTTGGAAGGCTTCACGAGCCTCCCGAACAATGCTGTCCTCTCCCGACGGGCGGGCTGGAGGAGTCTTCTTCTTCTTCGACTTCTTTCGCGGAGCGCCCTCCTCTGGATTCATCACCGCAACAAACAAAGTTTTAGTCAGATCGCCTGGGAACTCGCGCATCAGCACTTCAGCCATTGGGGACTCTACTTCCGCCATGCTGAGAAGAAGCTCGACACGCGGATCCTCGGGCTCGACGAAGGAAATGTGACGTCGCCGAGGCTCCGGGGCGGGGGCCCTCGGAGAAATGACAGAGAGAGAGGTCGCCTGACCTTGGGCTGCTTCGCGGGTTGGTGGCGGCGGTGGCGCGACATCCTCCTTGTCGAGCATCTCGAGGGTGTCCTTGTCGGCGACCTGGATGGGGGAAGCCCGCTTCTTCCCCTTCCTCGCCGAGCTCCCCGCGGCGGAGGTCCCGGCAGCAGGCCGGGAGACCGCGACCTTCCTCCGCATCACCTTCTGCCGGGTGGTGATGGTTCCGGTCCGTAGATCCTTCCAGAGGAAGGAGAAGTCTGGCGCCAGGATCTTCTCGGGAGTCTGCCCCCCGAGGAAGTGCAAGATCGCCTCATCGAGAGATTTATCTCGGGCTGCGGAGATGCATTTCTTCCCCTTGGGGCGATACTCCGTGATCTCCTTGAAGACCGGCAGAGGCGGTCTGCCGGGAAGAGAGCGGACTCCGGTGCAGGTACCTCGCCAGTTGCCCTCGACCATGAACGGATACTCCTTCCAGTACCGATCCTTGTTCTCGACCGCGGAGAAGGGCAGCACCTCGCCGGGGCGGCCTGAGAGGTAGAAGTGGCCGCAGTCGACCACGCTGAAGACTGTCCCCGGCTTGAGGGACCACTTCTTCAAGAGGTAGGCCAGGGGGATCCTCACGTTGAGGGCTTTCTCGATTTGAGAAAGCCCGTAAAGAATCCCCCACGAGTTGCCTGGGAGCTGGGCGGGGCATAAGCCCGCCAGCTCCAGGAGCTCGCTGGCTAGATGGTTCAGGGGCAGCCGAAGCCCTGACCATATTTGCCCCACGGAGACCGCGGTTCCGGAGAGCGGTCTCCCCGATCTCGGGAAGGGGAGAATAGCGAGCTCTTGAGGGATACCCGACGCTGTCCGTAGACTCTCGGGGACGGGCACGCCCCCGATGTCGTTGAACCAGAGGACGGCGGGCTCCTTGGGAGGAGCCTCTCTCTCGGTGCCTAGAGCGAGCACCGAGATGGGGGCGACATTGAGAGGCTCCTCCCGAGGGGTCGCAGCGGCAGCAGCAGCGGTTGAAGAAGAAGCGGCAGCAGAGAAAGCCATGAGAGCAAGAGGGTGCTAGCGAGCTGCGAGTTGAGAGGGCGCTAGCGAGCTGCGAGTTGAGAAAGTTATGGGAGAAGGGAGAGCTGTTTTCACGCAGCGGTAAAAATCGCCCCCCGTCCCCTATTTATAGGCAAGTGAGAGACAGGTGAATCGATCCGCAGTTAATGCCCAAGCGCGCGTGGCGAGCCGACGTGATGGCGATCGAAGTGACAGCTCGCCCTTCGCCAATCAGGCAGTGCCGCGTGGGCCATGCGTGGAAAAAGCTGCGCCGGCGTCGACACTGTCATTACTGACAAAAGAAGCGCGAATGAGGAGGAGACACGTGTCTCGCGCCGATCGAGATCTCATGATGAGATTCGCCGTATCAGCGTTGAGCCTCGCGTCGCATTTAAGGTGAAGCGACCGTTGGAGATTTGGTGCGATACCCAAGTCACAAGATCGCTCGCGGCAGGTGCCCGCAGCTCGCCCGAGGCAGACCCTGGCCGCATGTGACAAGCTCGCATCGGAAGGAGATCGCTCGCGGCCCGCCCAGCGTTATAAAGTACTGGTAGTCAAAGCTCTCGGCGCAGACCGCCCACGGCTGGTGCCCGCAGCTCGCCCGAGGCAGACCCTGACCGTGAGTGATGAGCTCACGCCGGAAGGAGATCGCTCGTGGCTGACACTCCCGGCCCGCCCAGCGTTTGTGAAGTACTGGCAGTCAAAGCTCTCGGCGCAGACCGCCCACGGCTGGTGCCCGCAGCTCGCCCGAGGCAGACCCTGACCGCGAGTGATAAGCTCACGCCGGAAGGAGATCGCTCGTGGCTGACGCTTCCGGCCCGCCCAGTATTTGTGATATACTGGCAGTCAAAGCTCTCGGCGCAGACCGCCCACGGCTGGTGCCCGAAGCTCGCCCGAGGCAGACCCTGACCGCGAGTGATGAGCTCACGCCGGAAGGAGATCGCTCGTGGCTGATGCTCGCGGCCCGCCCAGTATTTGTGATGTACTGGCAGTCAAAGCTCTCGGCGCAGACCGCCCACGGCTGGTGCCCGCAGCTCGCCCGAGGCAGACCCTGACCGCGAGTGATGAGCTCACACCGGAAGGAGATCGCTCGTGGCTGACGCTCCCGGCCCGCCCAGTATTTGTGATATACTGGCAGTCAAAGCTCTCGGTGCAGACCGCCCACGGCTGGTGCCCGCAGCTCGCCCGAGGCAGACCCTGACCGCGAGTGATGAGCTCACGCCAGAAGGAGATCGCTCATGGCTGACGCTCCCGGCCCGCCCAGCGTTTGTGAAATACTGGCAGTCAAAGCTCTCGGCGCAGGCCGCCATCGCTACTATCTCCGCCCCACAAGAAAACTGTTACGGCAGACATTGATATCAGGCACATTACCAGGGATAGGAGTTCGCTAAGACTCCTGAGCAAGCACCAAAGTCTCCTTGGTCGCTCCCTCAGGAGGGGGTAATGTTGGGGGTAGCTGAAATCTACCCTGGAGTTCGCACCCCCCCCCCCCCGTGCTCACCAAATCACCTTGACAGGGAGCGAGATCCACATTAGGCTGAAAGGGCCTAGGCCAAGAGCACTCTTAGGAGCTCGCCTAAGCTCGCTGGAGCTCGCCTGAGATTGCCCAGGAGCTCGCCTAAGCTCGCTCAGGAGCGCGCTAAGCTCACCCAGGAGCTCACCAAACTCGCCCAGGAGCTCGCCTAAGCTCGCTCAGGAGCTCGCCAAGCTCACCCAGGAGCTCGCCTAAGCTCGCTCAGGAACTCGCCAAGCTCACCCAGGAGCTCGCCTAAGCTCGCTCAGGAACTCGCCCCGGAGCTCGCCAAGCCCGCGCGAGAACTCGCTTGCAGTGATAGCGGGAGTTAGACCGTCATGCATAACGAAGACACCGGCATCGCAAACGCCCCTAGCTCACGCAGGAGCTCGTCCCTAGCTCGCGCAGGAGCTCGCCCAAGCTCGCTCAGGAGTTCGCCCAAGCTCGCCAGAATTCCCCAGTTTATCGAAGAGGTTGCTCCCGCGAGGTCCGACTCTTGATAGATGTGGAAGAGAAGGCGGAGCAATGGAGGGTGAGCTCACCTTAGCTCCCCATCGGAGGTCGCCCACAATGTATGAGAGGATGCCAGGTGTCAAAACCCCACGGAAGCTACGTGGACAAACGTGGTCCACGGAAGCTCGCTCGAATCAGTTCGAGACCTCCCAGACTTGAACATTCCAGAATGGCCACCTGGCCACGACAAGAAAGATTCCCTCCCCCACTCAAACCGCCTGGCAGGCTTGACGACAGAATGTCAGGGTGCGAGTACCAAGGACTGTCAGACCCACGCGAGCCAGAACGTGGGGGGTCTAGAAGGCGCCAGAAGAATCTCCACGTGTCGGGCCACGGTAGGCCGTCGATTGCTATAAATGCTCACCCCCAGGCTCCATAGTACAGGTTCGAATTCCTTTTCCCTACCACTTTGGTATACCGCAGCTCGCCATTGTGCCACCGTGACTGACTTGAGCGTCGGAGGGTCTGCGCTCCTAAGGGAGCCAGCCGTTCTCACGTTCTCTTTTCTTTGTCTTGCAGGCAGCCCGCACGGACCAGCGAAAAATCCCCCGAACACCATTCTAGTTCATTCGTACGCTCCATTCAAATTCATTCGTACGCTCCATTCTTATTCATCGCACAAATGTATCCATTCTAATATATTCGTACGATCCATTCAAATTCAATCGTATGATCCATTCTAATTCATTCGCACAAATGTATCCATTTTAATTCATTCGTACGATTCATTCTAATTTATTCATACGATCCATTCTAATCCATTCGCACGATCATTTCTAATTTATTCGTACGATCCATTCTAATTCATTCGCATGAATATATCTATTCTAATTCATTCGTATGATCCATTCTAATTTATTCGCACGATCTATTCTAATTCATTCGTACGATCCATTCTAATTCATTCGTACGATCCATTCTAATTCATTCGAACGAATGTATCATATGAATGAATTAGAATGGATCATGCGAATGAATTAAAATGGATCGTACGAATGAATTAGAATGGATCGTACAAATGAATTAGAAAGGTTACATTTGTGAGAATGAATTAGAATGGATCGTACTAATGAATTAGAATGGATCGTACGAATGGATTAGAATGGATCGTACGAATGAATTAGAATGGATCATACAAATGAATTAGAAAGGTTACATTCGTGAGAATGAATTAGAATGGATCGTACGAATGAATTAGAATGGATCATGCGAATGAATTTGAATGGATCGTACGAATGAATTAGAATGGATCGAACGAATGAATTAGAATGGATATATTCGAGCGAATGAATTAGAATAGTTCGTAGGAATGAATTAGAATGGATCATACGAATGAATTAGAATGGATCGTGCGAATGAATTAGAATGGATTGTACGAATGAATTAGAATGGATACATTCGTGCAAATGAATTATAATGGATCTGACGAATAAATTAGAATAGATCATACGATTCATTCTAATTCATTCGTACGATCCATTCTAATGTATTCGTACGATTCATTCTAATTCATTCGGACGATCCATTCTAATTCATTCGTATGATCCATTCTAATTTATTTGCAAGAATATACTATCCATTCTAATTTATTCGCAAGAATGTATCCATTCTAATTCATTTGTACAATCCATTCTAATTTATTCGTACAAATGTATCCATTCTAATTCATTCGTACGATCCATTCTAATTTATTCGTACAAATGTATCCATTCTAATTCTTTCATACAATCCATTCTAATTCATTCGCACGATCCATTCTAATTCATTCGTATGATCCATTCTAATTCATTCCTATGATCTATTCTAATTCATTCGCTCGAATGTATCCATTCTAATTAATTCGTACAATCCATTCTAATTCATTCGCACGATCCATTCTAATTCATTCGTATGATCCATACTAATTCATTCCTACGATCTATTCTAATTCATTCGCTCGAATGTATCCATTCTAATTCATTTGCACGATCCATTCTAATTTATTCCTATGATCCATTCTAATTAATTCGTACGCTCCATTCTAATTCATTCGCTCGAATGTATCCATTCTAATTCATTCGTACGATCCATTCTAATTCGTTCATACGATGCATTCTAATTCGTTCGTACGATCCATTCTAATTCGTTCGTACGATCCATTCTAATTCATTCGTACGATCCATTCTAATTCATTCTCACAAATGTAACCTTTCTAATTCATTTGTACGATCCATTCTAATCCATTCGTACGATCCATTCTAATCCATTCGTACGATCTATTCTAATCCATTCGTACGATCCATTCTAATTCATTCGCATGAATGTAACCATTCTAATTCATTCGTACGATCCATTCTAATTCATTCGCACGATTGTATCCATTCTAATTCATTTGCACCATCCATTCTAATTCATACCTATGATCCATTCTAATTCATTCGTACTATCCATTCTAATTCATTCGCTTGAATGTATCCATTCTAATTCATTCATACGATCCATTCTAATTCATTCGTTTGATCCATTCTAATTCATTCGCTCGATCCATTCTAATTCATTCGTACGATCCATTCTAATTCACTTACACGATCCATTCTAATTCATTCCTATGATCCATTCTAATTCATTCGTACGATCCATTCTAATTCATTCGTATGATCCATTCAAATTCATTCGCATGATCCATTTTAATTCATTCGTACGATGCTTTCTAATTCATTCGTACGAGTCATTCTAATTCATTCGCACGATCCATTCTAATTCATTCGTACGATCCATTCTAATTCATTCGCACGAATGTATCCTGGATCGTGCAAATGAATTAGGATGGATCCATTCGTACGAATAGATTAGAATGGATCGTGTGAATGAATTAGAATGGATCGTATGAACGAATTAGAATGGATCGTGAACGAATTAGAATAGATCGTATGAATGAATTAGAATGGATCGTACGAATGGATTAGAATGGATTGTACGAATGGATCATGCGAATGAATTAGAATGGATCGTACGAATGAATTAGAATGGATTGTACGAATGAAGTAGAATGGATACATTCGTGCGAATGAATTAGAATGGATTGTGCGAATGAATTAGAACGGATTGTGCGAACGAATTAGAATGGATCATATGAATGAATTAGAATGGATCGTGCAAATGAATTAGAATGGATACATTCGTGCGAATGAATTAGAATGGATCGTAGGAATGAATTAGAATGGATCGTACGAATGAATTAGAATGGTTACATTCGTGTGAATGAATTAGAATGGATCGTACGAATGGATTAGAATGGACCAGACGAATGAATTAGAATGGATTCATTCGCACAAATGAATTAGAATGGATACATACAAATGAATTAGAAAGGTTACATTTGTGAGAATGAATTAGAATGGATACATTCGAATGAATTAGAATGGATCGTACGAATGAATTAGATTAGATCGTACGAATGAATTAGAATGGATCGTACGAATAAATTAGAATGGATTGTGCGAATGAATTAGAATGGATCATACGAATGAATTAGAATGGATCCACCGAATGAGTTAGAATGGATCATGCGAATGAATTAGAATGGATCGTACGAATGAATTAGAATGGATACATTCGTGTGAATGAATTAGAATGGATCGGACGAATGAATTAGAATTGATCGTGCGAATGAATTAGAATGGATCATAGGATTAAATTTGAATAGATCGTACGAATAAATTAGAATGGATACATTTGTGCGATGAATATGAATGGAGCGTACGAATGAATTAGAATGGAGCGTATGAATGAACTAGAATGGATACATTCGTGCGAATGAATTAGAATAGATCATATGAAAGAATTAGAATGGATACATTTGAGAGAATGAATTAGAATGGATCGTACGAATGAATTAGAATGGATCGTGCAAAAAAATTAGAATGGATTGTACGAATGAATTAGAATGGATATATTTGTGTGAATGAATTAGAATGGATTGTGCGAATGAATTAGAATGGATCGTATGAATGAATAAGAATGGATCGTACGAATGAATTAGAATGGATCGTGCGAGTGAATTAGAATGAATCGTATGAATTCATTAGAATGGATCGTACGAATAAATTAGAATGAATCGTACGATCCATTCTAATTCATTCGTCCGATCCATTCTAATTCATTCGCATGAATGTATCCATTCTAATTCATTCGTACAATCCATTCTAATTCATTTGCACGATCCATTCTAATTCATTCCTATGATCTATTCTAATTCATTCGTACGATCCATTCTAATTCATTCGCTCGAATGTATCCATTCTAATTCTTTCATATCATCCATTCTAATTCATTCGCACGAATGTATCCATTCTAGTTCATTCGTACACTCCATTCTAATTCATTCGTACGCTCCATTCTTATTCATCGTACAAATGTATCCATTCTAATTTATTCGTACGATCCATTCAAATTCAATTGTATGATCCATTCTAATTCATTCGCATGATCAATTCTAAGTCATTCGTCTGATCCATTCTAATTCATTCGCACGAATGTATCCATTCTAATTCATTTGTACGATCCATTCTAATTCATTTGCATGATCCATTCTAACTCATTCGTTGGATCCATTCTAATTCATTCGTACGATCCATTCTAATTTATTCGCACGATCCATTCTAATTTATTCGTACGATCCATTCTAATTCATTCGTACGATCTATTCTAATTCATTCGCATGATCCATTCTAATTCATTCGTACGATCCATTCTAATTCATTCGTACAATCCATTCAAATTCATTCGTACGATGCAATCTAATTCATTCGCATAAATGTATCTATTCTAATCCATTCATACGATCCATTCTAATCCATTCGTACGATCCATTCTAATCCATTCGTACGATCCATTCTAATTTATTCTCACAAATGTAACCTTTCTAATTCATTTGTACGATCCATTCTAATTCATTTGTACGATCCATTCTAATCCATTCGTACGATCCATTCTAATTCGTTCATACGATCCATTCTAATCCATTCATACGATCCATTCTAATTCATTCGTACGATCCATTCTAATTCATTCTCACAAATGTAACCTTTCTAATTCATTTGTACGATCCATTCTAATTCATTCGTACGATCCATTCTAATTCGTTCGTACGATCAATTCTAATCCATTTGTACGATCCATTCTAATTCATTCGCACGAATGTATCCATTCTAATTCATTCGTACGATCCATTCTAAGTCATTCGTACGATCCATTCTATTTCATTCGTATGATATATCTAATTCATTCGCACGATCCATTCTAATTCATTCGTACGATCCATTCTTATTCATTCATACGATCCATTCTAATTCATTCGTACGATCCATTCTAATTCATTCGTACGATCCATTCTAATTCATTCGTATGATCCATTCTAACTCATTCGGTGGATCCATTCTAATTCATTCCTACGATCTATTCTAATTCATTCGCACGATCCATTCTAATTTATTTGTACGATCCATTCTAATTCATTCTATGATCCATTCTAATTCATTCGCACGAATTTATCCATTCTAATTCATTTGCACGATCCATTCTAATTCATTCCTATTATCCATTCTAATTCATTCGTACGATCCATTCTAATTCATTCGCTCGAATGTATCCATTCTAATTCATTCGTACGATCCATTCTAATTCATTCGTACGATCCATTTTAATTCATTCGTATGAACCATTCTAATTTATTCGTTCAAATATATCTATTCTAATTCATTCGTAGGATCCATTCTAATTCATTCGCACGATCCATTCTAATTCATTCGTAAGATCCATTCTAATTCATTCATATGATCAATTCTAATTCATTCGTACAATCCATTCTAATTCAGTCGTATGAATGTATCATACGAATGAATTAGAAAGGTTCATAGGAATGAATTAGAATGGATCGTGCAAATGAATTAAAATGGATACATTCATGTGAATGAATTAGAATTGATCGTAGGAATGAATTAGAATGGATCGTACGAATGAATTAGAATGGTTACATTCGTGTGAATGAATTAGAATGGATCGTACGAATGGATTAGAATGGATCGTACGAATGGATTAGAATGGATCGTACGAATGAATTAGAATGGATCGTACAAATGAATTAGAAAGGTTACATTTGTGAGAATGAATTAGAATGGATCGTACGAATGGATTAGAATGGATCGTACGAATGGATTTGAATGGATCGTACGAATGGATTAGAATGGATCGTACGAATGAATTAGAATGGATCATACAAATGAATTAGAATGGATCGTACGATCCATTCTAATTCATTCGTCCGATCCATTCTAATTCATTCGCACGAATGTATCCATTCTAATTTATTCGTACAATCCATTCTAATTCATTTGCACGATCCATTCTAATTCATTTGTATGTTCCATTCTAATTCATTCCTACGATCTATTCTAATTCATTCGCTCGAATGTATCCATTCTAATTCATTCTTTCGATCCATTCTAATTCATTCGTACGATCCATTCAAATTCATTCGCATGATCCATTCTAATTCATTCGTACGATCCATTCTAATTCATTCTCGTGAATGTAACCTTTCAAATTCATTTGTATGATCCATTCTAATTCATTCGTACGATCCATTCTAATCCATTCGTACGATCCATTCTAATCCATTGTTACGATCCATTCTAATCCATTCGTACGATGCATTCTAATTCATTCTCACAAATGTAACCTTTCTAATTCATTTGTACTATCCATTCTAATTCATTCGCACGAATGTATCCATTCTAATTCATTCGTTACGATCCATTCTAATTCATTCGCACGATCCATTCTAATTCATTCGTACGATCCATTCTAATTCATTCGTACGATCCATTCTAATTCATTCGTACGATCCGTTCTAATTCATTTGTACGATCCATTCTAATTCATTCGCACAAATGTATCCATTCTAATTCATTCGTACGATCCATTCTAATGCATTCGTATCATTCATTCTAATTAATTCGCACAATCCATTCTAATTCATTCGTACGATCCATTCTTATTCATTCATACGATCCATTCTAATTCATTCGCACAATCCATTCTAATTCATTCGTATGATCCATTCTAATTTATTCGTATGATCCATTCTAACTCATTTGGTGGATCCATTCTAATTCATTCGTACGATCTATTCTAATTCATTCGCACGATCCATTCTAATTTATTCGTACTATCCATTCTAATTCATTCGTACGATCTATTCTAATTAATTCGCACGAATGTAACCATTCTAATTCATTCGTACGATTCATTCTAATTCATTCGTATGAGCTATTCTAATTCATTCGTATGATCCATTCTAATTCATTCGTATGATCCATTGTAATTCATTCGTATGATCCATTCAGATTCATTCGCACAAATGTATCCATTCAAATTCATTCGTACGATCCATTCTAATTAATTCGCACGATCCATTCTAATTCAGTCGTATGAATGTATCCATTTTAATTCATTCGTACGATCCATTCTAATTCATTCGTACGATCTAATTCATTCGTACAATCCATTCCAATTCATTCGCACGATCTAATATATTCGTTCAAATATATCCATTCTAATTCATTCGTATGATCCATTCTAATTCATTCGCACGATCCATTCTAATTCATTCGCACGAATGTATCCATTCTAATTCATTTGCACGATCCATTGTAATTCATTCCTATGATCCATTCTAATTAATTCATACGATCCATTTTAATTCATTCGTCTGATCCATTCAAATTCATTCGTACGATGCAATCTAATTCATTCGCACAAATGTATCTATTCTAATTCATTCATACAATGCGTTCTAATCCATTCGTACGATCCATTCTAATCCATTCGTACGATCCATTCTAATCCATTCGTACGATCCATTCTAATCCATTCGTACGATCCATTCTAATTCATTCTCACAAATGTAACATTTCTAATTCATTTGTACGATCCATTCTAATTCATTCGCACGATCCATTCTAATCCATTCGTACGATATCGATCCATTCTAATTCATTCCTACGATCCATTCTAATTCATTCGCATGATTGTATCCATTCTAATTCATTTGCACGATCCATTCTAGTTCAACCCTATGAACCATTCTAATTCATTCGTATGATCCATTCCAATTCATTCGCTCAAATGTATCCATTCTAATTCATTTGTACGATCGATTCTAAATCATTTGTACGATCCATTCTAATCCATTCGTATGATCAATTCTAATTCATTCGCACGATCCATTCTAATTTATTCTCACGAATGTTACCTTTCTAATTCATTCGTACGATCCATTCTAATTCATTCGCACGATCCATTCTAATTCATTCGTACGATCCAGTCTAATTCAGTCGTATGAATATATCTATTCTAATTCATTCGTATGATCCATTCAAATTCATTTGTACGATCCATTCTAATTCATTCATACAATCCATTCAAATTCATTTGTACGATGCAATCTAATTCATTCGCACCAATGTATCTATTCTAATTCATTCGTACAATGTGTTCTAATCCATTCGTACGATCCATTCTAATTCATTCGTACGATCCATTATAATTCATTCGCATGAATGTAACCATTCTAATTCATTCATATGATCCATTCTAATTCATTCGTACGATCCATCCTAATTCATTCGTATGATCCATTGTAATTCATTCGTACGATCCATTCTAATTCATTTGCATGAATGTATCCATTCTAATTTATTCATACGATCCAGTCTAATTCATTCGTACGATCCATTCTAATTCATTTGCACGAATATATCCATTCTAATTCATTCATACGATCCTTTCTAATTCATTCGCACGATCCATTCTAATTCTTTCATATGATCCATTCTAATTCATTCGTACGCTCCATTCTTATTCATCGCACAAATGAATCCATTCTAATTTATTCGTACGATCCATTCAAATTCAATCGTATGATCCATTCTAATTCATTCGCACAAATATATCCATCTTAATTCATTCGTACGATCCATTCTAATTTATTCATACGATCCATTCTAATTCATTCGCACGATCCATTCTAATTCATTCATACGATCCATTCTAATTCATTCGCATGAATATATCTATTCTAATTCATTCGTATGATCCATTCTAATTTATTCGCACGATCTATTCTAATTCATTCGTACGATCCATTCTAATTCATTCGTACGATCCATTCTAATTCATTCGAATGAATGTATCATATGAATGAATTAGAATGGATCATGCGAATGAATTAAAATGGATCGTACGAATGAATTAGAATGGATCGTACAAATGAATTAGAAAGGTTACATTTGTGAGAATGAATTAGAATGGATCGTACGAATGAATTAGAATGGATCGTATGAATGGATTAGAATGGATCGTACGAATGAATTAGAATGGATCATACAAATGAATTAGAAAGGTTACATTCGTGAGAATGAATTAGAATGGATCGTACGAATGAATTAGAATGGTTCATGCGAAAGAATTTGAATGGATCGTACGAATGAATTAGAATGGATCGAACGAATGAATTAGAATGGATATATTCGAGTGAATGAATTAGAATAGATCGTAGGAATGAATTAGAATGGATCATACGAATGAATTAGAATGGATCGTGCAAATGAATTAGAATTGATTGTACGAATGAATTAGAATGGATACATTCGTGCGAATGAATTAGAATGGATCCGACGAATAAATTAGAATAGATCGTACGATTCATTCTAATGCATTCGTACGATCCATTCTAATGTATTCGTACGATTCATTCTAATTCATTCGGACGATCCATTCTAATTCATTCGTATGATCCATTCTAATTTATTTGCAAGAATATACGATCCATTCTATTTTATTCACAAGAATGTATCCATTCTAATTCATTCGTACAATCCATTCTAATTTATTCGTACAAATGTATCCATTCTAATTCATTCGTACGATCCATTCTAATTTATTCGTACAAATGTATCCATTCTAATTCATTCGTACGATCCATTCTAATTTATTCGTACAAATGTATCCATTCTAATTCTTTCGTATAATCCATTCTAATTCATTCGCACGATCCATTCTAATTCATTCGTATGATCCATTCTAATTCATTCCTACGATCTATTCTAATTCATTCGCTCGAATGTATCCATTCTAATTCATTCGTACAATCCATTCTAATTCATTCGCACGATCCATTCTAATTCATTCGTATGATCCATTCTAATTTATTCCTACGATCTATTCTAATTCATTCGCTCGAATGTATCCATTCTAATTCATTTGCACGATCCATTCTAATTTATTCCTATGATCCATTCTAATTAATTCGTACGATCCATTCTAATTCATTCGCTCGAATGTATCCATTCTAATTCATTCGTACGATCCATTCTAATTCGTTCATACGATGCATTCTAATTCGTTCGTACGATCCATTCTAATTCGTTCGTACGATCCATTCTAATTCATTCGTACGATCCATTCTAATTCATTCTCACAAATGTAACCTTTCTAATTCATTTGTACGATCCATTCTAATCCATTCGTACGATCCATTCTACTCCATTCGTACGATCTATTCTAATCCATTCGTACGATCCATTCTAATTCATTCGCACGAATGTAACCATTCTAATTCATTCGTACGATCCATTCTAATTCATTCGCACGATTGTATCCATTCTAATTCATTTGCACCATCCATTCTAATTCATTCCTATGATCCATTCTAATTCATTCGTACGATCCATTCTAATTCATTCGCTCGAATGTATCCATTCTAATTAATTCATACGATCCATTCTAATTCATTCGTTCGATCCATTCTAATTCATTCGCTTGATCCATTCTAATTCATTCGTACGATCCATTCTAATTCATTTACACGATCTATTCTAATTCATTCCTATGATCCATTCTAATTCATTCGTACGATCCATTCTAATTCCTTCGCTCGAATGTATCCATTCTAATTCATTCGTACGATCCATTCTAATTCATTTGTACGAATGAATTAGAATGGATCGTACGAATGAATTAGAATGGATCGTGCGAATGAATTAGAATTGATCATACGAATGTATTAGAATGGATCGTGCTAATGGATTAGAACGCTTTGTACGGATGAACTAGAATGGATCGTACAAATGAATTAGAAAGGTTACATTTGTGAGAATGAATTAGAATGGATCGTACGAATGAATTAAAATGGATCGTGCGAATGAATTAGAATGGATTGTACGAATGAATTAGAATGGATCGAACTAATGAATTAGAATGGATACATTTGTGCGAATTAATTAGAATGGATCGTACGAATGAATTAGAATGAATCGTACGAATGCATTAGAATGGATCGTACGAATGAATTAGAATGAATCGTACAATCCATTCCAATTCATTTGTACGATCCATTCTAATTCTTTCATAAGATCCATTCTAATTCATTCGCACGAATGTATCCATTCTAATTCATTCATATAATCCATTCTAATTCATTCGCACGATCCATTCTAATTCATTCCTACGATCCATTCTAATTCATTCGCACGAATGTATCCATTCTAATTTATTCATACGATCCAGTCTAATTCATTCGTATGGTCCATTCTAATTCATTTGCACGAATATATCCATTCTAATCCATTCGTACGATCCATTCTAATTCGTTCATAGGATCCATATTAATTCATTCGTACGATCCATTCTAATGCATTCGTACGATCCATTCTAATTCATTCGTACGATCCATTCTAATTAATTCGCACAAATGTATCCATTCTAATTCATTCGTTCGATTCATTCTAATCCATTCGCACGATTCATTCGTTCGATCCATTCTAATTCATTTGCATGAATGGACGAATGAATTAGAATGGATACATTTGTGCGAATGAATTAGAATGGATTATACAAATGAATTAGAATGGATCATACGATTGAATTAGAGTGGATCGTGCGAATGACTTAGAATGGATACATTCGTACAAATGAATTAGAATGGATCGTGCGAATGAATTAGAATGGATCGTACGAATGAATTAGAATGGATCGTGCGAATGAATTAGAATGGATCGTACGAATGGATTAGAATGGATCGTACGAATCGATTAGAATGGATCGTACTAATGGATTAGAATGGATCGTACGAATGAATTAGAATGGATATTACAAATGAATTAGAAAGGTTACATTCGTGAGAATGAATTAGAATGGATCGTACGAATGAATTAGAATGGATCCACCGAATGGATTAGAATGGCTACATTTGTGCGAATGAATTAGAATGTTTCATGCGAATGAATTAGAATGGATCGTACGAATGAATTAGAATGGTTACATTCGTGCGAATGAATTAGAATGGATCGTACGAATGAATTAGAGTGGATCATGCGAATGAATTAGAATTGATCATACAAATGAATTAGAATGGATCGTAGGAATGAATTAGAATGGATCGTATGAATGAATTAGAATGGTTACATTCGTGCGAATGAATTAGAATGGATCGTACAAATGGTTTAGAATGGATCGTACGAATGGATTAGAATGGATCGTACGAATGAATTAGAATGGATACATTCGAGCGAATGAATTTGAATGGATTGTACGAATGGATTAGAATGGATCGTATGAATGGATTAGAATGGATCGTACGAATGGATTAGAATGGATCGTACGAATGTATTAGAATGGATCATACAAATGAATCAGAAAGGTTACATTTGTGAGAATGAATTAGAATGGATCATGCGAATGAATTAGAATTGATCATATGAATGGATTAGAATGGATCGTACGAATGAATTCGAATAGATCGTGCGAATGAATTTGAATGGATCGTACGAAT
Organism: Chamaelirium japonicum; assembly: GCA_947650365.1. Taxonomy (NCBI): domain Eukaryota; kingdom Viridiplantae; phylum Streptophyta; class Magnoliopsida; order Liliales; family Melanthiaceae; genus Chamaelirium; species Chamaelirium japonicum. The sequence goes on along the minus strand of OX393559.1, from coordinate 16,396,755 downwards.
GAATTAGAATGGATCGTGCGAATGAATTAGAATGGATCGTACGAATGGATTAGAATGGATCGTACGAATCGATTAGAATGGATCGTACTAATGGATTAGAATGGATCGTACGAATGAATTAGAATGGATATTACAAATGAATTAGAAAGGTTACATTCGTGAGAATGAATTAGAATGGATCGTACGAATGAATTAGAATGGATCGTGTAGAATGGATCGTACGAATGGATTAGAATGGATCGTACGAATGAATTAGAATGGATACATTCGAGCGAATGAATTAGAATAGATCGTAGGAATGAATTAGAATGGATCATACGAATAAATTAGAATGGATCGTGCGAATGAATTAGAATGGATTGTATGAAAGAATTAGAATGGATCGTACGAATGAATTAGAATGGATACATAGGAATGAATTAGAATGGATCGTACGAATGAATTAGAATGGATCGTACGAATGGATTAGAATGGATCATACGAATGGATCGTACGAATGAATTAGAATGGATCATACAAATGAATTAGAATGGATTCTAATCCATTCGTACGATCCATTCTAATCTATTCTAATTCATTTGCACAAATGTATCCATTCTAATTCATTCTCACAAATATAACCTTTCTAATTCATTTGTATGATCCATTCTAATTCATTCGTACGATCCATTCGTACGATCCACTCTAATCCATTCTAATTCATTCGCATGATCCATTCGTACGATCCATTCTAATTCATTCGCACGATCCATTCTAATTGATTTGTACGATCCATTCAAATTCATTCGCATGATCCATTCTAATTCATTCGTACGATCCATTCTAATTCATTCTCACGAATGTAACCTTTCTAATTCATTTGTATGATCCAATCTAATTCATTCGTACGATCCATTCTAATCCATTCGTACGATCCATTCTAATTCATTCGTACGATCCATTCTAATTCATTCTCACAAATGTAACCTTTCTAATTCATTTGTACGATCCATTCTAATTCATTCGTACGATCCATTCTAATCCATTCGTACGATCTAATTCTAATTCATTCGTACGATCCATTCTAATTCATTCGCTCGAATGTATCCATTCTAATTCATTCGTACGATCCATTCTAATTCATTCCTACGATCTATTCTAATTCATTCGCACGAATGTATCCATTTTAATTCATTTGCACGATCCATTCTAATTCATTCGCATGATCCATTCTAATTCATTCGTATGATACATTCGTGCGAATGAATTAGAATGGATCGTACGAATGAATTATAATGGATCGTACGAATGAATTTGAATGGATCGTGCGAATGAATTAGAATGGATCGTACGAATGAATTAGAATGGATCGAACGAATGAATTAGAATGGATCGTACGAATGAATTAGAATGGATCGTACGAATGAATTAGAATGGATACATTCGAGCGAATGAATTAGAATAGATCGTAGGAATGAATTAGAATGGATCATACGAATGAATTAGAATGGATCGTGCGAATGAATTAGAATGGATTGTACGAATGAATTAGAATGGATACATTCGAGCGAATGAATTAGAATAGATCGTAGGAATGAATTAGAATGGATCATACGAATGAATTAGAATGGATCGTGCGAATGAATTAGAATGGATTGTACGAATGAATTAGAATGGATACATACATACGAATGAATTAGAATGGATCGGACGAATGAATTAGAATGGATCGTACGATTCATTCTAATTCGTTCGTACGATCCATTCTAATGCATTCGTACGATTCATTCTAATTCATTCGCACGATCCATTCTAATTCATTCGTACGATCCATTCTAATTCATTCGCACGATCCATTCTAATCCATTCGTACAATCCATTCTAATCCATTCGTACGATCCATTCTAATCCATTCGTACGATCCATTCTAATGCATTCGTACGATCCATTCTAATTCATTCCTATGTATCCATTCTAATTCATTCGTATGATCCATTCTAATTCTTTCATACGATCCATTCTAATTCATTCGCACGATCTATTCTAATTCATTCGTATGATCCATTCTAATTCATTCCTACGATATATTCTAATTCATTCGCTCGAATGTATCCATTCTAATTCATTCGTACGATCAATTCTAATCCATTCGTACGATCCATTCTAATTCATTCGCACGAATTTAACCATTCCAATTCATTCGTACGATCCATTCTAATTCATTCGCTCGAATGTATCCATTCTAATTCATTCGTACGATGCATTCTAATCCATTCGTACGATCCGTTCTAATTCATTCGTATGATCCATTCTAATTCATTCCTACGATCTATTCTAATTCATTCGCTCGAATGTATCCATTCTAATTTATTCGTACGATCCATTCTAATTCATTCCTACGATCCATTTTAATTCATTCACACGAATGTATCCATTCTAATACATTCGTACGATCCATTCTAATCCATTTGTACGATGCATTCTAATTCATTCATACAATCCATTCTAATTCGTTCATACGATCCATTCTAATTCATTCGTATGAATGTATCCATTCTAATTTATTCGTACGATCCAGTCTAATTCATTCGTACGATCCATTCTAATTCATTCGCACGAATGTATCCATTCTAATTCATTCATACGATCCATTCTAATTCATTCGCACAATCCATTCAAATTCATTCACACGATCCATTCTAATTCATTCGTACGATCCATTCTAATTCATTCATACGATCTATTCTAATTCATTCGCACGAATGTATCCATTCTAATTCATTCGCACAATCCAATTTAATTCAAACGTACGATACATTCTAATTCATTCACATGATGTATTCTAATTCATTCGTATGATCCATTCTAATTCATTCGTATGATTCATTCTAATTCATTCGTACGATCCATTCTAATTCATTCGCACAAATGTATCCATTCTAATTCATTCGTACGATTCATTCTAATTCATTCGCATGATCTATTCTAATTCATTTGTACGAATGTATCCATTCTAATTCATTCGCACGATCCAGTCTAATTCATTAGCACGATCCATTCTATTTCATTCGTATGATCCATTCTAATTCATTCCAACGATCTATTCTAGTTCATTCGCTCGAATGTATCCATTCTAATTCATTCGTACGATCCATTCTAATTCATTCGTACGATCCATTCTAGTTCATTCGTTCGATCCATTCTAATTCATTCGCACGAATTTTGTAACATCCGCCCCAAACACACAAGATTTTGTCCGCTTTGCCCGTGCCCGTACGAGAACTTCCCAGGGGGTCACCCATCCTGGTACTACTCTCGCCCGAGCACGCTTAACTACGGAGTTCTTACGAAATCCGTAGCGGCGCACGGTTTTAAAACGCGTCTTCTATGTTTGGGAGGGGAAATTATATAAGTTGCTCAGGATCTCCTTCTCTCCAGGCGATGTGGGGCTAACTCATGGCCTTGTACACCTCACCTCATCTCACCTCACCTCATCCATCTTGGCATTCCCGCCTCAGGAGTCTTGGCTCTTGGCTATTGGCCTATTGGATCTTGGTCGTCACAATCCACCCCCCTCAGGGCTACACGTCCTCGTGTAGGGTTAGACCCCCCCCCCATCCCGAGGAGAACCGGCTCTGATACCATTTTGTAACATCCGCCCCAAACACACAAGATTTTGTCCGCTTTGCCCGTGCCCGTACGAGAACTTCCCAGGGGGTCACCCATCCTGGTACTACTCTCGCCCGAGCACGCTTAACTACGGAGTTCTTACGAAATCCGTAGCGGCGCACGGTTTTAAAACGCGTCTTCTATGTTTGGGAGGGGAAATTATATAAGTAGCTCAGGATCTCCTTCTCTCCAGGCGATGTGGGGCTAACTCATGGCCTTATACACCTCACCTCATCTCACCTCACCTCATCCATCTTGGCATTCCCGCCTCAGGAGTCTTGGCTCTTGGCTATTGGCCTATTGGATCTTGGTCGTCACAAATGTATCATACGAATGAATTAGAATGGATCATGCAAATGAATTAGAATGGATAGTGCAAATGAATTAGAAAGGTTACATTCGTGAGAATGAATTAGAATGGATCGTACGAATAAATAAGAATGGATCGTACGAATGAATTAGAATGGATACATTCGAGCGAATGAATTAGAATGGATCGTACGAATGAATTAGAATGGATCATAGGAATGAATTAGAATGGATCGTACGAATGAATTAAAATGGATCGTGCGAATGAATTAGAATCGGTCGTACGAATGAATTAGAATGGATCATGCGAATGAATTAGAATGGATCGTACAAATGAATTAGAATAGATTGTACGAATGAATTAGAATGGTTACATTCGTACGAATGAATTAGAATGGATCGTACGAATGGATTAGAATGGATCGTACGAATGGATCGTTAGAATGAATTAGAATGGATCGTACGAATAAATTAGAATGGATCGTACGAATGAATTAGAATGAATCATACGAATGCATTAGAATGGATCGTACAAATGGATTAGAATGGATCGTACGAATGGATTAGAATAGATCGTACGAATGGATTAGAATGGATCGTACGAATGAATTAGAATGTATCATGCAAATGAATTAGAAAGGTTACATTCGTGAGAATGAATTAGAATGGATCGTACGAATGAATTAGAATGGATCATGCGAATAAATTTGAATAGATCGTATGAATGAATTAGAATGGATCGAATGAATGAATTAGAATGGATACATTCGAGCGAATGAATTAGAATAGAGCATAGGAATGAATTAGAATGGATCATACGAATGAATTAGAATGGATCGTGCGAATGAATTAGAATGGATTGTACGAATGAATTAGAATGGATACATTCGTGCGAATGAATTAGAATGGATCGTACGAATGAATTAGAATCGATCGTGCGAATGAATTAGAATGAATCGTACGAATGAATTAGAATGGATCGTACGAATGAATTAGAATTGATATATTTGTACGAATAAATTAGAATGGATTATACGATTGAATTAGAATGGATACATTCTTGCGAATAAATGTATCCATTCTAATTCATTCCTACGATCCATTCTAATTCATTCGCACGAATGTATCCATTCTAATTCATTTGCACGATCCATTCTAATTCATTCCTATGATCCATTCTAATTCATTCGTATGATACATTCATACGACTGAATTAGAATAGATTATACGAATGAATTAGAATTGATCATACGAATGAATTAGAATGGATGGTACGAATGAATTAGAATGAATCGTGCGAATGAATTAGAATGGATCATAGGAATGAATTAGAATGGATCGTACGAATGAATTAGAATGGATCGTATGAACGAATTAGAATGGATCGTACGAATGAATTAGAATGGATCGTACAAATGAATTAGAATGGATCGTACGAATGAATTAGAATTGGATATGTTCGTGCGAATGAATTAGAATGGATCGTGCGAATGAATTAGAATAGATAGTACAAATGAATTAGAAAGGTTACATTTGTGAGAATGAATTAGAATGGATTGTACGAATTAATTAGAATGGATCGTACGAATAAATTAGAATGGATACATTCGTGCGAATGAATTAGAATGGATCGTAGGAATGAAATAGAATAGATCGTACGAATGAATTAGAATGGTTACATTCGTGCGAATGAATTAGAACGGATCGTACGAATGGATTAGAATCGATCGTACGAATGAATTAGAATGGATACATTCGAGCGAATGAATTAGAATGGATCGTGCGAATGAATTAGAATGGATCGTGCGAATGAATTAGAATGGATCGTACGAATGAATTTGAATAGATCGTAGGTATGAATTAGAATAGATCGTGCGAATGAATTAGAATGAATCGTACGAATGAATTAGAATGGATCGTACAAATGAATTAGAAAGGTTACATTTGTGAGAATAAATTACAATGGATGGTACGAATGAATTAGAATGGATCCATTCTAATTCATTCCTACGATCCATTCTAATTCATTCGCACGAATGTATCCATTCTAATTCATTCGTATGATCCATTCTAATTCATTCCTACGATCTATTCTAATTCATTCGCTCGAATGTATCCATTCTAATTTATTCGTTCGATCCATTCTAATTCATTCGTACGATCCATTCAAATTCATTCGCTCGAATGTAACCTTTCTAGTTTATTTGTACGATCCATTCTAATTAGAAAGGTTACATTCGAGCGAATGAATTTGATCCATTCTAATACATTCGTGCGAATGAATTAGAATGGATCGGACGAATGAATTAGAATGGATCGGATGAATGAATTAGAATGGATTGTACGAATGAATTAGAATCGATCGTGCGAATGAATTAGAATGGATCGTAGGAATGAATTAGAATGGATCGTGCAAATGAATTAGAATGGATCCATTTGTACAAATGAATTAGAATGGATTGTGCGAATGAATTAGAAAGGATCGTACGAATGAATTATAATGGATCGTGCGAATGAATTAGAACGGATCGTACGAATGAATTAGAGTGGATACATTTGCGCGAACGAATTAGAATGGATCGTACAAATGAATTAGAATGGATCGTACGAATGAATTAGAATGGATCATACGAATGAATTAGAATGGATCGTGCGAATGAATTAGAATGGATTGTACGAATGAATTAGAATGGATACATTCGTGCGAATGAATTAGAATGGATCGGACGAATGAATTAGAATGGATCAGAGGAATGAATTAGAATGGATCGTACGAATGGATTAGAATGGATCAGAGGAATGGATTAGAATGGATCAGAGGAATGGATTAGAATGGATCGTACGAATGGAGTAGAATGGATCGTGCGAATGAATTAGAATGGATCGTACGAATGAATTAGAATGGATCGTGCGAATGAATTAGAATGAATCGTACGAATGCATTAGAATGGATCGTATGAATGAATTAGAATGGATACATTCGAGCGAATGAATTAGAATAGATCGTAGGAATGAAATAGAATGGATCATACGAATGAATTAGAATGGATCATGCAAGTGAATTAGAATGGATTGTACGAATGAATTGGAATGGATACATTCGTGCGAATGAATTAGAATGGATCGGACGAATGAATTAGAATGGATCGTATGATTCATTCTAATTCATTCGTACGATCTATTCAAATTCATTCGTACGATCCATTCTTATTCATTCGCATGATCCGTTCTAATTCATTCGTACGAATGTATCCATTCTAATCCATTCGCACGATCCATTCTAATTCATTCAAATGAATTAGAATGGATACATTAGAGCGAATGAATTAGAATGGATCGTGCGATGAATTAGAATGGATCATACGAATGGATTAGAATGGAACGTACGAATGAATTAGAATGGATCATACAAATGAATTAGAAAGGTTACATTCGTGAGAATGAATTAGAATGGATCGTACGAATGAATTAGAATGCATTCGTACGATTCATTCTAATTCATTCGCATGATCTATTCTAATTCATTCGTACAATCCATTCTAATTCATTCGCATGAATATATCTATTCTAATTCATTCTTATGATCCATTCTAATTTATTCGCACGATCTATTCTAATTCATTCATACGATCCATTCTAATTCATTCGTACGATCCATTCTAATTCATTCGCACGAATGTATCATACGAATGAATTAGAATGGATCATGCGAATGAATTAAAATGGATCGTACAAAGGAATTAGAATGGATCGTACGAACAAATTAGAATGGATCGTACGAACGATTAGAATGGATCGTACGAATGAATTAGAATGGATCATACGAATAGATTAGAATGGATCGTGCGAATGAATTAGAATGGATACATTCGTGCGAATGAATTAGAATGGATCGAACGAATGAATTAGAATGGATTGTGTGAATGAATTAGAATAGATTGTGCGAATGAATTAGAATGGATACATTCGTGCGAATGAATTAGAATGGATCGGACGAATGAATTAGAATGGATCGTACGATTCATTCTAATTCATTCGTACGATCCACTGTAATGCATTCGTACGATTTATTCTAATTCATTTGCACGATCCATTCTAATTCATTCGTACGATCCATTCTTATTCATTCATACGATCCATTCTAATTCATTCGTACAATCCATTCTAATTAGATCGTATGATCCATTCTAATTCATTCGCACAAATGAATCCATTTAAATTCATTCGTACGATCCATTCTAATTTATTCATACGATCAATTCTAATTCATTCGCACGATCCATTCTAATCCATTCGTACGATCCATTCTAATTCATTCGTACGATCCATTCTAATTCATTCCTACGTACGAATCATTCTAATTCATTCGCACGAATGTAACCATTTAATTCATTCGTACGATCCATTCTAATTCATTCCTACGATCCATTCTAATTCATTCGCACGAATGTATTCATTCTAATTCATTCGTTCGATCCATTCTATTTCATTCGTACGATCCATTCAAATTCATTCGCATGATCCATTCTAATTCATTCGTACGATCCATTCTAATTCATTCTCACGAATGTAACCTTTCTAATTCATTTGTATGATCCATTCTGATCCATTCGTAGGATCCATTCTAATCCATTCGTACGATCCATTCTAATCCATTCATACGATCCATTCTAATCCATTCTTACGATCCATTCTAATTCATTCGTACGATCCATTCTAATTCATTCTCATAAATGTAACCTTTCTAATTCATTTGTACGAACCATTCTAATTCATTCGTACGATCCATTCTAATCCATTTGTACTATCCATTCTAATCCATTCGTACAATCCATTGTAATTCATTCGCACGAATGTATCCATTCTAATTCATTTGTACGATCCATTCTAATTCATTCCTACGATCCATTCTAATTCATTCGCACGAATGTATCCATTCTAATTTATTTGCACGATCCATTCTAATTCATTCGTACGATCCATTCTAATTCATTCTCACGAATATAACCTTTCTAATTCATTTGTATGATCCATTCGAATTCATTCGTACGATCCATTCTAATTCATTCGCTTGAATGTATCCATTCTAATTCATTCGTACGATCCATTCTAATTCGTTCATACGATCCATTCTAATTCGTTCGTACGATCCATTCTAATCCATTCGTACGATCCATTCTAATTCATTCGTACGATCCATTCTAATTCATTCGCTCGAATGTATCCATTCTAATTCATTCGTACGATCCATTCTAATTCGTTCATACGATCCATTCTAATTCGTTCGTACGATCCATTCTTATTCATTCGCACGATCCATTCTAATTCATTCGTACGATCCATTCTAATTCTTTTGTATGATCAATTCTAATTCATTCGCATGATCCATTCTAATTCATTCGTACGATCCATTCTAATTCATTGGTATGATCCATTATAACTCATTCTAAATCATTCGCACAAATGTAACCTTTTTAATTCATTTGTAAGATCCATTCTAATTCATTCGTACGATCCATTCTAATTTATTCGCACGAATGTATCCATTTTAATTCATTCGTTCGATCCATTCTAATTCATTCGTACGATCCATTCTAATTCATTCGTACGATCCATTCTAATTCATTCGTACGATCCATTCTAATTCATTCTCACGAATGTAACCTTTCTAATTCATTCGTATGATCCATTCTAATTCATTCGTACGATCCATTCTAATCCATTCGTACGATCCATTCTAACCAATTCGTATGATCCATTCTAATTCATTCACACGAATGTATCCATTCTAATTCATTTGCACGATTCATTCTAATTCATTCGTACGATCCATTCTAATCCATTCGTATGATAAATTCTAATTCGTTCGTACAAATGAATTAGAATGGATCGTACGAATGAATTAGAATGGATCGTACGAATGAATTAGAATGGATAGTACGAACAAATTAGAATGGATCGTATGAACGAATTAGAATGGATCGTATGAAGGAATTAGAATGGATACATTCGAGCAAATGAATTAGAATGGATCGTATGGATCGTACGAATGAATTAGAATGGATCGTACGAATGGATTAGAATGGATCGTTCGAACGAATTAGAATGGATCGTATGAACGAATTAGAATGGATCGTACGAATGAATTAGAATGGATACATTCGAGCGAATGAATTAGAATGGATTGTACGAATGGATTAGACTGGATCGTACGAATGGATTAGAATGGATCATACAAATGAATTAGAATGGATCATACAAATGAATTAGAAAGGTTACATTCGTGAGAATGAATTAGAATGGATCGTACGAATGAATTAGAATGGATCATACGAATGAATTAGAATGGATCGTACTAATGGATTAGAATGGATCGTACGAATGGATTAGAATGAATTAGAATGGATCGTACGAATGGATTAGAATGGATCGTGCGAATGAATTAGAATGGATCGTACGAACGAATTAGAATGGATCGTATGAACGAATTAGAATGGATCGTACGAATGAATTAGAATAGATACATTCGAGCGAATTAATTAGAATGGATCGTGGAATGAATTAGAATGGATGACAGGAATGAATTAGAATGGATCATACGAATGGATTAGAACGCATTGTACGAATGAATTAGAATGGATTGTACAAATGAATTAGAATGGATACATTCGTGCGAATGAATTAGAATCGATCGTACGAATGAATTAGAATGGATCGTGCAAATGAACTAGAATGGATAGTGCGAATGAATTAGAATGGATCGTACGAATGAATTAGAATGGATCAACCGAATGAGTTAGAATGGATCATACGAATGAATTCGAATTGATCGTACGAACGAATTAGAATGAATCGTACGATCCATTCTAATTCATTCGTCCGATCCATTCTAATTCATTCGCACGAATGTATCCATTCTAATTCATTCGCACGAATGTAACCATTCTAATTCATTCGTACGATCCATTCTAATTCATTCCTGCGATCCATTCTAATTCATTCGCACGAATGTATCCATTCTAATTCATTTGCACGATCCATTCTAATTCATTCCTATGATCCATTCTAATTCATTCGTATGATCCATTCTAATTCATTCGTACGATCCATTCTAATCCATTCATACGATCCATTCTAATTCATTCGTATGATCCATTCTAATTCATTCCCACAAATGTAACCTTTCTTCATTTGTACGATCCATTCTAATCTATTCGTACGATCCATTCTAATCCATTTCGACGATCCATTCTAATCCATTCGTACGATCCATTCTAATTCATTCGTACGATCCTTTCTAATTCATTCGCACGATCCATTCTAATTCATTCGCACGAATGTATCCATTCTAATTCATTCGTACGATCCAATCTAATTCATTCGCACGATACATTTGTGCGAATGAATTAGAATGGATCGTACGAAAGGATTAGAATGGATCGTACGAATGAATTAGAATGGATCGTACAAATGAATTAGAAAGGTTAAATTTGTGAGAATGAATTAGAATGAATCGTACGAATGAATTAGAATGGATCGCACGAATGAATTAGAATGGATCGTATGAATGAATTAGAATGGATCGTACGAATGCATTAGAAAGGATACATTCGTGCGAATGAATTAGAATGGATCGTACTAATGAATTAGAATGGATCGTGCGAATGAATTAGAATGGATCGTACGAATGAATTAGAATAGATCGTGCGAATGAATTAGAATGGATCGTACGAATGAATTAGAATGGCTACATTTGTGCGAATGAATTAGAATAGATCGTACGAATAAATTAGAATGGATCGTACGAATGAATTAGAATGGATCGTACAAATGAATTAGAATGGATAAATTCGTGCGAATGAATTAGATTGGATCGTACGAATGGATTAGAATGGATCATAGGAATGAATAAGAATGGATCATACGAATGAATTAGAATGGATCGTACAAGATCGTAGGAATGAATTAGAATGGATCGTACGAATGATTTAGAATGGTTATATTCGTGCGAATGAATTAGAATGGATCGTACGAATGAATTAGAATGGATCGTGCGAATGAATTAGAATGGATCATACGATCCATTCTAATCCATTCGTACGATCCATTCTAATTTATTCGTACGATCCATTCTAATTCATTCGTACAATCCATTCTAATTCATTCGTTTGATCCATTCTAACTCATTCGCATAAATGTATCCATTCTAATTCATTCGTATGATCCATTCTATTTCATTCGCACGATCCATTCTAATTCATTCGTACGATCCATTCAAATTCATTCGCATGATCCATTCTAATCCATTCGTACGATCCATTCTAATTCATTCTCACGAATGTAACCTTTCTAATTCATTTGTATGATCCATTCTAATTCATTCGTACGATCCATTCTAATCCATTCGTACGATCCATTGTAATTCATTCATACAATCCATTCAGATTCATTCGCACAAATGTATCCATTCAAATTCATTCGTACGATCCATTCTAATTAATTTCCACGATCCATTCTACTTCAGTCGTATGAATGTATCCATTTTAATTCATTTTTACGATCCATTCTAATTTGTACGATCCATTCTAATCCATTCGTACGATCCAATCTAATCCATTCGTACGATCCCTTCTAATTCATTCCTACGTGCGATCCATTCTAATTCATTCGCACGAATGTAACCATTCTAATTCATTCGTACGATCCATTCTAATTCATTCCTACGATCCATTCTAATTCATTCGCACGAATGTATCCATTCTAATTCATTTGCACGATCCATTCTAATTCGATCTATTCTAATTCATTTCTACGATCTATTCTAATTCATTCACTCGAATGTATCCATTCTAATTCATTCGTACGATACATTCTAATTCGTTCATGCGATCCTTTCTAATTCGTTCATACGATCCATTCTAATTCGTTCGTACGATCCATTCTAATTCATTCGCACGATCTATTCTAATTCATTCGTACGATCCATTCTAATTCCTTCGCTCGAATGTATCCATTTTAATTCATTCGTACGATCCAAATAAATTAGAATGGATCATACGAATGAATTAGAATGGATCGTGCGAATGAATTAGAATAAATCATACGAATGCATTAGAATGGATCGTACGAATGAATTAGAATGAATCGTACGATCCATTCTAATTCATTCGCTCGAATGTATCCATTCTAATTCGTTCGTACGATCCATTCTAATTCGTTCGTACGATCCATTCTAATTCGTTCGTACGATCCATTCTAATTTATTCGCACAATCTATTCTAATTCATTCATATGATCCATTTTAATTCATTCCTACGATCTATTATAATTCATTCGCACGATCCATTCTAATTCATTCGTACGATCCATTCTAATTCATTCGCACGAATGTATCCATTCTAATGCATTCGTACGATTCATTCTAATTCATTCGCACGATCCATTCTAATTCATTCGTATGATCCATTCTAATTCATTCCTACGATCTATTCTAATTCATTCACTCGAATGTATCCATTCTAATTCATTCGTTCGATCCATTCTAATTCATTCGTACGATCTATTCAAATTCATTCGCATGATCCATTCTAATTCATTCGTACGATCCATTCTAATTCAATCGTATGATCCATTCTAATTCATTCGCACAAATGTATCCATTATAATTCATTCGTACGATCCATTCTAATTTATTCATATGATCCATTCTAGGTCATTCGCACGATCCATTCTAATTCATTCGTACGATCCATTCCAATCCATTCGTATGAATGGATTAGAATGGATACATTCGTGCAATCCATTCTAATTCATTTGCACGATCCATTCTAATCCATTCGTACGATCCATTCTAATCCATTCGTGCGATCCATTCTAATCCATTCGTACGATCCATTCTAATTCATTCGCACAAATGTATCCATTCTAATTCATACGATCCATTCTAATTCGTTCATACGATCCATTCTAATTCATTCGCACGAATGTAACCATTCTAATTCATTCGTACGATCCATTCTAATTCATTCCTACGATCCATTCTAATTCATTCGCACGAATGTATCCATTCTAATTCATTTGCATGTTCCATTCTAATTCATTCCTATTATCCATTCTAATTCATTCGTACGATCCATTCTAATTCATTCGCTCGAATGTATCCACTCTAATTCATTCGTACGATCCATTCTAATTCATTCGTAGAATCCATTCTAATTCATTCTCACGAATGTAACCTTTCTAATTTATTTGTATGTATCCATTCTAATTCATTCGTACTATCCATTCTAATTCATTCGCACGATCCGTTCTAATTCATTGGTACGATCCATTCTAATTCATTCGCTCGATCCATTCTAATTCATTCGTACGATCCATTCTAATTCATTCGCACGAATGTATCCATTCTAATGCATTCGTACGATTCATTCTAATTCATTCGCACGATCCATTCTAATTCATTCGTACGATCCATTCTAATTCATTCGTCCGATCCATTCTAATTCATTTGCACGAATGTATCCATTCTAATTCATTCGTACAATCCATTCTAATTCATTCGAACGATCTATTCTAATTCATTCGTATGATCCATTCTAATTCATTCCTACGATCTATTCTAATTCATTCGCTCGAATGTATCCATTCTAATTCATTCGTTCGATCCATTCTAATTCATTCGTACGATCCATTCAAATTCATTCGCATGATCCATTCTAATTCATTCGTACGATCCATTCTAATTCATTCTCACGTATGTAACCTTTCTAATTCATTTGTATGATCCATTCTAATTCATTCGTACGATCCATTCTAATTTATTCGTACGATCCATTCTAATTCATTCGTACGATCTATTCTAATTCATTCGCACGAATGTAACCATTCTAATTCATTCGTATGATTCATTCTAATTCATTCGTATGAGCAATTCTAATTCATTCGTACGATCCAGTCTAATTCATTCGTACGATCCATTGTAATTCATTCATACAATCCATTCAGATTCATTCGCATAAATTTATCCATTCAAATTCATTCGTACGATCCATTCTAATTAATTCGCACGATCCATTCTAATTCAGTCGTATGAATGTATCCATTTGAAATCATTCGTACGATCCATTCTAATTCATTCGTACGATCTAATTCATTCGTATGATCCATTCTTATTCATTCGTACGATCCATTCTAATTCATTCGTACGATCCATTTCTAATTCATTCGTACGATCCATTCTAATTCATTCTCATAAATGCAACCTTTCTAATTCATTTGTATGATCCATTCTAATTCATTTGTACGATCCATTCTAATTAATTCGTACGATCCATTCTTATCCATTCGTACGATCTATTCTAATCCATTCATACGATCCATTATAATTCATTCTCACAAATGTAACCTTTCTAATTCATTTGTACGATCCATTCTAATTCATTCGTACGATCCATTCTAATCTATTCGTACGATCCATTTTAATCCATTCGTACGATCCATTCTAATTCATTCGCACGAATGTAACCATTCTAATTCATTCGTACGATCCATTCTAATTCATTCCTACGATCCATTCTAATTCATTCGTCCGATCCATTCTAATTCATTCGCACGAATGTATCCATTCTAATTCATTCGTACAATCCATTCTAATTCATTCGCACGATCCATTCTAATTCATTCGTATGATCCATTCTAATTCATTCCTACGATCTATTCTAATTCATTCGCTCGAATGTATCCATTCTAATTCATTTGTACGATCATTTCTAATTCATTCATACAATCCATTCAAATTCATTCGCATGATCCATTCTAATTCATTCGTACGATCCATTCTAATTCATTCTCACGAATGTAACCTTTCTAATTCATTTGTATGATCCATTCTAATTCATTCGTATGATCCATTCTAATCCATTCGTACAATCCATTCTAATCCATTCGTACGATCCATTCTAATTCATTCGTACGATCCATTCTAATTCATTCGTATGAATGTATCCATTCTAATTTATTCATACGATCCAGTCTAATTCATTCGTACGATCCATTCTAATTCATTCGCACGAATATATCCATTCTAATTCATTCGTACGATCCATTCTAATTCATTCATATGATCCATTCTAATTCATTCGCACGAATGTAACCATTCTAATTCGTTCGTACGATTCATTCTAATTCATTTGTACGATCCATTCTAATTCATTCGTACAATGCGTTCTAATCCATTCGTACGATCCATTCTAATTCATTCCTATAATCCATTCTAATTTATTCGTACGATCCATTCTAATTCATTCGCTCGAATGTATCCATTCTACTTCATTCGTACGATCCATTCTAATTCGTTCATACGATCCATTGTAATTCGTTCGTACGATCCATTCTAATTCATTCGTACGATCCATTCTAATTCATTCTCACGAATGTAACCTTTCTAATTCATTTGTACGATCCATTCTAATTCATTCCTATGATCCATTCTTATTCATTCGTACGATCCATTCTA
This sequence comes from Chamaelirium japonicum, assembly GCA_947650365.1. Classification (NCBI taxonomy): domain Eukaryota; kingdom Viridiplantae; phylum Streptophyta; class Magnoliopsida; order Liliales; family Melanthiaceae; genus Chamaelirium; species Chamaelirium japonicum. The sequence continues at coordinate 16,380,284 of OX393559.1, read as the reverse complement.
TTTCATTCGTACGATCCATTCTAATTCATTCTCACAAATGTAACCTTTCTAATTCATTTGTACGATCCATTCTAATCCATTCGTACGATCCATTCAAATCCATTCGTATGATCCATTCTAATTTATTCGCACGAATGTAACCATTTTAATTCATTCGTATAATCTATTCTAATTTATTCGTACGATCCATTCTAATTCATTCGTACGATCTATTCTAATTCATTCGTACGATCTATTCTAATTCATTCCTACGATCCATTCTAATTCATTCGCACGATCCATTCTAATTCATATGCACAAAGGTATCCATTCTAATTCATTTATACGAACCATTCTAATTCATTCGTACGATCCATTCTAATTCATTCGCACGATCCGTTCTAATTCATTCGTACGATCCATTCTAATTCATTCGCATGATCCATTCTAATTCATTCTTTCGATTCATTTGTACGATCCATTCTAATCATTCGAACGAATGAATTTGAATTAGAATGGATCGTGCGAATTAATTAGAATGGATCGATCCATTCTAATCCATTCGTACGATCCATTCTAATTCATTCGTACGATCCATTCTAATTCATTCTCACAAATGTAACCTTTCTAATTCATTCGTACGATCCATTCTAATTCATTCGTACGATCCATTCTAATCCATTCGTACGATCCATTCTAATCCATTCGTACGATCCATTCTAATTCATTCGCACGATCTAATTCATTCGCATGATCCATTCGTACGATCCATTCTAATCCATTCGTACGATCTATTCTAATTCATTCATACGATCCATTCTTATTCATTCACATGATGTATTCTAATTCATTCGTACGATCCATTCTAATTCATTCGCACGATCCATTCTAATTCATTCGTATGATCCATTCTAATTCATTCCTACGATCTATTCTAATTCATTCGCTCGAATGTATCCATTCTAATTCATTAGTTCGATCCATTCTAATTCATTCGTACGATCCATTCAAATTCATTCGCATGATCCATTTTAATTCATTCGTACGATCCATTCTAATTCATTCTCACGAATATAACCTTTCTAATTCATTCGTACAATCCATTCTAATTTATTCGTACGATCCATTCTAGTCCATTCGTACGATCCATTCTAATCCATTCGTACGATCCACTCTAATTCATTCGCACGATCCATTCTAATTCATTCGTATTCTAATTCATTCGTACGATCCATTCTGATCCATTCTAATTCATTCTCACGAATGTAACCTTTCTAATTCATTTGTACGATCCATTCTAATTCATTCGTACAATCCGTTCTAATCTATTCGTACGATCCATTCTAATCCATTCGTACGATCCATTCTAATTCATTCGCACGAATGTAACCATTCTAATTCATTCATATGATCCATTCTAATTCATTTGTACGGTCCATTCTAATTCATTCGTACGATCCATTCTAAACCATTCGTACGATCCATTCTAATTCATTCGCACGAATGTAACCATTCTAATTCATTCATACGATCCATTCTAATTCATTCGCACAATCTATTCTAATTCATTCGTACGATCCATTCTAATCCATTCGTACGATCCATTCTAATTCATTCGTACGATCCATTATAATTCATTCTCACAAATGTAACCTTTCTAATTCATTTGTACGATCCATTCTAATTCATTCGTACGATCCATTCTAATCCATTCATACGATCCATTCTAATCCATTCGTATGATCCATTCTAATTCATTCGCACGAATGTAACCATTCTAATTCATTTGTACGATCCATTCTAATTCATTCCTACGATCCATTCTAATTCATTCGCACGAATGTATCCATTCTAATTCATTTTCACGATCCTTTCTAATTCATTCCTATGATCCATTCTAATTCATTCGTACGAACGAATTTGAATGGATCGTACGAATGAATTAGAATAGATACATTCGTGCGAATGAATTAGAATGGATCGTACGAATGAATTAGAATGGATCTACGATTCATTCTAATTCGTTCGTACGATCCATTCTAATTCATCCGTATGATCCATTCTAACTCATTCTGTGGATCCATTCTAATTCATTCGTACGATCCATTCAAATTCATTCGCACTATCCATTCTAATTCATTCGCACGATCCATTCTAATTCATTCGCACTATCCATTCTAATTCATTCGCACGATCCATTCTAATTCATTCGTACGATCCATTCTAATTCATTCGCACGAATGTATCCATTCTAATTCATTTGTACGATCCATTCTAATTCATTCGTACAATGCGTTCTAATCCATTCGTATGATCCATTCTAATTCATTCCTATGATCCATTCTAATTCATTCGTATAATGCGTTCTAATCCATTCGTACGATCCATTCTAATTCATTCGTACAATGCGTTCAAATCCATTCGTACGATCCATTCTAATTCATTCCTATGATCCATTCTAATTCATTCGCTCGAATGTATCCATTCTAATTCATTCGTACGATCCATTCTAATTCGTTTATACGATCCATTCTAATTCGTTCGTACGATCCATTCTAATTCATTCGCACGATCCATTCTAATCCATTCGTACGATCCATTCTAATTCATTCGTACAAATGAATTAGAATGGATCGTATGAATGAATAAGAATGGATTGTACGAATGAATTAGAATGGATCGTGCGAATGAATTAGAATGAATCGTACGAATGCATTAGAATGGATACATTCGTGCGAATGAATTAGAATGGATCGTACGAATGAATTAGAATGGATCGTACGAATGAATTAAAATGGATACATTTGTACGAATAAATTAGAATGGATTGTACGAATGAATTAGAATGGATCGTACGAATGAATTAGAATGGATCATACAAATGAATTAGAATAGATACATTCGAGCGAATGAATGAGAATAGATCGTAGGAATGAATTAGAATGGATCATATGAACGAATTAGAATGGATCGTGCGAATGAATTAGAATGGATCGTGTGAATGGATCGTATGAATGAATTAGAATGGATCCACCGAATGAGTTTGAATTGATCATACGAATGAATTAGAATTGATCGTACGAACGAATTAGAATGGATCGTATGAATGAATTAGAATGGATCATACGAATGGATTAGAATGGATTGTACGAATGGATCATGCGAATGAATTAGAATGGGTCGTACGAATGAATTAGAATGGATACATTCGTGCGAATGAATTAGAATGGATTGTGCTAATGAATTAGAACGGATTGTGCGAATGAATTAGAATGGATCGTGAGAATGAATTAGAATGGATCGTATGAATGAATAAGAATGGATCGTACGAATGAATTAGAATGGATACATTCGAGCGAATGAATTAGAATGGATCGTACGAATGAATTAGAATGGATCATACGAATAAATTAGAATGGATCGTACGAATGCATTAGAATGGGTACATTCGTGCGAATGAATTAGAATGGATTTCCATTCTAATTCATTCGTACGATCCATTCTAATTCATTCGCACGAATGTATCCATTCTAATTCATTTGTACGATCAATTCTTATTCATTCGTACAATGCGTTCTAATCCATTCGTACGATCCATTCTAATTCATTCCTATGATCCATTCTAATTCATTCGTACGATCCATTCGAATTCATTCACTCGAATGTATCCATTCTAATTTATTCGTACGATCCATTCTAATTCGTTCATACGATCCATTCTAATTCGTTCGTACGATCCATTCTAATTCATTCGCACGATCCATTCTAATCCATTCGTACGATCCATCCTAATTCATTCGTACAAATGAATTAGAATGGATCGTATGAATGAATAAGAATGGATTGTACGAATGAATTAGAATGGATCGTGCGAATGAATTAGAATGAATCGTACGAATGCATTAGAATGGATACCTTCGTGCAAATGAATTAGAATGGATCGTCCGAATGAATTAGAATGGATCGTACGAATGAATTAAAATGGATACATTTGTACGAATGAATTAGAATGGATCGTACGAACGAATTAGAATGGATCATACGAATGAATTAGAATGGATACATTCGAGCGAATGAATTAGAATAGATCGTAGGAATGAATTATAATGGATCATACGAATGAATTAGAATGGATCATGCGAATGAATTAGAATGGATCGTGCGAATGAATTTGAATGGATCATATGAATGAATTAGAATGGATCCACCGAATAAGTTAGAATGGATCATACGAATGAATTAGAATGGATTGTACGAACGAATTAGAATGGATCGTATAAATGAATTAGAATGGATCGTACGAATGGATTAGAATGGATCGTACGAATAGATCATGCGAATGAATTAGAATGGATCGTACGAATGAATTAGAATGGATCGTACGAATGAATTAGAATGGATACATTCGTGCAAATGAATTAGAATGGATTGTGCGAATGAATTTGAACGGATTATGCGAATGAATTAGAGTGGATCGTGCGAATAAATTAGAATGGATCGTATGAATGAATAAGAATAGATCGTATGAATGAATTAGAATGGATACATTCGAGCGAATGAATTAGAATAGATCGTACGAATGAATTAGAATGGATCATACGAATGAATTAGAATGGATCGTACGAATGCATTAGAATGGATACATTCGTGCGAATGAATTAGAATGGATCATACGAATGAATTAGAATGGATCGTACGAATGAATTAGAATGAATCGTACTAATTTATTAGAATGCATTGTACGAATCCATTCTAATCCATTCGTACGATACATTCAAATTCATTCGTACGATCCATTCTAATTCATTCGTACAATCCATTCAAATTCATTCGTACGATGCAATCTAATTCATTCGCACAAATGTATCTATTCTAATTCATTCGTACAATGCGTTCTAATCCATTCGTACGATCCATTCTAATTCAGTCGTACGATCCATTCTAATTCATTCATACAATCCATTCAAATTCATTCGTACGATGCAATCTAATTCATTCGCACAAATGTATCTATTCAAATTCATTCGTACAATGCGTTCTAATCCATTCGTACGATCCATTCTAATCCATTCGTACGATCCATTCTAATTCATTCGCACGAACGTATCCATTCTAATTCATTCGTACGATCCATTCTAATTCATTCCTACGATCCATTCTATTTCATTCCTACGATCCATTCTAATTCATTCGCTCGAATGTATCCATTCTAATTCATTCGTACGATCCATTCTAATCCATTCATACGATCCATTCTAATTCATTCGTACGATCCATTCTAATTCAATCTCACAAATGTAACCTTTCTAATTCATTTGTACGATCCATTCTAATTCATTCGTACGATCCATTTTAATTCATTCGTATGATCCATTCTAATTCATTCGTATGATACATTCGTGCGAATGAATTAGAATGAATCGTACGAATGAATTAGAATGGATCGTACGAATGAAGTAGAATGGATACATTTGTACGAATAAATTAGAATGGATTATATGAATGAATTAGAATGGATACCTTCTTGCGAATATATTAGAATGGATCGTATATTCGTGCAAATAAATTTGAATGGATCATACGAATAAATTAGAATAGATCGTGCGAATGAATTAGAATGAATCGTACGAATGCATTAGAATGGATCGTACGAATGAATTAGAATGAATCGTACGATCCATTCTAATTCTTTCGTCCGATCCATTCTAATTCATTCGCACGAATGTATCCATTCTAATTCATTCGTACAATCCATTCTAATTCATTCGCACGATCCATTCTAATTCATTCGTATGATCCATTCTAATTCATTCCTACGATCTATTCTAATTCATTCGCTCGAATGTATCCATTAATGGATCATATGAACGAATTAGAATGGATCGTACGAATGAATTAGAATGGATACATTCGTACGATCCATTCTAATTCATTCATACGATCCATTCTTATTCATTCGTACGATCCATTCAAATTCATTCGCATGATCCATTCTAATTCATTCGTACGATCCATTCTAATTCATTCTCACGAATGTAACCTTTCTAATTCATTTGTATGATCCATTCTAATTCATTCGTACGATCCATTCTAATCCATTCGTACGATCCATTCTAATCCATTCGTACGATCCATTCTAATCCATTCATACGATCTATTCTAATTCATTCGTATGATCCATTCTAATTCATTCTCACAAATGTAACCTTTCTAATTCATTTGTACGATCCATTCTAATCCATTCGTACGATCCATTCTAATCCATTCGTACGATCCATTCTAATCCATTCGTACGATCCATTCTAATTCATTTTCACTCGTACGATCCATTCTAATTCATTCGTATGATCCATTCTAATTCATTCTCACAAATGTAACCTTTCTAATTCATTTGCACGATCCATTCTAATTCATTCGTACGATCTATTCTAATTCATTCTCACAAATGTAACCTTTCTAATTCATTTGTACGATCCATTCTAATTTATTCGTACGATCCATTTTAATCCATTCGTATGATCCATTCTAATTCATTCGTACGATCCATTCTAATTCATTCTCACAAATTTAACCTTTCTAGAATGTATCCATTCTAATTTATTCGTACGAATAAATTAGAATGGATCGTACGAACGAATTAGAATTAGAATGGTTACATTCGTGCGAATGAATTAGAATGGATCGTACAAATGGATTAGAATCGATCGTACAATCCATTAGAATGGATCGTGCGATTCATTTGCGATTCCTATGATCCATTCTAATTCATTTGCACGATCTATTCTAATTCATTCCTATGATCCATTCTAATTCATTCGTACGATCCATTCTAATTCATTCGCTCGAATGTATCCATTCTAATTCATTCGCACGATCCATTGTAATTCATTCATATAATCCATTCAGATTTATTCGTACGATCCATTCTAATTCATTCGTACGATCCATTCTAATTCATTCGTACGATCCATTCTAATTTTTTCGTACGATCCATTCTAATTCATTCGCACGATCCATTCTAATTCATTCGTACAATCCATTCTAATTCATTCGTACGATCCATTCTAATTCATTCGCACTATCCATTCTAATTCATTCGTACGATCCGTTCTAATTCATTCGTACGATCCATTCTAATTCATTCGTACAAATGTATCCATTCTAATTCATTCGTACGATCCATTCTAATTCATTCATACGATCTATTCTAATTCATTCGCACAAATCCATCCTAATTCATTCGCTCGAATGTATCCATTCTAATTCATTCGTACGATCCATTCTAATTCATTCTCACGAATGTAACCTTTCTAATTCATTTGTATGTATCCATTCTAATTCATTCGTACGATCCATTCTAATCCATTCGTACGATCCATTCTAATTCATTCGTACAATCCATTCTAATTCATTCGTACGATCCATTCTAATTCATTCGTACGATCCATTCTAATCTATTCATACGATCCATTCTAATTCATTCCTATGATCCATTCTAATTCATTCGCACGAATGTATCCATTCTAATTCATTTGCACGATCCATTCGAATTCATTCCTATGATCCATTCTAATTCATTAGTACGATCCATTCTAATTCATTCGCTCGAATGTATCCATTCTAATTAATTCGTACGATCCATTCTAATTCGTTCATACGATCCATTCTAATTCGTTTGTACGATCCATTCTAATTCGTTCGTACGATTCATTCTAATTCATTCGTACGATCCATTCTAATGCATTCGTACGATTCATTCTAATTCATTCGCACGATCCATTCTAATTCATTCGTACGATCCATTCTTATTCATTCATACGATCCATTCTAATTCATTCGCACAATCCATTCTAATTCATTCGTACGATCCATTCTAATTCTTTCGTATGATCCATTCTATCTCATTCGGTGGATCCATTCTAATTCATTCGTACGATCCATTCTAATTCATTCGTACGATCATTCGTACGATCCATTCTAATTCATTCGTATGATCAATTCTAATTCATTCGTACAATCCATTCTAATTCATTCGTATGAATGTATCATACGAATGAATTAGAATGGATCATAGGTGTTTGGGGATATTTTTCGCTGGTCCGAGCGGTCTCCCTGCAAGACAAAGAAAAACGTAAGAACGGCTGGCTCCCTTAGGAGCGCAGGCCCTCCGACGCTCAAGTCAGTCTATGATGGACAAGGGAGAGCTGTAGTAGACGAAAGTGGTAGGGATGAGGGTTTCCAACCTGTACTTTGGAGCCTGGGGGCGGGCATTTATAGCCTACGGCGGCCTACTAGAGTGCAACACCTGGCAGTCTTTTCCAGCACCTTGTAGATCCCCACGTTTCGACCCTCATGGGTCCCTGACAATCTTATGGAATCGGACCCCTGGCGGCCTTTGTCGTCTAGCTCACCTGGCGGAGTAGTGGGGGACAGTCACTGTTCTGTCGCTGCTAGGTGGATTTTCTGGAATGTTCAAGTCTGAGAGGTCTCAAACCGACTCGGGCGGCTTCCGTGGACTTCAATCGTCCACGTAGCTTCAAAAAGGTTTCGACACCTGGCAGCCCTTGTCAAGAGTCGGGCTCTTAGGAGGGGGACCTCTTTGACAACGGGTTCAGGCGATCCGCCACTTTCTCCCTATTGTCAAAAGTCGGGCTCCGGAGAGGGCGACCTCTTCGACAACGGGAGCGGCCTGGCGATCTCTTTGAGCGTTCTACCGGTGTTCGTTGATGCCCTTCTAAGTTTTCTCTTTGGCCAAAGCTCCCGCACAAGCCTTGGGGCGGGCTCCAGTGTAAGAGGGGGGGACGAGGGCATGCTCCCGCGCGAGTTCCTCATCTTTTGGATTCCTGGGGTCTATGAGATCCTCAGAAAAGGGCGAACTAATGGCGAGCTCCAGGGGCTAGGGGCGAGCTCCGTTGCGAGCTAGGGGGCAAGCTCCTTGCGAGCTAGGAGGGGTGCTCCTCGCAAGCAGGGGGGGCGAGCTCCTTGCGAGCTGGGGAAGCGAGCTCCTTGCGAGCTGGGGAGGAGCGAGCTCCTGAAGAGCTGTGGGGCGAGCTTCTTTCGAGCTGAAGGCGAGCTCCTTGCGAGCTGGGGAGGAGCGAGCTCTTTAAGAGCTGTGGGCGAGCTTCTTGCGAGCTTTTACAGGAGTTCCTGCGTGGGCCTGGGCAAGCTCCGGTGCGAGCTGGTTGCGTGCTCCTATAAGTACCCATATAGCCCAATGTGGATCTCGCTCCCAGTTGAGATGAGACAGCGAGCCCACAGGGAATGTTAGGAAACTAAATATTAGATCGACAAGGTCGTGCTCGGCTTCCGAGGGTTCCAACTCCTGGACGGGCTCCTGTGCGAGCTCTACCTCAAGTGTGCTGCAATAATGTTCAAGATACGTGGTTTTCAGCTACCCCCAACATTACTCCCTCCTGAGGGAGTGGCTAAGGAAGGCGAGCCACTTACTCAGGAGTCCTAGCGAGCTTACGACATCTGCCGGAGTAAGCTCGGGTGCGAGCTCCAATCCCCTGAAAATGTGCCTGATATCAATGTCTGTTGCAACAACCGTCGGGCGGGCTAGTCGCATACGGTCGGGGTCCTCCTCGGGCGGGCTGTAATTGCCGGCCGTTGGCGACCTTGCGTCGAGAGTTTTGACTCCCAGTATCTCATGAGCGAGGCCATGAGGACGATGCCGCTCTGTCCAAGGGACGTGGCTAGCTGCTGCCTACAAGCGCTGGGCGGGCCGGGAGCATCATCCACGAGCGATCTCCTTCCGGTGCGAGCTCACCACGCGCGGTCAGGGTCTCCTTCGGGCAAGCTGCGGGCACCTGCCGCATGCGATCTTGGGGCTCGGGTTTCGCACCAAATCTTCGACGGTCGCATCACCTTAAATGCGACACGAGATTTGAGGTTGATACCATGAATCTCATCATGAGATCCTGATCGGCGCGAGACACGTGTCTCCTTCTCATTTGCGTTTGTTTTTGCCAGAAAAAGGACGGTGTCGGTGCCGGCGTAGATTTTTCCACGCGTGGCCCACATGGCGTCTTACGATTGGGAGAAGCCGAGCTGTCACTTTAACCGTCGTCGCATCGCCTCGCTGAGCGCGCTCGAGCATTTATTGCGGCTCGATTCACCTGCCTCTTACCTGCCTATAAATAGGGGATGGCGGGGAACTTTTACCGCTGTGTGAAAAACAGCTCTCCCTTCTCCCTTTGCTTTTTTAGCTCGCAGCTCGCCAGCGACCTTTCGCTTTCATGGCTTCTTCTGCTGCCGCTTCTTCTTCAGCTGCCGCTGCTGTTGCGTCCTCCCGAGAGGAGCCTCTCAATGTCGCCCCCATCTCGGTGCGAGCTCCGGGCTCAGGGGAAGAGGCGTCTCCGAAGGAGCCCACCGTCGTCTGGCTTCGCGATATCGGGGGCGCACCCATCCCCGAGAGTCTTCGAACCGCGGCGGGCATCCCCCCGGAGCTCGCCATTCTTCCCCTCCCGAGCTCGGGGAGGCCGCTCTCCGGCACCGCGGTCTTCGTAGGGCAGATATGGTCAGGGCTCCGACTGCCTCTGAACCATCTGGCCAGCGAGCTCCTGGAGCTGGCGGGCTTATGCCCCGCCCAGCTTCCGGGAAACTCGTGGGGGATCCTTTACGGGCTTTCTCAAATCGAGGAAGCCCTAAACGTGAGGATCCCCCTGGCCTACCTCCTGAAGAAGTGGTTCCTCAAACTGGGACCCGTCTTCAGCGAGGTAGACTGCGGTCTATTCTACCTCACGGGTCGCTCCGGTGAGGTGCTACCGTTCTCCGCAGTTGAGAACAAGGACCGGTACTGGAAGGAGTACTCGTTCGTGATCGACGGCGAATGGCGAGGTCCTCGAGCCGGCGTCCCCTCTCTTCCCGGCAGACCGCCTCTTCCTACCTTCAAGGAGATCGCGGAATACCGGGCCAAGGGGAAAAAGTGCATCGCCGCAGCCCGGGAGAAATCTCTCGACGATACGATACTGCACTTCCTCGGGGGATGAACTCCCGAGAAGGTCCTCGCGCCGGACTTTTCCTTCCTCTGGAAGGATCTCCGAACCGGAACCATCACCACCCGACAAAAGGTGATGCGGAAGAAGGTCGCGGTCTCCCGGCGCTCTGGGTCGACCTCCACAGCCGCTCCCGCGACCTCCGGGGCGGGGACTTCCGCGGCGAAGAAGGGGAAGAAGCGGGCTTCTCCCATTAGGGCTGCCGATGAGGACATTCCCTCTCAGCCGTCTCCAGCCCGCGAAGTAGCTTCAGGTCAGGCGACCAATCCTTTACCCCCCATTCTCTCTCTGAGGGGCCCAATCCCGGAGCCCCGGCGTCGTCGCATCACTTTTGTCGAGCCCGAGGATCCGCACGTCGAGCTTCTTCTCAGCATGGCGGAAGTGGAGTCCCCAATGGTTGAAGTGTTGATGCACGGATTCCCAGGTGACCTTTCTAAACCTCTTTTTGTTGCAGTGATGACCCCAAAGATGGAGGGCGCCCCTCAGAAGAAAAAGAAGAAGAAGAAAGCTCCGTCTGTCCGCCCGATGGTAGACGACGACATCGTGCGCCAGGCTCGCGAAGCCTTCAATCGGATCCTCGAAGAGCGGAGGAAGGCCACCGTGGCCGAGGTGGGCTTGGGATCGGGCGATGATTTCAGCACTGCCTCCAGCTCGGACGAGGAGGAGGAGCGGGCTTCGGAGGACGAATCCGCTCCGACAGCTGCGGTGCCTCCCCCGCCCTTCGAGGGGCCGGCTCCCAGCTCCTCGTGCTTGCCCATGCCGAGCGCGCCTCCTCTGCAGGCCGTGCTCACTCCATCGAGCATGGCCCCTCTGGGCGCTCTTGGCGCCGTCAGTGCGCCCGCTAGCACCGCGGTGGCCTCTCCGTCAGCCGTGCCTGCTCCCAGCGCAACTTCACCACCGACCGCACCTGCTCCCAGCGTGCCTGCTATTGCACCTCCCGCCGTGCCAACAACCGCACCCGCTCCCAGCGCGCCCGCCGCTCCCGCGAACTCACCAACCGTCACACCGCCTGCCGCTCCCGCGACCTTCGAGGGGCCATCCTTGGCCCCTGCTCCCCGCTCGCCCGCCAGCGCTCCGGCGACCAGCGCCCCAGCGGCCTTGCCAACCGCCATTCCGTCCAACGCTCCCGAGGGTTCCATCCTCGCGGAGGAGCTGGGCGGGTTGGTCTCCTGGTCTCCGAACCTGGGGGCCATTCGGGAGGATCTTCCGAGCTCAAGCTCGGAGGCTTTGGACCCCGGCATGCCCGACGAAGGGCGAGCCGTCGTGCTACCCCCTGTCAATGAAGGGGGTGCCAGCATTCAAGAGGCTGTGCCCACTCCGGCCGTGGCCCCCGTGGTGCTCGAGCCCGCCGATGCTGCCGCCGCTGCATCTTCCTCTGCGGCTCCGGCCGAGGACATCCAAGCGGGCTCCTCCTCAGGAGACCCTGTGCGCGCCCCTTACTTCATGCGGGAGATCCTCGAGCACAATATTTTCGCCCGGACTCCCTACATCGTCCTCGTCAATCGGCTCGTCGAGGTAAAAATCTCCCCTACTTTCCTTTGTTGCAGTTTTCTCTTATTGCCTTATTCTTCTAACTGTTTTGATTCGCCATAGGTGGAGCGGGTCAGCCGGGCTCTCACCGTCGAGGTTGCTGGCATCGCGGGGGATATGGTCTCCCTCTACGATGACACTCTCCTTGGCTCGAAGAGGAGAGTAGACGAGCATATCCACCGTCTTCGCCAGATGGATCGATCCGGTGAGCTCCGTGCTGAGGTGGACCAGCTGCGCCAGCAGGTCGCCTCCGCTGACACGGAGGCTGGCCAATTGTGCCAGCGGGTTGCCACCCTCACCACGGGGCTGGCTTCGGTTGAAGATGCTCGCGCCCGTCCCGTATCCGATCTGCAAGAGGCTCGCCAAGCTAAAGAGGCCACCCAGAAGGAACTTTCCGAGCTCCAACGTCAGGTGGCAGCTTCTAGGGACGAGATCGCGGCTCTGTAGGAAATGCATCTCCAAGACCTCCGCTCTCAGCAAAGCCGTCTCCAGTCGCAGCTCAACGTGCTCCTTCGGAAGGGCGCGCTGGATGCTATTGAGAAGTATAAGGCTGAAAGGTCGAAAAAGAGGAAGCGTGGCGATGACGATGGTGCGGGTGCGGCCCCAGCTTAGGCTCTTTTATCGTTTTGTAACCTTGCCGATGTAACCTTAATGATGAACGATAAACATCTCTTGAGCCCGTCTTTGTGTCTTTTTCTGTGTTTGCTTTCTCTCCTTCCATGAGTCCGCTTAACAATCTTTGCAGCGATCTCGAGGGTCGTACCCCGGGCGAGGCAACTAATTCGATTCAACCATTTTATTTTGAAATATATGCAAACGAAAAAGCTCGACATGCTCGCTAAATCTCGATATAATCTCTTAGCCCGGAAAACGAAAAGACAAGCGAACCAAATAACTTAAACAAAATTCCCTACACTCAGAGATTTAAATCATTTTTATTTTGAAGAAAACTAGTAAGTGCTAGCTGCCCCCTGCCCGGTTAATTTTCCCCACAGATCCTGTATACTGGACATGCCCTTCGATGGGTTACCAAGGGAAGTTCGGGCTACCTGAAAGGGTGGTCGCCCTTCTCAAGTTTCCCTAATTCACGCCAGGATGCTTCCGCTCATGGTGGGTGAACGCGAAGGATCCCGGCAAGGTTTACAGTCCTCTAAACAGCGGACTACCCTGGAAATCTCAAGGTCGCTTATTGGCGGCCTCTGAGGAATCCAGTCCTGCTTTAAGTCCGCTCAACGGCGGACTGCCTCAGGAATCTCAAGGTTGTTTTCTGGCAACCTCTGAGGAACCTGATCTTGCTTTAAGTCCGCATGACAACGGACTGAATCGCTTTGTAGAATATGCGAGCTCTTTTCATGCTGAGCTTCTGGGCTTGAATACTTTGGTGAAATCGACCTTGCTCATTCATAAACTTTTCAGAAGATAATTTTGCAAACAGGTCACCAGTTCTAGGCATAAAACTTCCGAAGATGCATAGCGTTCCAAGGTCGCTCAAGGAGGTCGCCCTCAACAGTCATCAACTGGTAGGCCCCGGATCCTCGTGCTTGGTGCACTATGTAGGGGCCTTCCCAGTTCGTCACAAGCTTTCCGGTGTTAGGCTCCTGCGTATTCGCGAACACTTTCCTCATTACCAGGTTGCAAGCTTTGAACGCTCGATGGCGAACTTTCTTATCGTAGGCGCGCTTCATTTCTTGTCTATACCCGGCGAGGTGTAGGTTGGTGCGCTCCCTTCGTTCTTCGAGCTGATCGAGGGAGTTGGAGAGTAGATCGTCATTGTCGACCTCGTCTGCTGCGAGCCTCCTCTCGGTAGGCAGCTCGGCCTCCACGGGGAGTACAGCTTCGCACCCGTAAGTGAGACCGAAAGGCGACTCGCCAGTTGAGCGTCGTGGAGTGGTGCGATAGGCCCATAGCACGCCGTCGAGTTCCTGCTCCCACAAACCCTTCTTCCCTTCCAACCTTTTCTTGAGGTTGTCAAGGATTACCCGATTTGTGACTTCGGCCTGCCCATTGCTTTGAGGGTACCTTGGAGAGGAAAACCTTAGGTCGACCCCGTATTCGGCATAAAATCTTTTGATTAAGTGATTGTCGAACTGGCGACCATTATCGGTAATAAGTATTCGGGGCAGACCAAACTGATAAAAAATGTTTTTCCAAAGGAAGTCTTTCACCTGCTTTTCACCTATCTTCGCTAGCGGGACCGCTTCCACCCATTTGGTGAAGTAGTCGGTGGCTACCAAGATGAATTTCTTCTGCCGGCCTGATTGAGGGAAAGGTCCCACAATGTCGAGCCCCCACTGCTGGAATGGCCAAGGGCTCACCAGAGGGTGCAGCTCTTCAGCGGGCATGTGATTTGTCGTGGCATGCTTCTGGCATTGAATGCACCTTTGGGCGACCTTCAATACATCTTGCTTGAGGGTGGGCCACCAATATCCTTGCCTCCTTACCTTTGCAGCCAGAGACCGCCCACCAGCGTGATTTCCCAGCTCGCCGGAATGAATGCAATCTAAAACCTCTTCAGTTTCAGGGTGCTCAATACAACAAAGATTTGTCCCGCCGAAGGATTTCCTAAAAAGGCGATCCCAGCGAATGAGATAGCGCCCAGCGCACTTCTCCATTCACCGAGCTTCTTCCCTGTCTTCCGGGAGCTCGCCTTTCTGGAGGAAACGAATAATAGGCGCGGTCCATCCGCCAGGTGACACGTCGGCCGACACTTGGTTAACGGCGGGCTCTGCTAGCTGGAGTCGAGATTGACTCTGGACTTCGATGAAAATCTGGCGTGCTTTCGATCCTCCCAGCAGGGAGGCGGCATTTGCCAAGGCGTCAGCCCTCCTATTATCGGCCCGCGGAATTTGTTCGAAAGAGATCTTCTCGAACCCCGCGACCTTGCCTTTCACCAGGTCCACGTAGCCCGCCATTCGCGTATCTCGGGAGGCGTAATCTCCTTTGATTTGACAAATGATTAGCTGTGAGTCGCTAAAGACCCTCAACCGTTTGGCACCTACTTCTTGAGCGAGCTCTAGTCCGGCGAGCAGTGCCTCATATTCCGCTTCGTTGTTGGTGGCAGCGAAGTCCAATCGGACTGACTTCTCAAGAAATTCCGCTCGGGCGATCAGTGCGACCCCGATACCGGCTCCCAAAGCGTTGGAGGAACCATCGATGAACAGCTCCCAATCCGCTATTTCCGAATGCTTCACTGGAGGAAGCTCCCCTAGATCACCCAAGAACCTCGCTTTCCCAGGGTGCGCCTTAGTTGGCTCATCCTCCTAGTACTGAACTGGCTCTTCTATGGGGAAGTCCACCAAGAAATCCGCAAGGACCTGCCCTCTGACCGCAACTCGTGGGACATACTCTAAACCGTAGGCGGCGAGCTCAGCGGACCATCGATAGAGCCTCCCGGCTACCAAGGGCCTAAATAGCGTGCTCTTCAGGGGATGCTCCGTGATTACCTTGATGGTGTGTGCCGAGAAGTAGGGGTGGAGTTTTCTCGCGGTAAGGACCAAGGCCAATGCGACCTTCTCGATTGGTCGATACCTGAGCTCGGCAGGGAGCATTGTGTGGCTCACAAAGTAAACTGGCCGCTCGACCTTTGCCTCTTCCACCACGAGGACCCCGCTTACCGCATTCTCGGTAACCGCAAGATACACGTCCAGCTCGGCGCCGTCCTTCGGTGCCGCTAGAATGGGCAGGCTCGCCAAATAGTCCTTGATCTTCCGAAAAGCGAGCTCGCATTTCTCGTCCCAGCAAATGCTCGCTCCTTTTCGAAGCAACTCAAAAAGAGGTCGGCAATTGTCGGAAGATTTGGAGATGAATCGGTTTAGTGCGGCGATTCGGCCGCTCAATCTTTGGACCTCCTGTCGGGTTCTTGGTGCGGGCATCTCGACGAGAGCCCGGATCTGCCCAGGGTCGGCCTCGATCCCCCTGTGGGTGACCAGGTACCCTAGGAATTTCCCCGAGGTTACTCCGAATGCGCACTTAGCCGGTTTTAGCCTTGTTTGGAATTTTCTCAAGATTTCAAAGATTTCGCCCTCGGTCAGCGAGGTCCCAAGATGAACAATTCTCGGGCCTCCTTTGTCACCAATGTCGACTTCTTGTAGTGGCTCGGCAACGGGGAAACTCCCTTTCTTGGGGCCTGCTGGGCAATCTTGCTCCTCCAACTTTGGATCCGCACCGCTCCCACCCAGAGGTGGAGTAGGGGATTTAAGCGAGGAGACCCCTATAGGACTTCGAGGGAGCTCGCTCGTGGGGAGCGTTAATTGCTAGGAGGGCGCCGGCCTCTTGGCCTCAGCGACCTCCACGTCCATGAGATGGAGAACGTCCTGCTCGCATCTAGTAGCGGCGACTTAGTCTCCTCGAATGACTACGACCCCGCTGGCCGTGGGAAATTTGAGGGCCTGATGATTGGGTGATGACACCGCATTCATCTGCCTCAACCAAGGCCGCCTCAGGATGGCGTTGAAATCATACAGTCCGTCAACCACTGTGAAGCGAACCTGACGTACCTCCGGGCCCGCAGTCACGGTGAGAGTTATTTCGCCGACGACCTTAGCGACCTCGCCGGTGAAGCCACTGAGGGAGCCCGTCGAGGGAGATAGATCTATCTGTCTCAACCCCATTCGCTGGAAGGCCGACAAGAAGAGGATGTCCACGGCGCTCCCCGAGTCAACCAGAGCCCGCCTCACCTTAATGTTTGCCATCATGAGGCATATGACGAGGGGGTCATTGTGGGGTGCGACGACTCCAACCATGTCGTCCTCCGAAAACCAGACAAAATCGTGGGCTTCTACCCTTGGTGCTTGAAGTAAAACAGGAGTTAGTGAGACAGAAAATACCTTCTGTGCCCGTTCCATCTCCCTGACTCACCGGCGAGCTTTATTACTGGATCTTGGGCCGCTCAGGTGCCCGCTAATGGTGTGGCAGATCGCCGGTCCTCCCAGAGGAGGCAGAGGTAGAGCAGGCTTCGCAAGTCCTGGGCGGTCTCCCTCCCGAGGGGCCCATCCCGGTATCACCTCGAATCTCCTCGGGGGCGAGATGAATTGGTTCAAGTGCCCCAGGGTGACCAAATCCTCCAGGTGATTCTTCAGAGCTCGGCATCTATTGGTGTGATGCCCAGGGCTACGGTGAAACGCGCACCGTCGGGTATTATCGGTGGAGCCCGGCTCTCCGTCCTAAAGGGGTGGAGGGTACTGAACAAAGGGTTCATTCCGGATCTGGTGAAGGATCTGCCCTGGGGAGTGTATTAGCACCGTGAAATCCCGCTCTCCGGGGCCCGGAGGTAGGCGCCAGTTCGCCGGCCTTCCAGCGGCCACTGCGGGGGCTTCCACGGGCTGCGCGATAGGAGTTGCGGGTAGACCGGGCAAAGGTACCGCCGGGGGTATCTCCCGTCTCTCCACAGCCTTAACGACGAGAGGTCGCAGAGCCGGCGGAGGTCGCTGCTCAACTGCCTTCCCTTTCCGGTCTAACACCGCATCTTCAAGCTTGATGTGTTGCTGGACCAGGGCGAAGAGTTCAACCATTGTGCGAGGATCTTTGATTACCAGTGCGTCATGAAGCTTGCCCCCCTCGAGGAGGGCGCTCCTGAAAGCACTCACCGCCATGCGATCTTGGCCCGCCGCGTCTTCCAGAGCGAGGTAGGCGCTTTGGAATCGCGTTGCAAAGCACCGGAGCGTTTCGTGAACTCCCATGGCCAAGGTAAACAGAGACTTAATTCTCTTCGGGGGTTGCCTGTTGCAGCGGTATTGCTCGAGAAACAACCTAGAGAGGGTTGGGAAATCTGGGATCATATCGGGCGGCAGCTTATGGAACCAGTTCAGCGCCGAGCCAGTCAGACTGATCGGAAACGCCCGGCATAAAACATGGTCTTGGTCTCGAAAGAACAAGAGTTTCTGGTAGGCCAAGAGGTGGTCAACGGGATCTTGCGATCCATCGAATAGCATGAATTTCGGCGGGGTCCAATGATGAGGGAAACCTCCTTGGTGCACCTCGCACGTGAAAGGCGAGCTCCCTCCGTGGGCGGCGAGATCCTCCAGCAGGTCCACGGGCGCGCTAGGTCGCTGCCAGTGCTCGGGGAAAGCTCCCAGAGGTGGCTGCGCAAGTCCTATGCGATCTCGTACGCTCCCTCTCGAGAGGTTCTGACCCGGATCACGATGACTTGAACGGGCTCCCTCCTGATGACCTTCGTGCCGTCCTCCGGTGGGCGGCTTTGTCACGAGGGTGGGTTGATGAGAGGCGGTTACCTCTCGAGCTTCATGGGGTAAAGCCGTCGTGGGCTTCCTCTTTCGCTGTCGGTGATGCGGATCGTGGTTTCTCTCCAGAGATCTCGCCTCTGACTCATCGGAGTTGGCACTCCTGCTGCGGCGGCGAGGAAGGGTCGCTTACGAGGTCGCATTGTTACTGGATCGCTGGGTTACCAGCTTCTGTAGCCTCGTGAGTGGGGTCTCCTTCGTTCCGCGCACGACCGTCTTCTTAACTGGGGGTTCCGGGTGTGAAGCCTGCCGAGCCGGAACGGTCGTGGCTATGCGCGATATAGAGACTGGGGGCCTTACGGGGGATGCTGCCCTCGTTGGCCCAGACCGCCGGCTCACCGTCGGGACCTGACGCAGTCGCGTCAGCTCCTCCATCATGGCCCGCTGGGTGGCCAACATCTCTAACAGGAGCTGGTCACTGAGCGGGATAAGGGGCTGGGGGGTCTCAGCAGGGGGTTCGCTGCACACAGACCCCGCACGGGTCCTAGCTCGCCTGCGTCCCCTCATTGCCGGGGCCATCTTTGGGTTACAGGAATCACGATATTCAACCATATGGTCGTGAGCGTTCTCGTAGGAACCAGTCGAAAGATCCCACAGACGGCGTCAAATGTTTGGGGATATTTTTCGCTGGTCCGAGCGGTCTCCCTGCAAGACAAAGAAAAACGTAAGAACGGCTGGCTCCCTTAGGAGCGCAGGCCCTCCGACGCTCAAGTCACTCTATGATGGACAAGGGAGAGCTGTAGTAGACGAAAGTGGTAGGGATGAGGGTTTCCATCCTATACTTTGGAGCCTGGGGGCGGGCATTTATAGCCTACGGCGGCCTACCAGAGTGCAACACCTGGCAGTCTTTTCCAGCACCTTCTAGATCCCCACGTTTCGACCCTCATGGGTCCTTGACAATCTTTGGGAATCGGACCCCTGGCGGCCTTTGTCGTCTAGCTCGCCTGGAGGAGTAGTGGGGGACAGTCACTGTTCTGTCGCAGCCAGGTGGATTTTCTGGAATGTTCAAGTCTTGGAGGTCTCAAACCGACTCGGGCGGCTTCCATGGACTTCAATCGTCCACGTAGCTTCAGAGGGGTTTCGACACTTGGCAGCCCTTGTCAAGAGTCGGGCTCTTAGGAGGGCGACCTCTTCAACAACGGGTTCGGGCGATCCGCCACTTTCTCCCTATTGTCAAGAGTCGGGCTCCGGAGAGGGCGACCTCTTCGACAACGGGAGCGGCCTGGCGATCTCTTTGAGCGTTCTACCGGTGTTCGTTGATGCCCTTCTAAGTTTTCTCTTTGGCCAAAGCTCCCGCACGAGCCTTGGGGCAGGCTCCAGTGTAAAGGGGGGGGACGAGGGCGTGCTCCCGTGCGAGTTCCTCATCTTTTGGATTCCCGGGGTCTATGAGATCCTCAGAAAGGGGCGAACTGATGGCGAGCTCCAGGGGCTGGGGGCGAGCTCCGTTGCGAGCTAGGGGGCAAGCTCCTTGCGAGCTAGGAGGCGTGCTCCTCACGAGCGGGGGGGGGGGGGGGCGAGCTCCTTGCGAGCTGGGGAAGCGAGCTTCTTGCGAGCTGGGGAGGAGCGAGCTCCTGAAGAGCTGTGGGGCGAGCTTCTTTCGAGCTGAAGGCGAGCACCTTGCGAGCTGGGGAGGAGCGAGCTCTTCAAGAGCTGTGGGCGAGCTCCTTGCGAGCTTTTACAGGAGTTCCTGCGTGGGCCTGGGCGAGCTCCGGTGCGAGCTGGTTGCGTGCTCCTATAAGTGCCCATACAGCCCAATGTGGATCTCGCTCCCAGTTGAGATGAGGCGGCGAGCCCACAGGGAATGTTAGGAAACTAAATATTAGATCGACAAGGTCTTGCTCGGCTTCCGAGGGTTCCAACTCCTGGACGGGCTCCTCTGCGAGCTCTACCTCAAATGTGCTGCAATAATGTTCAAGATACGTGGTTTTCAGCTACCCCAAACAATAGGAATGAATTAGAATGGATCGTGCAAATGAATTAGAATGGATACATTCGTTCGAATGAATTAGAATGGATTGTAGGAATGAATTAGAATGGATCGTACGAATGAATTAGAATGGTTACATTCGTGCGAATGAATTAGAATGGATCGTACGAATGGATTAGAATAGATCATAGGAATGAATTAGAATGGATCGTACGAATGAATTAGAATGGATCGTACAAATGAATTAGAAAGGTTAAATTTGTGAGAACGAATTAGAATGGATCGTACGATTCAATCTAATTCATTCGTACGATCCATTCAAATTCATTTGAATGATCCATTCTAATTCATTCGTACGATCCATTCTAATGCATTCGTACGATCCATTCTAATTCATTCGTACGATCCATTCTTATTCATTCATACGATCCATTCTAATTCATTCGCACAATCCATTCTAATTCATTCGTATGTCCCTTCTAATTCATTCGTATGATCCATTCTAACTCATTTGGATCCATTCGTACGATCCATTCTAATCCATTCATACGATCCATTCTAATTCATTCGTACGATCCATTCTAATTCATACTCACAAATGTAACCTTTCTAATTCATTTGTACGATCCATTCTAATTCATTCGTACGATCCATTCTAATCTATTCGTACGATCCATTCTAATTTATTCGCACGAATGTAATCATTCTAATTCATTCGTACGATTCATTCTAATTCATTCGCACGATCCATTCTAATTCATTCGCATAAATATATCCATTCTAATTCATTCGTACGATCCATTCTAATTCATTCGCACGATCCATTCTAATTCATTCGCACAAATGTATCCATTCTAATTCATTCGTATGATCCATTCTTATTCATTCATACGATCCATTCTTATTCATTTGCACGATCCATTCTAATTCATTCGTACGATCCATTCTAATTCATTCGCACGATCCATTCTAATTTATTTGTACGAATGTATCCATTCTAATTCATTCGCACGATCCATTCTAATTCATTCACACGATCCATTCTAATTCATTCGTATGATCCATTCTAATTCATTTGTACGATCCATTCTAATTCATTCGCACAAATGTATCCATTCTAATTCATTCGTACATTCATGCGAATGAATTAGAATGGATCGTATGAATGAGTTAGAATGGATCGTATGAATGAATTAGAATGGATTGCATGAATGAATTAGAATGGATCATACGAAAGAATTGGAATGGATCGTACGAATGAATTAGAATGGATACATTCATGCAAATGAATTAGAATGGATCGTACGAATGAATTAGAATGGATCATACGAATGAATTAGAATAGATCGTGCGAATGAATTAGAATGGATCGTGCGAATGAAATCGAATGGATACATTCGTACAAATAAATTTGAATGGATCGTGCGAATGAATTAGAATGGATCATACGAATGAATTAGAATGGATACATTTGTGCGAATGAATTAGAATGGATCATACGAATGAATTAGAATGAATCATACGAATGAATTAGAATGGATTATACGAATTAATTAGAATACATCATGTGAATGAATTAGAATGGATCGTACGTTTGAATTAGATTGGATAGTGCGAATGAATTAGAATGGATACATTCGTGCGAATGAATTAGAATAGATCGTATGAATGAATTAGAATGGATCATACGAATGAATTAGAATGGATCGTGCGAATGAATTTGAATGGATCGTGCGAATGAATTAGAATGGATCATACGAATGAATTAGAATGGATCGTACGAATGAATTAGAATGGATCGTACGAATGAATTAGAATGGATCGTGCGAATGAATTAGAAAGAATCGTACGAATGCATTAGAATGGATCATGCAAATGAATTAGAATGGATACATTCGTACAAATGAATTAGAATGGATCGTGCGAATGAATTAGAATGGATTGTACGAATGACTTAGAATGGATCATATGAATGAATTAGAATGGTTACATTCGTGCGAATGAATTAGAATGGATCATACGAATGGATTAGAATGGATCGTACGAATGGATTAGAACGCATTGTACGAATGAATTGGAATAGATACATTTGTGCGAATGAATTAGATTGCATCGTACGAATGAATTTGAATGGATCGTACGAATGAATTAGAATGGATCGAACAAATGAATTAGAATGGATCGTACGAATGAATTAGAATGGATACATTTGTGCGAATGAATTAGAATGGATCATATGATTGAATTTGAATGGATCGTACGAATAAATTAGAATGGATACATTTGTGCGAATGAATTAGAATGGATCGTATGAATGAATAAGAATGGATCGTACGAACGAATTAGAATGGATCGTATGATTGAATTAGAATGGATCGTACGAATGGATTAGAATGGATCGTACGAATGGATCATGCGAATGAATTAGATCGTGCGAATGAATTCGAATGGATCGTACGAATGAATTAGAATGGATCGTACAAATGGATTAGAATGGATCGTACGAATGAATTAGAATGGATCGTACAAATGAATTAGAAAGGTTACATTTGTGAGAATGAATTAGAATGGATCGTACGAATGAATTAGAACGGATCGTATGAATGGATTAGAATGGATCGTACGAATGGATTAGAATGGATCGTACGAATGGATTAGAATGGATCATACAAATGAATTAGAAAGGTTACATTCGTGAGAATGAATTAGAATGGATCGTACGAATGAATTAGAATGGATCATGCGAATGAATTTGAATGGATCGTATGAATGAATTAGAATGGATCGTACGAATGAATTAGAATGGATCGTGCGAATGAATTAGAATGGATCATGCGAATGAATTAGAATAGATCGTGCGAATGAATTAGAATGGATCATACGAATGAATTAGAATGGATACATTTGTGCGAATGAATTAGAATGGATCGTACGAATGAATTAGATTGGATCGTACGAATGAATTAGAATGGATCGTACGAACGAATTAGAATGGATCGTATGAACGAATTAGAATGGATCGTACGAATGAATTAGAATGGATACATTCGAGCGAATGAATTAGAATGGATCGTACGAATGAATTAGAATGGATCATAGGAATGAATTAGAATGGATCGTGCAAATGAATTAGAATGGATACATTCGTGCGAATGAATTAGAATGGATCGTAGGAATGATTTAGAATGGATCGTACGAATAAATTAGAATGGTTACATTCGTGCGAATGAATTATAGTGGATCGTACGAATGGATTAGAATGGATAGTGCGAATGAATTAGAATGGATCGTACGAATGAATTAGAATGGATTGTACGAATGAATTAGAATACATCGTGCGAATGAATTAGAATGCATCGTACGAATGAATTTGAATGGATCGGACGAATGAATTAGAATGGATCGTACGAATGAATTAGAATGGTAACATTCGTGCGAATGAATTAGAATGGATCGTATGAACGAATTAGAATAGATCGTATGAATTAGAATGGATACATTTGTGCGAATGAATTAGAATGGATCGTACGAATGAATTAGAATGGATCGTACGAATGGATTAGAATGGATTGTACGAATGGATTACAATTGATCGTGCAAATGAATTAGAATGGATTGCACGAATGTATCCATTCTAATCCATTCGTACGAATGGATTAGAATGGATCGTACGAATGAATTAGAATGTATCGTGCGAATGAATTAGAAGGGATCGTATGAATAAATTAGAATGGATCGTACGAAAGAATTAAAATGGATACATTTGTGCGAATGAATTAGAATAGATCATACGATTGAATTAGAATGGATCGTACGAATGAATTAGAATGGATCATGCGAATGAATTTGAATGGATCGTACGAATGAATTAGAATGGATCGAACGAATGAATTAGAATGTATACATTCGAGCGAATGAATTAGAATAGATCGTAGGAATGAATACATTCATTTGCACGATCCATTCTAATTCATTCCTATGATCCATTCTAATTCATTCGTACGATCCATTTTAATTCATTCACTCGAATGTATCCATTCTAATTCATTCTTACGATCCATTCTAATTAGTTAATACGATCCATTCTAATTCGTTCGTACGATTCATTCTAATTCATTCGTACGATCCATTCTAATTCATTCATATGATCCATTCTAATTCATTCGCACGATCCATTCTGATTCATTCGCACAAATGTATCCATTCTAATTCATTCGTACGATCCATTCTAATTCATTCGTACGATCCATTCTAATTCATTCGCACAAATGTAACCTTTCTAATTCATTTGTTTGATCCATTCTAATTCATTCGTACGATCCATTCTAATTCTTTCGTACGATCCATTCTAATTCATTCGCACGATCTATTCTAATTCATTAGTACAATCCATTCTAATTCATTCGTATGATCCATTCTAATTCATTCGTATGATCCATTCTAATTCATTCGTACGATCCATTCTAATTCATTCGTACAAATGTATCCATTCTAATTTATTCGTACGATCCATTCTAATTCATTCATACGATCTATTCTAATTCATTCGCACGAATGTATCCATTCTAATTCATTCGCACAATCCAATCTAATTCAAACGTACGATCTATTCTAATTCATTCACATGATGTATTCTAATTCATTCGAGCGAATGAATTAGAATGGATCATTCGAATGAATTAGAATGGATCGTGCGAATGAATTTGAATGGATCGTACGAATGAATTAGAATGGATACATTTGTGCGAATGAATTAGAATGGGTCGTACGAATGAATTAGAATGGATCATACGAATGAATTAGAATGGATCGTGCGAATGAATTAGAATGGATCGTACGAATGATCCATTCTAATTCATTCGCACGATCCATTCTAATTCATTCGCACAATCCATTCTAATTCATTCGTACGAATGTATCCATTCTAATTCATTCACACGATCAATTCTAATTCATTCGTACGGTCCATTCTATTTTATTCTCAAGAATGTATCCATTCTAATTTATTAGCACGATCCATTCTAATTCGTACGAATGAATTAGAATAGATCATAGGAATGAATTAGAATGTATCGTGCAAATGAATTAGAATGGTTACATTCATGCGAATGAATTAGAATGGATCGTAGGAATGAATTAGAATGGATCGTACGAATGAATTAGAATGGTTACATTCGTGCGAATGAATTAGAATGGATCATACGAATGGATTAGAATGGATTATACGAATGGATTAGAATGGATCGTACGAATGAATTAGAATGGATCATATAAATGAATTAGAATGGATCGTACGAACGAATTAGAATGGATCGTACGAACGAATTAAAATAGATCATAGGAATGAATTAGAATGGATCGTGCAAATGAATTAGAATGGATCGTATGAATGAATTAGAATTGATACATTCGTGCGAATGAATTAGGAGGGATCGTACGAATGAATTAGAATGGATCGTGCGAATGAATTAGAATGGATAGTGCGAATGAATTACAATTTATCATGCGAATGAATTAGAATGGATCGTACGAATGAATTAGAATGGATCGTGCGAATGAATTAGAATGATCGTGCGAATGAATTAGAATGGATCGTACGAATGAATTAGAATGTGGATACATTCGAGCGAATGAATTAGAATGGATCATACGAATGAATTAGAATGGATACATTTGTGCGAATGAATTTGAATGGATTGCACGAATTGAATTAGAATGGATCATACGAATGAATTAGAATGGATCGTGCGAATGAATTAGAATTGATCATACGAATGAATTAGAATGGATCGTATGAATGAATTAGAATAGATCATATGAAAGAATTATAATGGATCGTATGAACGAATTAGAATGGATCGTACGAATGAATTACAATGGATACATTCGAGCGAATGAATTAGAATGGATCGTACGAATGAATTAGAATGGATCGTACGAATGGATTAGAGTGGATCGTACAAATGGATTAGAATGGATCGTACGAATGGATTAGAATGGATCGTGCGAATGAATTAGAATAGATCGTACGAATGAGTTAGAATGGATCGTGCGAATGAAATAGAATGAATCGTACGAATGCATTAGAATGGATCGTACGAATGAATTAGAATGAATCGTACGATCCATTTTAATTCATTCATCCGATCCCTTCTAATTCATTCGCACGAATGTATCCAATCTAATTCTTTTGTACAATCCATTCTAATTCATTTGCACGATCCATTCTAATTCATTCGTATGATCCATTCTAATTCATTCCTACGATCTAGTCTAAATCATTCGCTCGAATGTATCCATTCTAATTCATTCGTTCGATCCATTCTAACTCATTCATACGATCCATTCTAATTCATTCGCACGATCCATTCTAATTCATTCGTACGATCCATTCTAATTCATTCGTACGATTCATTCTAATTCATTCGCACGATCCATTCTAATTCATTCCTACGATCTATTCTAATTCATTCGCTCGAATGTATCCATTCAAATTCATTCGTTCAATCCATTCTAATTCATTCGTACAATCCATTCAAATTCATTCGCATGATCCATTCTAATTCATTCGTACGATCCATTCTAATTCATTCTCATGAATGTAACCATTCTAATTCATTTGCACGATCCATTCTAATTTATTCGTACGATCCATTCTAATCCATTCGTACGATCCATTCTAATTCATTCATACAAATGAATTAGAATGGATCGTACGAATGAATTAGAATGGATCGTACGAATGAATTAGAATGGATCGTACGAACGAATTAGAATGGATCGTATGAACGAATTATAATGGATCGTACGAATGAATTAGAATGGATACATTCGAGCTAATGAATTAGAATGGATCGTACGAATGAATTAGAATGGATCTTACGAATGAATTAGAATGGATCATACGAATGAATTAGAATACATTATGTGAATGAATTAGAATGGATCGTACGTTTGAAGTAGATTGGATTGTGCGAATGAATTAGAATGGATACATTCGTGCGAATGAATTAGAATAGATCGTACGAATGAATTAGAATGGATCGTACGAATGAATTAGAATGGATATATTTGAGCGAATGAATTAGAATGGATCGTACGAATGAATTAGAATGGATAATAGGAATGAATTAGAATGGATCATGCAAATGAATTAGAATGGATACATTCGTGCGAATGAATTAGAATGGATCGTAGGAATGAATTAGAATGGATCGTACGAATGAATTAGAATGGTTACATTCGTGCGAATGAATTAGAATGGATCGTACGAATGAATTAGAATGGATCGTACGAATGAATTAGAATGGATCATACGAATGAATTCGAATGGATCGTACGAATGAATTAGAATGGATACATTCGTGCGAATGAATTAGAATGGATCGTACGAATGAATTAGAATTGATCGTACGAATGAATTTGAATGGATTGTACGAACGAATTAGAATGGATCGTATGAATGAATTAGAATGGATCGTACGAATGGATTAGAATCGATCGTACGAATGGATCATGCGAATGAATTAGAATGGATCGTACGAATAAATTAGAATGGATCATACGAATGAATTAGAATGGATATATTCGAGCGAATGAATTAGAATGGATCGTACGAATGAATTAGAATGGATCATAGGGATGAATTAGAATGGATCGTACTAATTCATTCGTACGATCCATTCTAATCCATTCGCACGATCCATTCTAATTCATTCGTACGATCCATTCTAATGAATTTGTATGATCCATTCTAATGAATTTGTACGATTCATTCTAATTCATTCGCATAAATATATCTATTCTAATTCATTTGTACGATCCATTCTAATTCATTCGTACGATCCATTCTAATTCATTCTCACGAATGTAACCTTTCTAATTCATTTGTATGTATCCATTCTAATTCATTCGTATGATCCATTCTAATCCATTCGTACGATCCATTCTAATTCATTCGTACGATCCATTCTAATTCATTCGTACGATCCATTCTAATTCATTCGCATGAATGTATCCATTCTAATTCATTTGCACGATCCATTCTAATTCATTCCTATGATCCATTCTAATTCATTCGTACGATCCATTCTAATTCATTCGCTCGAATGTATCCATACTAATTCATTCGTACAATCCATTCTAATTCGTTCATACGATCCATTATAATTCGTTCGTACGATCCATTCTAATTCGTTCGTACGATTCATTCTAATTCATTCGTACGATCCATTCTAATGCATTCGGACGATTCATTCTAATTCATTCGCACGATCCATTCTAATTCATTCGTACGATCCATTCTTATTTATTCATACAATCCATTCTAATTTATTTGCACAATCTATACTAATTCATTCGTACGATCCATTCTAATTAATTCGTATGATCCATTCTAACTCATTCGGTGGATCCATTCTAATTCATTCATACGATCCATTCTAATTCATTCGCATGATCATTCGTACGATCCATTCTAATTCATTCGTATGATCAATTCTAATTCATTCGTACAATCCATTCTAATTCAGTCGTATGAATGTATCATACGAATGAATTAGAATGGATCATAGGAATGAATTAGAATGGATCGTGCAAATGAATTAGAATGGATACATTCGTGCGAATAAATTAGAATGGATCATAGGAATGAATTAGAATGGATCGTACAAATGAATTAGAATGGTTACATTCGTGCGAATGAATTAGAATGGATCGTACGAATGGATTAGAATAGACCATAGGAATGAATTAGAATGGATCGTACGAATGAATTAGAATGGATTGTACAAATGAATTAGAAAGGTTACATTTTTGAGAATGAATTAGAATGGATCGTACGATTCATTCTAATTCATTTGTACGGTCCATTCAAATTCATTCGCATGATCCATTCTAATTCATTCGTACGATCCATTCTAATGCATTCATATGATCCATTCTAATTCATTCGTACGATCCATTCTTATTCATTCATACGATCCATTCTAATTCATTCGCACAATCCATTCTAATTCATTCGTACGATCCATTCTAATTCATTCGTATGATCCATTCTAACTCATTCGAATCCATTCATACGATCCATTCTAATCCATTCGTACGATCCATTCTAATTCATTCGTAAGATCCATTCTAAATCATTCTCACAAATGTAACCTTTCTAATTCATTTGTACGATCCATTCTAATTCATTCGTACGATCCATTCTAATCCATTCGTACAATCCATTCTAATCCATTCGTACGATCTATTCTAATTCATTCGCATGAATGTAACCATTCTAATTCATTCGTTCGATTCATTCTAATTCATTCGCACGATCCATTCTTATTCATTCGCATAAATATATCCATTCTAATTCATTCATACGATCCATTCTAATTCATTCGCACGATCCATCCTAATTCATTCGCACAAATGTATCCGTTCTAATTCATTCGTACGATCCATTCTTATTCATTCATACGATCCATTCTAATTCATTTGCACGATCCATTCTAATTCATTCTTAAGATCCATTCTAATTCATTCGCACGATCCATTCTAATTCATTTGTACGAATGTATCCATTCTAATTCAGTCGCACGATCCATTCTAATTCATTCGCACGATCCATTCTAATTCATTCGTATGATCCATTCTAATTCATTCGCACAAATGTATCCATTCAAATTCATTCGTACATTCATGCGAATGAATTAGAATGGATCGTATGAATGAGTTAGACTGGATTGTATGAATGAATTAGAATGGATTGCATGAATGAATTAGAATGGATCATACGAATGAATTGGAATGGATCGTACGAATGAATTAGAATGGATACATTCATGCAAATGAATTAGAATGGATCGTACGAATGAATTAGAATGGATCATACGAATGAATTAGAATGGATCGTGCGAATTAATTAGAATGGATCGTGCGAATGAAATAGAATGGATACATTTGTACAAATGAATTAGAATGGATCGTGCGAATAAATTAGAATGGATCGTACGAATGAATTAGAATGGATACATTTGTGCGAATGAATTAGAATGGATCGTACGAATGAATTAGAATGAATCATACTAATGAATTAGAATGGATCATACGAATGAATTAGAATACATCATGTGAATGAATTAGAATGGATCATACGTTTGAATTAGATTGGATTGTGCGAATGAATTAGAATGGATACATTCGTGCGAATGAATTAGAATAGATCGTATGAATGAATTAGGATGGATCGTACGAATGAATTAGAATGGATCGTGCGAACGAATTTGAATGGATCGTGCGAATGAATTAGAATGGATCGTACGAATGAATTAGAATGGATCGTACGAATGAATTAGAATGGATCGTGCGAATGAATTAGAAAGAATCGTACGAATGCATTAGAATGGATCTTGCGAATGAATTAGAATGGATACATTCGTACAAATGAATTAGAATGGATCGTGTGAATGAATTAGAATGGATCGTACGAATAAATTAGAATGGATCATATGAATGAATTAGAATAGTTACATTCGTGCGAATGAATTAGAATGGATCGTACGAATGGATTAGAATGGATCGTACGAATGGATTAGAACGCATTGTACGAATGAATTAGAATAGATACATTTGTGCGAATGAATTAGATTGCATCGTACGAATGAATTTGAATGGATTGTACGAATAAATTAGAATGGATCATACGAATGAATTAGAATGGATCGAACGAATGATTAGAATGGATCGTACGAATGAATTAGAATGGATACATTTGTGCGAATGAATTAGAATGGATCATACGATTGAATTTGAATGGATCGTACGAATAAATTAGAATGGATACATTTGTGCGAATGAATTAGAATGGATCGTACGAATGAATAAGAATGGATCGTACGAACGAATTAGAATGGATCATATAAATGAATTAGAATGGATCGTACGAATGGATTAGAATGGATCGTACGAATGGATCATGCGAATGAATTAGATCATGCGAATGAATTAGAATGGATCGTACGAATGGACTAGAATGGATCGTACGAATGAATTAGAATGGATCGTACAAATGAATTAGAAATGTTACATTTGTGAGAATGAATTAGAATGGATCGTACGAATGGATTACAATGGATCGTATGAATGGATTAGAATGGATCGTACGAATGGATTAGAATTGATCGTACGAATGAATTAGAATGGATCGTACGAATGAATTAGAAAGGTTACATTCGTGAGAATGAATTAGAATGGATCGTACGAATGAATTAGAATGGATCATGCAAATGAATTTGAATGGAGCATACGAATGAATTAGAATGGATCGTACGAATGAATTCGAATGGATCGTGCGAACGAATTAGAATGGATCATGCGAATGAATTAGAATGGATCGTGCGAATGAATTAGAATGGATCTTACGAATGAATTAGAATGGATACATTTGTGTGAATGAATTAGAATGGATCGTACGAATGAATTAGAATGGATCGCACGAACGAATTAGAATGGATCGTATGAATGAATTAGAATGGATCATACGAATGAATTAGAATGGATACATTCGAGCGAATGAATTAGAATGGATCGTACGAATGAATTAAAATGGATCATTGGAATGAATTAGAATGGACCGTGCAAATGAATTAGAATGGACACATTCGTGCGAATGAATTAGAATGGATCGTAGGAATGAATTAGAATGGATCGTACGAATGAATTAGAATGGTTACATTCGTGCGAATGAATTAGAATGGATCGTACGAATGGATTAGAATGGATAGTGCGAAAGAATTAGAATGGATCATATGAATGAATTAGAAGGGATTGTACGAATAAATTAGAATAGATCGCGCGAATGAATTAGAATGGATCGTACGAATGAATTATAATGGTTACATTCGTGCGAATGAATTAGAATGAATCGTATGAACAAATTAGAATGGATCGTATGAATTAGAATGGATACATTTGTGCGAATGAATTAGAATGGATCGTAAGAATGAATTAGAATGGATCGTACGAATGGATTATAATGGATCGTGCAAATGGATTAAAATAAATCGTGCAAATAAATTAGAATGGATTGCACGAATGTATCTATTCTAATCCATTCGTACGAATGGATTAGAATGGATCGTACGAATGAATTGGAATGGATCGTGTGAATGAATTAGAATGGATCGTATGAATAAATTAGAATGGATCGTACAAATGAATTAAAATTGATACATTTGTGCGAATGAATTAGAATGGATCATACGATTGAATTAGAATAGATCGTATGAATGAATTAGAATGGATCATGCGAATGAATTTGTCTGTATCGTACGAATGAATTAGAATGGATCGAATGAATGAATTAGAATGGATACATTCGAGCGAATGAATTAGAATAGATCGTAGGAATGAATTAGAATGGATCATAAGAATGAATTAGAATGGATCGTGCGAATGAATTAGAATGGATTGTTCGAATGAACTAGAATGGATACATTTGAGCGAATGAATTAGAATGGATCGGACGAATGAATTAGAATGGATCGTACGAATGCATTAGAATGGATCGTACGAATGAATTAGAATGGATACATTCGAGCGAATGAATTAGAATGGATCGTGCGATGAATTAGAATGGATCATAGGAATGAATTAGAATGGATCGTTTAAATGAATTAGAATGGATACATTCGCGCGAATAAATTATAATGGATCGTAGGAATGAATTAGAATGGATCGTACGAATGAATTAGAATGGTTACATTCGTGCGAATGAATTAGAATGGATCGTACGTAGGAATCAATTAGAATGGATCACACGAATATATCCATTCTAATTCATTCGTACGATCCTTTCTAATTCATTCGCACGAATGTATCCATTTTAATTCATTGGTACGATCTATTCTAATTCGATTATACGATCCATTCTAATACATTCGTACGATCCATTCTAATTCATTCGCATGATCCATTCTAATTCATTCGCACGATCCATTCTAATTCATTCGTACGAATGAATTAGAATGAATCATACGATCCATTCTAATTCATTCGCACAATCCATTCTAATTCATTCGTACGATCCATTCTAATCCATTCGTACGATCCATTCTAATTAATTCGTACGATCCATTCTAATTCATTCTCACAAATGTAACCTTTCTAATTCATTTGTACGATACATTCTAATTCATTCATACGATCCATTCTAATCCATTCGTACGATCCATTCTAATCCATTCATACAATCCATTCAAATTCATTCGGACGAATGTAACCATTCTAATTCAGTCGTACGATCCATTCTAATTCATTCCTACGATCCATACTAATTCATTCGCACGAATGTATCCATTCTAATTCATTTGCACGATCCATTCTAATTCATTCCTATGATCCATTCTAATTCATTCGTACGATCCATTCTAATTCATTCGCTCGAATGTATCCATTCTAATTCATTCGTACGATCCATTCGAATTCGTTCATACGATCCATTCTAATTCGTTCGTACGATCCATTCTAATTCATTCGTACGATCCATTCTAATTCATTCGTACGATCCATTCTAATTCATTCGCACGATCCATTCTAATTCATTCGCACAAATGTATCCATTCTAATTCATTCGTACGATCCATTCTAATTCGTTCGTACGATCCATTCTAATTCATTCGCACAAATGTAACCTTTCTAATTCATTTGTATGATCGATTCTAATTCATTCGTACGATCCATTCTAATTCTTTCGTACGATCCATTCTAATTCAGTCGCACGATCTATTCTAATTCATTCGCACAATCCATTCTAATTCATTCGCACTATCCATTCTAATTCATTCGCACTATCCATTCTAATTCATTCGTACGAGCCATTCTAATTCATTCATACAAATGTATCCATTCTAATTCATTCGTACGATCCATTCTAATTCATTCATCTGATCTATTCTAATTCATTCGCACGAATGTATCCATTCTAATTCATTCGCACAATCCAATCTAATTCAAACGTACGATCCATTCTAATTCATTCACATGATGTATTCTAATTCATTCGAGCGAATGAATTAGAATGGATCGTACGAATGAATTAGAATGGATCGTGCGAATAAATTAGAATGGATCGTACGAATGAATTAGAATGGATACATTTGTGCGAATGAATTAGAATGGATCGTATGAATGAATTAGAATGGATCATACGAATGAATTAGAATGGATCGTGCGAATGAATTAGAATGGATACATTCGTGCGATCCATTCTAATTCATTCGCACGATCCATTCTAATTCATTCGCACGATCCATTCTAATTCATTCGCATAATCCATTCTAATTTATTCGCACGAATGTATCCATTCTAATTCATTCGTACGGTCCATTCTATTTTATTCGCAAGAATGTATCCATTCTAATTTATTTGCACGATCCATTCTAATTCGTACGAATGAATTAGAATGGATCATAGGAATGAATTAGAATGGATCGTGCAAATGAATTGGAATGGATACATTCGTGCGAATGAATTAGAATGGATCGTAGGAATGAATTAGAATGGATCGTACGAATGAATTAGAATGGTTACATTCGTGCGAATGAATTAGAATGGATCGTCAGAATGAATTAGAATGGATCGTACGAATGGATTAGAAGGGATCGTACGAATGAATTAGAATGGATCGTACAAATGAATTAAAATGGATCATACGAACGAATTAGAATGGATCGTACGAATGAGTTAGAATGGATCATAGGAATGAATTAGAACGGATCGTGCGAATGAATTAGAATGGATCGTACGAATGAATTAGAATGGATCGTACGAATGAATTAGAATGGATCGTGCGAATGAATTAGAATGGATCGTACGAATGAATTAGAATGGATACATTCGAGCGAATGAATTTGAATGGATCATACGAATGAATTAGAATGGATACATTTGTGCGAATAAATTTGAAAGGATTGCACGAATTGAATTAGAATGGATCATACGAATGAATTAGAATGGATCGTGCGAATGAATTAGAATTGATCGTACGAATAAATTTGAATGGATCGTACGAATGAATTAGAATGGATCATACGAAAGAATTAGAATGGATCGTATGAACGAATTAAAATGGATCGTACGAATGAATTAGAATGGATACATTCGAGCGAATGAATTAGAATAGATCGTACAAATGGATTAGAATGGATCGTACGAATGGATTAGAATAGATCGTGTGAATGAATTAGAATGGATCGTACGAATGAATTAGAATGGATCGTGCGAATGAATTAGAATGAATCCTACGATTGCATTAGAATGGCTCGTACGAATAAATTAGAATGAATCATACGATCCATTCTAATTTATTCGTCCGATCCATTCTAATTCATTCGCACGAATGTATCCATTCTAATTCATTCGTACAATCCATTCTAATTCATTCGCACGATCCATTCTAATTCATTCGTATGATCCATTCTAATTCATTCCTACGATCTATTCGAATTCATTCGCTCGAATGTATCCATTCTAATTCATTCGTTCGATCCATTCTAATTCATTTGTACGATCCATTCTAATTCATTTGCACGATACATTCTAATTCATTCGTACGATCCATTCTAATTCATTCATACGATTCATTCTAATTCATTCGCACGATCCATTCTAATTCATTCCTACGATCTATTCTAATTCATTCGCTCGAATGTATCCATTCTAATTCATTCGTTCGATCCATTCTAATTCATTCGTACGATCCATTCAAATTCATTCGCATGATCCATTCAAATTCATTCGTACGATCCATTCTAATTCATTCTCATGAATGTAACCATTCTAATTCATTTGCACGATCCATTCTAATTCATTCGTACGATCCATTCTAATCCATTCGTACGATCCATTCTTATTCATTCGTACAAATGAATTAGAATGGATCGTACGAATGAATTAGAATGGATCGTACGAATGAATTAGAATGGATCGTACGAACGAATTAGAATGGATCGTACGAATGAATTAGAATGGATACATTCGAGCGAATGATTAGAATGGATCGTACGAATGAATTAGAATGGATCGTACGAATGAATTAGAATGGATCATACGAATGAATTAGAATGGATCGTACGTTTGAATTAGATTGGATTGTGCGAATGAATTAGAATGGATCGTACGTTTGAATTAGATTGGATTGTGCGAATGAATTAGAATGGATACATTCGAGCGAATGAATTAGAATAGATCGTATGAATGAATTAGAATGGATCGTACGAATGAATTAGAATGGATCGTAAGAATGAATTAGAATGGATATATTTGAGCGAATGAATTAGAATGGATCGTACGAATGAATTAGAATGGATCATAGGACTGAATTAGAATGGATCGTGCAAATGAATTAGAATGGATACATTCGTGCGAATGAATTAGAATGGATTATAGGAATGAATTAGAATGGATCGTACGAATGAATTAGAATGGTTACATTCGTGCGAATGAATTAGAATGGATCGTACGAATGAATTAGAATGGATCGTACGAATGAATTAGAATGGAACGTACGAATGAATTAGAATGGATCGTACGAATGAATTAGAATGGATACATTCGTGCGAATGAATTAGAATGGATCATACGAATGAATTAGAATTGATCATACGAATGAATTAGAATGGATCATACGAATGAATTAGAATGGATCGTGCGAATGAATTAGAATGGATCGTACGAATGAATTTGAATGGATTGTACGAACGAATTAGAATGGATCATATGAATGAATTAGAATGGATCGTACGAATGGATTAGAATGGATCGTACGAATGGATCATGCGAATGAATTAGAATGGATCGTACGAATGAATTAGAATGGATACATTCGATCGAATGAATTAGAATGGATCGTACGAATGAATTATAATGGATCATAGGAATGAATTAGAATGGATCGTACTAATTCATTTGTACGATCCATTCTAATTCATTCGTACGATCCATTCTAATCCATTCGTACGATCCATTCATATCCATTCGCACGATCCATTCTAATTCATTCGTACGATCCATTCTAATTCATTCGTACGATCCATTCTAATGAATTTGTATGATTCATTCTAATTCATTCGCATAAATATATCCATTCTAATTCATTCGTACGATCCATTCTAAGTCATTCGCACGATCCATTCTAATTCATTCGCATAAATATATCCATTTTAATTCATTCGCACGATCCATTCTAATTCATTCGCACGATCCATTCTAATTCATTCGCATGATCCATTCAAATTTATTCGCACGAATGTATCCATTCTAATTCATTTGCACGATCCATTCTAATTCATTCCTATGATCCATTCTAATTCATTCGTACGATCCATTCTAATTCGTTCGTACGATCCATTCTAATTCATTTGTACCATCCATTCTAATTCATTCGAACGATCCATTCTAATCCATTCGTAGGATCACCAATTTTCAAAAAAAAGAGAATAGCCCCAAATTCATTCTAATTCATTCGCACGAATGTAACACTTCTAATCCATTCGTACGATCCATTCTAATTCATTCCTACGATCCATTCTAATTCATTCGCACGAATCTATCCATTCTAATTCATTTGCACGATCCATTCTAATTCATTCCTATGATCTATTCTAATTCATTCGTACGAATTTGAATGGATTGTGCGAATAAATTAGAAGGGATACATTCTTGGGAATAAAATAGAATGGACCGTACGAATGAATTAGAATGGATCGTGCGAATGAATTAGAATGGATACATTCGTGCGAATGAATTAGAATGGATTGTGCGAATGAATTAGAATTGATCGTGTGAATGAATAAGAATGGATCGCACGAATGTATCCATTCTAATTCATTCGCACGATCCATTCTAATTCATTCGGATGATCCATTCTAGTTCATTCGTATGATCCTTTCTAATTCATTCGCACAAATGTATCCATTCTAATTCATTCGTACGATCCATTCTAATTCATTCGCACTATCCATTCTAATTAATTCGCTCGAATGAATTAGAATACATCATGTGAATGAATTAGTATGGATCGTACGTTTGAATTAGATTGGATTGTGCGAATGAGTTAGAATGGATACATTCGTGCGAATGAATTAGAATAGATCGTATGAATGAATTAGAATGGATCGTACGAATGAATTAGAATGGATACATTTGTACGAATGAATTAGAATGGATCGTACGAATGAATTAAAATGGATAGTACGAATGAATTAGAATGGATAGTACGAATGAATTAGAATGGATAGTACGAATGAATTAGAATGGATTGTACGAATGAATTAGAATAGATCGTGCGAATGAATTAGAATGGATCGTACGAAAGAATTAGAATTGATCGTACGAATGAATTAAAATGGATCATACAAATGAATTAGAAAGGTTACATTTGTGCGAATGAATTAGAATGGATCATACGAATGAATTAGAATGGATCGTACGAATGAATTAGAATGGATACATTTGTGCGAATGAATTAGAATGGATCGTGCGAATGAATTGGAATGGATTGTACGAATGAATTTGAATGGATCGTACGAACGAATTAGAATGGATCGTATGAACGAATTAGAATGGAT
Source organism: Chamaelirium japonicum (assembly GCA_947650365.1). Lineage (NCBI taxonomy): Eukaryota > Viridiplantae > Streptophyta > Magnoliopsida > Liliales > Melanthiaceae > Chamaelirium > Chamaelirium japonicum. The sequence goes on along the minus strand of OX393559.1, from coordinate 16,340,995 downwards.
CGTACGAATGAATTAGAATGGATACATTCGAGCGAATGAATTAGAATGGATCGTACGAATGAATTAGAATGGATCATAGGAATGAATTAGAATCGATCATGCAAATGAATTAGAATGGATACATTCGTGCGAATGAATTAGAATGGATCGTAGGAATGAATTAGAATGGATCGTACGAATGAATTAGAATGGTTACATTCGTGCGAATGAATTAGAATGGATCGTACAAATGGATTAGAATGGATCGTACAAATGGATTAGAATGGATCGTACGAATGAATTAGAACGGATCGTACAAATAAATTAGAAAGGTTACATTTGTGAGAATGAATTAGAATGGATCGTATGAATGGATTAGAATGGATCGTACGAATGTATTAGAATGGATCGTACGAATGGATTAGAATGCATTGTACGAATGAATTAGAATGGATTGTGCGAATGAATTAGATTGGATACATTTGTGCGAATGAATTAGAATGGATCGTACGAATGAATTAGAATGGTTACATTCGTGCGAATGAATTAGAATGGATCGTACGAATGGATTAGAATGGATCGTACGAATGGATTAGAATGGATCGTACGAATGAATTAGAATGGATCATACAAATGAGTTAGAAAGGTTACATTTGTGAGAATGAATTAGAATGGATCGTAGGAATGAATTAGAATGGATCGTACGAATGAATTAGAATGGTTACATTCAGGCGAATGAATTAGAATGGATCGTACGAATGGATTAGAGTGGATCGTACGAATGGATTAGAATGGATCGTACGAATGAATTAGAATGGATCGTACAAATAAATTAGAAAGGTTATATTTGTGAGAATGAATTAGAATGGATCGTACGAATGGATTAGAATGGATCGTACGAATGGATTAGAATGGATCGTACGAATGAATTAGAATGGTTATATTCGTGCGAATGAATTAGAATGGATCGTACGAATGAATTAGAATGGATCATACGAATAAATTAGAATGGATCGTATAAATGAATTAGAAAGGTTACATTCGTGCGAATGAATTAGAATGGATCGTACGAATGGATTAGAATGGATTGTACGAATAGATTAGAATGGATCATACGAATGAATTAGAATTGATCGTACGAATGAATTTGAATGGATTGTACGAATGAATTAGAATGTATCATGCGAATGAATTAGAATAGATCGTGTGAATGAATTAGAATGGATCGTGCGAATGAATTAGAATGGATCGTACGAATGTATTAGAACGTATTGTACGAATGAATTAGACATTCGTACAATCCATTCTAATTCATTCGCACGATCCATTCTAATTCATTCGTATGATCCATTCTAATTCATTCGTACGATCCATTCTAATTCATTCGTATGATCCATTCTAACTCATTCACACAAAACTATCCATTCTAATTCATTTGCACGATCCATTCTAATTCATTCGTACGATCCATTCTAATTCATTCAGTGGATCCATTCTAATTCATTCGTACGATCCATTCTAATTTATTCGCACTATACATTCTAATTCATTTGCACGATCCATTCTATTTCATTCACATGATCCATTCTAATTCATTCGTTCGAATGTATCTATTCTAATTCATTCGTACGATCCATTCTAATTCATTCGCACGATCCATTCTAATTCATTCGTACGATCCATTCTAATCCATTCTAATTCATTCGCACGATCCATTCTAATTCATTCGCACGATCCATTCTAATTCATTCGTTTGATCCATTCTAATTCATTCGTACGATCCATTCTAATTCATTTGCATGATCCATTCTAATTCACTCGTATGATCCTTTCTAATTCATTCGTACGATCCATTCTAATTCATTCGCTCGAATGTATCCATTCTAATTCATTCGTACGATCCATTCTAATTCATTCATACGATCTATTCTAATCCATTCGTACGATCCATTCTAATCCATTCGTACGATCCATTCTAATTCATTCGCACGAATGTAACCATTCTAATTCATTCGTATGATCCATTCTAATTCATTCATACAATCCATTCTAATTCATTCGCACGAATGTATCCATTCTAATTAATTCGTACGATCCATTCTAATTCATTCGTATGATCCATTCTTATTCATTAGCACGATCCTGTCTAATTGATTCGCACGATCCATTCTAATTCATTCGCACGAATGTATCCATTCTAATTCATTCGTACGATCCATTCTAATTCATTAATATGATCTATTCTAATTCATTCGTACGATCCATTCTAATTCATTCCCCTCGAATGTATCCAATCTAATTCATTCGTTCGATCCATTCTAATTCATTCGTACGATCCATTCTAATTCATTCATACGATCCATTCTAATTCATTCGCACGATCCATTCTAATTCATTCACACGATCCATTCTAATTCATTCCTACGTACGATCCATTCTAATCTATTCCTATGATCCATTCTAATTCATTCGTGCGAATGAATTAGATTTCAACGTTTGAACGAATTAGAATGGATAGAACGAATGAATTAGAATGGATCGTACAAATAAATTAGAAAGGTTACATTTGTGAGAATGAATTAGAATAGATCGTACGAATGAATTAATAGGATCGTTCGAATGGATTAGAATGGATCATACGAATGAATTAGAATGGATCGTACGAATGAATTAGAATGGATCGTGCGAATGAATTAGAATCGATCGTACGAATGAATTAGAATGGATCGTACGAATGAATTAGATCATACGAATGAATTAGAATGGATCGTACGAATGAATTAAAATGGATACATTCGAGCGAATGAATTAGAATGGATACATTTGTGCGAATGAATTAGAATGGATTGTACGAATGAATTAGAATGGATCGTACGATGCAATCTAATTCATTCGTACAATGCGTTCTAATCCATTCGTACGATCTATTATAATTCATTCGTACGATCTATTCTAATTCATTCGCACGAATGTATCCATTCTAATTCATTCGTACGATCCATTCTAATTCGTTCATACAATCCATTCTAATTCGTTCGTACGATCCATTCTAATTCGTTCGTACGATCCATTCTAATTCATTCCTATGATCCATTCTAATCCATTCGTACGATCCATTCTAATTCATTCGACTGATCCATTCAAATTCATTCCTACGATGCAATCTAATTCATTCGCACAAATGTATCTATTCTAATTCATTCGTACAATACGTTCTAATCCAATCGCACGATCCATTCTAATCCAATCGCACGATCCATTCTAATCCATTCGTACGATCCATTATAATTCATTCGTATGATCCATTCTAATTCATCTCGTACGATCCATTCTAATCCATTCGTACGATCCATTCTAATTCATTCGTACGATCCATTCTAATTCATTCGCACGATCCATTCTAATTCATTCGCACGATCCATTCTAATTCATTCGTACGATCCATTCTAATTCATTCGCACGATCCATTCTAATTCATTCGTACGATCCATTCTAATTCATTCGCACAAATGTATCCATTCTAATGCATTCGTACGATTCATTCTAATTCATTCGCACGATCCATTCTAATTCATTCGTACGATCCATTCTAATTCATTCATACGATTCATACTAATTCATTTGTATGAGCTATTCTAATTCATTCGTACGATCCATTCTAATTCATTCGTATGATCCATTCTAATCCTTTCGTACGATCCATTCTAATTCATTCGTATGATCCATTCTAATTCATTCTCACAAATGTAACCTTTCCAATTCATTCGCACGATCCATTCTAATTCGTTCGTACGATCCATTCTAATTCGTTCGTACGATCCATTCTAATTCATTCGTACGATCCATTCTAATTTATTCGCACGATCCATTCTAATTCATTCGTATGATCAATTCTAATTCATTCGCACGATCCAGTCTAATTCATTCGTACAATCCATTCTAATTCATTCGCATGAATCTAACCATTCTAATTCATTCGCACGATCCATTCTAATTCATTCGTATGATCCATTCTAATTCATTCGTTCAATCCATTCTAATTCAATCGTACGATCCATTCTAATTCATTCGTACGATCTATTCTAATTCATTCGTATGATCCATTCTAATCCATTCGTACGATCAATTCTAATTCATTCGCACGATCCATTCTAATTCATTCTCACGAATGTAACCTTTCTAATTCATTTGTATGATCCATTCTAATTCATTTGTACGATCCATTCTAATCCATTCGTACGATCCATTCTAATTCATCGAACGATCCATTCAAATTCATTCGCTCGAATGTATCCATTCTAATTCATTCGAATGAATTAGAATGGATCGTACAAATGAATTAGAAAGGTTACATTTGTGAGAATGAATTAGAATGGATCGTACGAATGGATTAGAATGGATCGTATGAATGGATTAGAATGGATCGTACAAATGAATTAGAATGGATCATACGAATGAATTAGAATAGCTCATACAAATGAATTAGAATGAATCGTACGAATGAATTAGAATAGATCGTGCGAATGAATTAGAATGGATCGTACGAACGAATTAGAATGGATCGTGCGAATGAATTAGAATGGATCGTACGATTCATTCTAATTCATTCGTACGATCCATTCTAATGCATTCATATGATCCATTCTAATTCATTCGCACGAATGTATCCATTCTAGTTCATTCTAATTCATTCGCACGATCCATTCTAATTCGTTCACCCGATCCATTCTAATTCATTCGCACGAATTATTCTAATTCATTCGTATGAGCTATTCTAATTCATTCGTACGATCCATTCTAATTCATTCATACGATCCATTCTAATACATTCGTACGATCCATTCTAATTCATTCGTACGATCCATTCTAATTCATTCTCAAAAATGTAACCTTTCTAATTAATTTGTACGATCCATTCTAATTCATTCGCACGATCCATTCTAATTCATTCGAATGAATTAGAATAGATACATTCAAGCGAATGAATTAGAATGGATCGTACGAATGGATTAGAATGGATTGTACGAATGAATTAGAATGGATCATACAAATGAATTAGAAAGGTTACATTCGTGAGAATGAATTAGAATGGATCGTGCGAATGAATTAGAATGGATCGTAGGAATGGATTAGAATGGATCGTACGAATTAATTAGAATTGATCATACGAATGAATTAGAATGGATCGTGCGAATGGATTTGAATGGATCGTACGAATGAATTAGAATGGATCGTAGGAATGAATTAGAATGGATCGTATGAATGAATTAGAATGGTTACATTCGTCCGAATGAATTAGAATGGATCGTACGAATGAATTAGAATGGATCGTACGAATGAATTAGAATTGATCATACAAATGAATTAGAATGGATCGGATGAATGAATTAGAATGGATTGTACGAATGAATTAGAATGGATCATACGAATGAATTAGAATGGATCGTGTGAATGAATTAGAATTGATCATACGAATGAATTAGAATGGATCGGACGAATGAATTAGAATGGATACATTTGTGCGAATGAATTAGAATGGATCGTACGAATGAATTAGAATGGATCCACTGAATGAGTTAGAATGGATCAAACGAATGAATTAGATTGGATCGTACGAATGAATTAGAATGGATTGTGCGAATGAATCTGAATGGATTGTATGAATGAATTAGAATGGATCGTACGAATGAATTAGAATGGATCGTACGAATGAATTAGAATGGATCGTACAAATGAATTAGAAAGGTTACATTTGTGAGAATGAATTAGAATGGATCATACTAATGAATTAGAATGGATCGTACGAATGGATTAGAATGGATTGTACGAATGAATTAGAATGCATACATTCGAGCGAATGAATTAGAATAGATCGTAGAAATGAATTAGAATGGATCATACGAATGAATTAGAATGGATCGTGCGAATGAATTAGAATGGATTGTATGAATGAATTAGAATGGATCGTACGAATGAATTAGAATGGTTACATTCGTGCGAATGAATTAGAATGGATCGTACAAATGGATTAGAATGGATCGTACGATATACGAATGAATTAGAATGGATCGTGCGAATGAATTAGAAAGGATTGTACGAATGAATTAGAATGGATACATTCGAGCGAATGAATTAGAATGGATCATACGAATGAATTAGAATGGATTGTACGAATGAATTAGAATGAATCGTACGTTTGAATTAGAATGGATCGTACGAATAAATTAGAATGGATCATAGGAATGAATTAGAATGGATCGTGCAAATGAATTAGAATGGATACATTCGTACGAATGAATTAGAATGGATCGTAGGAATGAATTAGAATGGATCGTACGAATGAATTAGAATGGTTACATTCGTACGAATGAATTAGAATGGATCATACAAATGAATTAGAAAGGTTACATTCGTGAGAATGAATTAGAATGGATACATTCGAGCGAATGAATTCGAATGGATCGTACGATCCATTCTAATTCATACGTACAATCCATTCTAGTTTATTCGTACGATCCATTCTAATCCATCGTGCGAATGAATTAGAATGGATCGTACGAATGAATTAGAATGGTTATATTCGTGAGAATGAATTAGAATGGATCGTACGAATGAATTAGAATAGATATATTCTTGCGAATGAATTAGAATGGATCGTACAAATGAATTAGAATGGATCGTGCGAATGAATTAGAATGGATCGTATGAATAAATTAGAATAGATCGTGCGAATGAATTAGTATGGATCATACGAATGAATTAGAATGGATCGTACGAATGAATTAGAATGGATACATTTGTGCGAATGAATTAGAATGGATCAGACGAATGAATTAGAATGGATCGTACGAATGAATTAGAATGGTTACATTCGTGCGAATGAATTAGAATGGATCGTACGAATGGATTAGAATGGATCGTACGAATTGATTAGAATGGATCGTACGAATGAATTAGAATGGATCGTACAAATGAATTAGAATAGATATATTGATGCGAATGAATTAGAATGGATCGTACGAATGAATTAGAATGGATCTTACGAATGAATTAGAATGGATCGTACGAATGAATTAGAATGGATCGTACGAATGGTTTAGAATGGATCGTACGATCCATTCAAATTCATTCGCTCGAATGTATCCATTCTAATTCATTCTCACAAATGTAACCTTTCTAATTCATTTGTATTATCCATTCTATTTCATTCGTACGAATGTAACCATTCTAATTCATTTGTACGATCCATTCTAATTCATTCCTACGATCCATTCTAATTCATTCGCACGAATATATCCTTTCTAATTCATTTGTATGACCCATTCTAATCCATTCGTACGATCCATTTTAATCCATTCATACGATCCATTCTAATTCATTTGTACGATCCATTCTAATTAATTCGCATGAATATATCTATTCTAATTCATTCGTACGATCCATTCTAATTCATTCTCACGAATGTAACCTTTCTAATTCATTCGTACGATCCATTCTAATTCATTCGCACGATGGATTAGAATGGATCGTACGAATGGATTAGAATGGATCGTACGAATAAATTAGAATTGATCGGACGAATTAGAATGGATCATACAAATGAATTAGAATGGATCGTGCGAATGGATTAGAATGGATACATTCGTACGATCCATTCTTATTCATTTGTATGATCCATTCTAATTCATTCGCACGAATTTAACCATTCTAATTCATTCGTACGATCCATTCAAATTCATTCCTACGATCCATTCTAATTCATTCGCACGAATGTATCCATTCTAATTCATTTGCACGATCCATTCTAATTCATTCCTATGATCCATTCTAATTCATTCATACTATCCATTCTAATTCAAATGTACGATCCATTCTAATTCATTCGTACGATCCATTCTAATTCACTCCTACAATCTATTCTAATTCATTCGCTCGAATGTATCCATTCTAATTCATTCGTACGATCCATTCTTATTCATTCGTACGATCCATTCAAATTCATTCGCATGATCCATTCTAATTCATTCGCACGATCCATTCTAACTCATTCGCACGAATGTATCCATTCTAATTAATTCGTACAATCCATTCTAATTCTTTCGCACGATCCATTCTAATCCATTCTAATTCATTTGTATGATCCATTCTAATTCATTCGTACGAATGAATTAGAATGGATCATACGAATGAATTCTAATTCAGTCGTATGAATGTATCCATTTTAATTCATTCGTACGATCCATTCTAATTCATTCGTATGATCTAATTCATTCGTACGATCCATTCTAATTCATTCGTACGATCCATTCTAATTTATTCGCACGAATGAATTAGAATGGATCGTGCGAATGAATTAGAATGGATCATACGAATGAATTAGAATGGATCGTACGAATGAATTAGAATAGATCGTACGAATGAATTAGAATGGATCGTGCGAATGGATTAGAATGGATCGTACGAGTGAATTAGAATGGATCGTTCAAATATATCCATTCTAATTCATTCGCACAAATGTATCCATTCTAATTCATTCGTACGATCTATTCTAATTCATTCGTACGATTCATTCTAATTCATTCGCACGATCCTTTCTAATTCATTCGTACGATCCATTCTAATTCATTCGCACGATCCATTCTAATTCATTCGTATGATCCATTCTAATTCATTCGCACGATCTATTCTAATTCATTCGTACAATCCATTCTAATTTATTCGTACGATCCATTCTAATTCATTCGCACTATCTATTCTAATTCATTCGTACGATCCATTCTAATTCATTCGTACGATCCATTCTAATTAGATCGTATGATCCATTCTAATTCATTCGCACAAATGTATCCATTTTAATTCACTCGTACGATCCATTCTAATTTATTCATACGATCCATTCTAATTCATTCGCACGATCTATTCTAATACATTCGTACGATCCATTCTAATTCATTCGTATGATCAATTCTAATTCATTCGCACGATCCATTCTAATTCATTCGTATGATCCATTCTAATTCAATTCGTGCATTCCATTCAAATTCATTCGCACGATCCATTCTTATTCATTCGTGCGAATAAATTAGAATGGATCGTACGAATGAATTAGATCGTACGATTGAATTAGAATGGATCGTACGAGTGAATTAAAATGGATACATTCATACAACTGAATTAGAATTCATTCGTATGATCCATTCTAATTCATTCGTACGAATGAATTAGAATGGATCATACAAATGAATTAGAAAGGTTATGTGGGGGAAAATCTTCGTGCCGACCCGAAGACCACGCCTCACCAGTCAATTGAAGTTGAAGTTGAAGAGCGTTGTTTGATCTGTCGTTTGGAGTTGGAGCTCACAAGATGCAAACAGAGAAAATTGGACACGAGAGATGTGATCTCGGAGTTCAGCCGAAGCCTATGTCTCCGTGCTATAGGGAGCAACCCGAATTTACTAACACTTTGATCAAAGTGACCTCGACAGGCCGAGTGTCACTGAAGTCTCTCTGATCTCTTCGAGGACAAGAAGAAGATCGAGGAGAGTTGAAGGTTGAGAGGGTTAGAACTTCCAGATCTCTGATTTCTAAAATCAGATATCAGATGATGATGGCACTGATCTTCCTTTCTGGATTTTCTCTCCGGACTTCAAATCGGATCCTTATTACATTCGAAGGCTCTGCTATTTATAGAATTCCCGAAGAGGGATTCCGGGGTAAATGGCGGTTTCTACTGTCGTATCTAGGGATCCTCCAGGTAAGGCTGGTGGGCTCCGCTGCCGTCTTAGGGGGGATTCCACAGACTCTTGGGCCCACCAGGCAGGGCCGGTGGGTCCCACTGTAGTCTTCGGGGGCCCACCAGGCAGGGCCGGTGAGTTCCGCTATGGTCTTCAAGGGCCCACCAGGCAGAGCCGGTGGGTCCCGCTGTGGTCTCCGGGGGGCCCACCAGGCAGGGCCGGTGGGTCGCGCTTGTAGTCTCTGGGGGCCCACCAGGCAGGGCCGGTGGGTCCAACTGTGGTACTCGGGGGGCCCACCAGGCAGGGCCGGTGGGTCCCGCTGTTTGCAGATTTCTTACCAAAATTTGCACCCACAGGTTACATTTGTGAGAATCAATTAGAATGGATCGTGCGAATGAATTAGAATTGATCATATGAATGGATTAGAATGGATCGTACGAATGAATTAGAATAGATCGTGCGAATGAATTAGAATGGAACGTACGAACGAATTAGAATGGATCGTACGAACGAATTAGAATGGATCGTATGAACGAATTATAATGGATCGTACGAATGAATTAGAATGGATACATTTGAGCGAATGAATTAGAATGGATCGTACGAATAAATTAGAATGGATCATAGGAATGAATTAGAATGGATCGTGCAAATGAATTAGAATGGATACATTCTTCCGAATGAATTAGAATGGATCGTAGGAATGAATTAGAATGGATCGTACGAATGAATTAGAATGGTTACATTCATGCGAATGAATTAGAATGGATCGTCGGAATGAATTAGAATGGATCGTACGAATGACTTAGAATGGTTACATTTGTGCGAATGAATTAGAATGGATCGTACGAATGAATGAGAATGGATCAAAGAAATGAATTAGAATGGATACATTTGCACGAATGAATTAGAATGGATCGTACGAATGAATTAGAATGGATCGTACGAATGAATTAGAATGGATATATTTGAACGAATAAATTAGAATGGATCATACGAATGAATTAGAATGGATTGTGTGAATGAATTAGAATAGATCGTGCGAATGAATTAGAATGGATACATTTGTGCGAATGAATTAGAATGGATCGGATGAATGAATTAGAATGGATCGTACGATTCATTCTAATTCATTCGTACGATCCATTCTAATGCATTCGTACGATTCATTCTAATTCATTCGCACGATCCATTCTAATTCATTCGTATGATCCATTCTTATTCATTCATACGATCCATTCTAATTCATTCATACGGTCCATTCTAATTAGATTGTATGATCCCTTCTAATTCATTCGCACAAATGTATCCATTTTAATTCATTCATACGATCCATTCTAATTTATTCATACGATCCATTCTAATTCATTCGCACGATCCATTCTAATCCATTCATACGATCCATTCTAATTCATTCGTACAATCCATTCTAATTCATTCCTACGTACGATCCATTCTAATTCATTCGCACGAATGTAACCATTCTAATTCATTCGTATGATCAATTCTAATTCATTCGCACGATCCATTCTAATTCATTCGTACGATCAATTCTAATTCATTCGCACGAATGTAACCATTCTAATTCATTCGTCCGATCCATTCTAATTCATTCGTATGATCCATTTTTATTCATTCGTGCAATCTATTCTAATTCATTCGTACAATCCATTCTAACTCATTCGTATGATCAATTCTAATTCATTCGTACGATCCATTCTAATCCATTCGTACGATCCATTCTAATACATTCGTGCAAATGAATTAGAATGGATCGTAGGAATGAATTAGAATGGATCGTACGAATGAATTAGAATGGATCGTACGAATAGTTTAGATTGGATCGTACGAATGGATTAGAATGGATCGTACGAATGAATTAGAATGGATACATTCGAGCGAATGAATTAGAATGGATCGTACGAATGGATTAGAATGGATCATACAAATGGATTAGAATGGATCGTACAAAAGGATTAGAATGGATCGTACGAATGGATTAGAATGGATCATACAAATGAATTAGAAAGGTTACATTCGTGAGAATGAATTAGAATGGATCGTGCGAATGAATTAGAATTGGTCATACGAATGGATTAGAATGGATCGTACGAATGAATTAGAATAGATCGTGCGAATGAATTAGAATGGATCGTCCGAACGAATTAGAATGGATCGTGCGAATGAATTAGAATGGATCGTAGGATTCATTCTAATTCATTCGTACGATCCATTCTAATTCATTCGTACGATCCATTCTAATTCAATCGCACGAATGTATCCATTCTAATTCATTTGCACGATCCATTCTAATTTATTCATATGATCCATTCTAATTCATTCGTACGATCCATTCTAATTCATTCGTACGATCCATTCTAATTCATTCGCACGAATGTATCCATTCTAATTCATTTGCATGATCCATTCTAATTCATTCCTATGATCCATTCTAATTCATTCGTACGATCCATTCTAACTCATTCGTACGATCCATTCTAACTCATTCGCATTATCCATTCTAATTCATTCGTATGATACATTCATACGACTGAATTAGAATGGATTGTAATTAGAATGGATCGTACGAATGAATTAGAATGGATCATGCGAATGAATTAGAATGGATCGTACGAATGAATTAGAATGGATCCACCGAATGAGTTAGAATAGATCATACGAATGAATTAGAATGGATTGTACGAATGGATTAGAATGGATCATACGAATGGATTGTGTGAATGAATAAGAATGGAGCGTACGAATGAATTAGAATGGATCGTACGAATGGATTAGAATGGATCGTACGAATGAATTAGAATGGATCGTACGAATAAATTAGAATGAATCGTGCGAATGAATTAGAATGGATCCACCGAATGAGTTAGAATGGATCATACGAATGAATTAGAATGGATCGTACGAACGAATTAGAATGGATCGTACAAATGAATTAGAATGGATCGTGCGAATGAATTAGAATGGATCGTACAAATGAATTAGAATGGATCGTACGAGTGAATTAGAATGGATCATACAAATGAATTAGAATGGATATATTCGTGCGAATGAATTAGAATGGATCGTACGAATGAATTAGAATGGATCGAACGAATGAATTAGAATGGATACATTCGAGCAAATGAATTAGAATAGATCGTACGAATGAATTAGAATGGATCGTACGAATAATTTAGAATGGATACATTCATGCAAATGAATTAGAGTGGATCGTACGAATAAATTAGAATGGATCATACGAATGAATTTGAATAGATCAAACGAATGAATTTGAATGGATCGTACGAATGGATTAGAATGGATCGTACGAATGAATTAGAATGGATACATTCATACGACTGAATTAGAATGGATTGTACGAATGAATTAGAATGGATCGTACGAATGAATTAGAATGGATCGTACGAATGGATTAGAATGGATCGTACGAATGAATTAGAATTGATCATACGAATGAATTAGAATTGATCGGACGAATGAATTAGAATAGATTGTACGAATGAATTAGAATGGATCATACGAATGAATTAGAATTGATCGGACGAATGAATTAGAATGGATTGTACGAATGAATTAGAATGGATCATACGAATGAATTAGAATGGATCGTGCGAATGAATTAGAATTGATCATACGAATGAATTAGAATGGATCGTACGAATGAATTAAAATGGATCGTGCGAATGAATTAGAATGGATCATACGAATGAATTAGAATGGATCGTACGAATGAACTAGAATGCATATATTCGTGCGAATGAATTAGAATGGATCGTACGAATGAATTAGAATGGATCATAGGAATGAATTAGAATGGATCGTGCAAATGAATTAGAATGTATACATTCGAGCGAATGAATTAGAATTGATCGTACGAATGAATTAGAATGGATCCACCGAATGAGTTAGAATGGATTATACGAATGAATTAGAATGGATCGTACGAATGAATTAGAATAGAATTTGCGAATAAATTAGAATGGATCGTATGAATGAATTAGAATGGATACATTCGTGCGAATGAATTAGAATGGATCGTAGGAATGAATTAGAATGGATCGTATGAATGAATTAGAATGGATATATTCGAGCGAATGAATTAGAATAGATCGTAGGAATGAATTAGAATGGATCATATGAAAGAATTAGAATAGATCGTAGGAATGAATTAGAATGGATCGTACCAATGAATTAGAATGGATCATAGGAATGAATTAGAATGGATCGTACGAACGAATTAGAATGGATCGTATGAACGAATTAGAATGGATCGTACGAATGAATTAGAATGGATCGTCTGAACGAATTAGAATGGATCCTAATTCATATGCACAAAGGTAACCTTTCTAATTCATTTGTATGATCCATTCTAATGCATTTGTATGATCCATTCTAATTCGTTTGTACGATCCATTCTAATTTATTCGTTCAAATATATCCATTCTAATTCGTTCGTACGATGCATTCTAATTCATTCGCACGATCCATTCTAATACATTCGTACGATCCATTCTAATTCATATGAATGTATTAGAATAGATACATTCGTACGAATGAATTAGAACGGATCGTACGAATGAATTAGAATGGATCGTACAAATGAATTTGAATGGATTGTACGAATGAATTAGAATGGATCATACGAATGAATTAGATTGGATATATTTGAACGAATAAATTAGAATGGATCGTACGAACGAATTAGAATGGATCATACGAATGCATTAGAATGGATCATACAAATGAATTAGAAAGGTTACCTTTGTGCATATGAATTAGAATGGATTAGAATGGATCGTACGAATGAATTCTTATTCCGTTCTAATTTATTCGTACGATCCATTCTAATTCATTCGTACAATCCATTCTAATCCATTCGCACGATCTATTCTAATTCATTCGTACGATCCATTCTAATTTATTTGCATGAATATACGATCCATTCTAATTCATTCGCACAAATGTATCCATTCTAATCCATTCGTACGATCCATTCTAATTCATTCGTACGATCCATTCTAATTCATTCATACGATCCATTCTAAGTCATTCATATGATCCATTCTAATTCGTTTGTACGAACCATTCTAATTCATTCGTACGATCTATTCTAATTCATTCGTATGATCCATTTTAATTCATTCGCACGATCCATTCTAATTCATTCGCTCGAATGTATCTATTCTAATTCATTCGTATGATCCATTCAAATTCATTCATATGATCCATTCTAATTCATTCGCACGAATCCATTCTAATTCATTCGCACGATCCATTCTAATTCATTCGTACGATCCATTCTAATTCATTCGTACGATCCATTCTAACTCATTCGGTGGATCCATTCTAATTCATTCGTATGATCCATTCTAATTCATTCACACGATCCTTTCTAACTCATTCGTACGATCCATTCTAATTCATTTATACGATCCATTCTAATTCATTCGTACGATCCATTCTAATTCATTCGTACGATCCAATCTAATTCATTCACACGAATATATCCATTCTAATTCATTCGCATGATCCATTCTAATTCATTCCTATGATCCATTCTAATTCATTCGTACGATCGATTCTAATTCATTCTCACAAATGTAACCTTTCTAATTCATTTGTACGATCCATTCTAATTCATTCGTACAATCCATTCTAATCCATTCGTACAATCCATTCTAATCCATCCGTACGATCCCTTCTAATTCATTCATAGGAATGAATTAGAATGGATATATTTGTACGAATGAATTAGAATGGATATATTCGAGCGAATGAATTAGAATGGATACATTCACACGACTGAATAAGAATAGATTGTACGAATGAATTAGAATGGATCGTACGAATGAATAAGAATGGATCTTACGAATCCATTCTAATGGATCGTACGAATGAATTAGAATGGATCGTGCGAATGAATTAGAATGGATCGTACGAATGAATTAGAATGGATATATTCGTGCGAATGAATTAGAATGGATCGTGCGAATGAATTAGAATGGACCATACGAATGAATTAGAATGGATACATTTGTGAGAATGAATTAGAATGGATCGTACGAGCCATTCTAATTCATTCCGCTCGAATGTATCCATTCTAATTCATTCGTACGATCCATTCTAATTCATTCGTACGATCCATTCTAATTCATTCGCACGAATATATCTATTCTAATTCATTCATTCGATCTATTCTAATTCATTCGTATGATCCATTCTAATTTATTCACACGAATGTATCCATTCTAATTTATTTGCACGATCCATTCTAATCCATTCGTACGATCCATTCTAATCCATTCATACGATCCATTCAAATCCATTCGTACAATCCATTCTAATTCTTTAGTACGATCCATTCTAATTCATTCGCACTATCCATTCTAATTCATTCATACGATCCATTCTAATTCAAATGTACGATCCATTCTAATTCATTTGTATGATCCATTCTAATTCATTCGTATGATCCATTCTAATCCATTTGTACAATCCATTCTAATCCATTCGTACGATCAATTCTAATCCATTCGTACGATCCATTCTAATTCATTCGTACTATCCATTCTAATTCATTCACACGATCCATTCTAATTCATTCGTACGATCCATTCTAATTCATTCGTACGATCCATTCTAATTCATTTGCATGATCCATTCTAATTCATTCCTATGATCCATTCTAATTCATTCGTACGATCCATTCTAATTCATTCTCACGAATGTAACCTTTCTAATTCATTTGCATGATCCATTCTAATTCATTCGTACGATCTATTCTAGTCCATTCGTACGATCCATTCTAATCCATTCGTACGATCCATTCTAATCCATTCGTCCGATCCATTCTAATTCATTCTCACAAATATAACCTTTCTAATTCATTTGTATGATCCATTCTAATCTATTCGTACGATCCATTCTAATCCATTCGTACGATCCATTCTAATCCATTCGTACGATCCATTCTAATTCATTCGCACAAATGTATCCATTCTAATTCATTCGTACGATCCATTCTAATTCATTCGTACGATCCATTCTAATTCATTCGCACGAATGTATCCATTCTAATTCATTTGCACGATCCATTCTAATTCATTCCTATGATCCATTCTAATTCAATCGTACGATCCATTCTAATTCATTCGCTCGAATGTATCCATTCTAATTCATTCGTACGATCCATTCTAATTCATTCGTACGATCCATTCTAATTCATTCGCATGATCCATTCGTACGATTCATTCTAATTCATTCGCACGAATGAATTTGAATGGATCATACGAATGAATTAGAATGGATCGTACGAATGAATTAGAATGGATACATTCGTGCGAATGAATTAGAATAGATTGTGTGAATAAATTAGAATGGATCGATCGTACGAATGAATTAGAATGATTCGTGCGAATGAATTAAATGGGATCGTACGAATGAATTAGAATGGATCGTATGAATGAATTAGAATGGATCGAACGAATGAATTAGAATGGATACATTCGAGCGGAATGAATTAGAATGGATCGTACGATCCATTCTAATTCATTCTCACAAATGTATCCATTCTAATTCATTCGTACGATCCATTCTAATTCATTCGCACGATCCGTTCTAATTCATTCCTATGATCCATTCCAATTCATTCGCACGAATATAACCATTCTAATTCATTCGTACGATCCATTCTAATTCATTCCTACGATCCAATCTAATTCATTCGCACGAATATATCCATTCTAATTCATTTGCACGATCCATTCTAATTCATTCCTATGATCTATTCTAATTCATTCGTACGATCCATTCTAATTCATTCGCTCGAATGTATCCATTCTAATTCATTCGTACGATCCATTCTAATTCATTCATACGATCCATTCTAATTCATTCGCATGATCCATTCATACGATCCATTCTAATTCATTCGCACGAATGAATTTGAATGGATCATACGAATGAATTAGAATGGATCGTACGAATGAATTAGAATGGATACATTCGTGCGAATGAATTAGAATAGATCGTGCGAATAAATTAGAATGGATCGATCGTACGAATAAATTAGAATGGATCGTGCGAATGAATTAGAATGGATCGTTCGAATGACTTAGAATGGATCGCACGAATGAATTAGAATGGATCGAACGAATGAATTAGAATGGATACATTCGAGCAGAATGAATTAGAATGGATCGTACGATCCATTCTAATTCATTCTCACAAATGTATCCATTCTAATTCATTCGTATGACCCATTCTAATTCATTCGCACGATCCATTCTAATTCATTCGCACGAATATATCAATTCTAATTCATTCGCACGATCCATTCTAATTCATTCCTATGATCCATTCTAATTCATTCGTACGATCCATTCTAATTCATTCTCACAAATGTAACCTTTCTAATTCATTTGTACGATCCATTCTAATTCATTCGTACGATCCATTCTAATCCATTCGTACGATCCATTCTAATCCATTCGTACGATCCATTCTAATTCATTCGTTGGAATGAATTAGAGTGGATACATTTGTACGAATGAATTAGAATGGATACATTCGAGCGAATGAATTAGAATGGATACATTCATAAGACTGAATTAGAATGGATTGTACGAATGAATTAGAATGGATCGTACGAATGAATAAGAATGGATCGTACGAATCCATTCTAATGGATCGTACGAACGAATTAGAATGGATCGTGCGAATGAATTAGAATGGATCGTACGAATGAATTAGAATGGATCGTATGAATGAATTAGAATGGATATATTCGTGCGAATGAATTAGAATGGATCGTGCGAATGAATTAGAATGGATCATACGAATGAATTAGAATGGATACATCTATGAGAATGAATTAGAACGGATCGTACGATCCATTCTAATTCATTCTGCTCGAATGTATCCATTCTAATTCATTCGTTCGATACATTCTAATTCATTCGTACGATCCATTCTAATTCATTCGTACGATCCATTCTAATTCATTCGCACGATCCATTCTAATTCATTCGTACGATCGATCCATTCTAATTTATTCGCACGATCTATTCTAATTCATTCGCACGAATGTATCCATTCTAATTCATTCATACGATCCATTCTAATTCATTCGTACGATCCATTCAAATTCATTCGTGCGAATGAATTAGAATGGATCGTACGAATGGATCATGTGAATGAATTAGAATGGATCGTACGAATGAATTAGAATGGATACATTCGAGTGAATGAATTAGAATGGATCGTACGAATGAATTAGAATGTTTCATAGGAATGAATTAGAATGGATCGTGCAAATGAATTAGAATGGATACATTCGTGCGAATGAATTAGAATGGATCGTAGGAATGAATTAGAATGGATCGTACGAATGAATTAGAATTGATCGTGCGAATGAATTAGAATGGATCGTACGAATGGATTAGAATGGATCGTATGAATGAATTAGAACGGATCGTACGAATGAATTAGAATGGATCGTACAAATGAATTAAAAAGGTTACATTCATGAGAATGAATTAGAATGGATCGTACGAATGAATTAGAATAGATATGCGAATGAATTTGAATGGATCATCTGAATGAATTAGAATGGATCGAACGAATGAATTAGAATGGATACATTCGAGCGAATGAATTATAATAGATCGTAGGAATGAATTAGAATGGATCGTACGAATGAATTAGAATGGTTACATTCTTACGAATGAATTAGAATGGATCGTACGAATGGATTAGAATGGATCGTATGATCCATTCTAATTCATTCGT
Organism: Chamaelirium japonicum; assembly: GCA_947650365.1. Classification (NCBI taxonomy): domain Eukaryota; kingdom Viridiplantae; phylum Streptophyta; class Magnoliopsida; order Liliales; family Melanthiaceae; genus Chamaelirium; species Chamaelirium japonicum. The sequence continues at coordinate 16,321,472 of OX393559.1, read as the reverse complement.
ACGATTCATTCATTTGTATGAGCTATTCTAATTCATTCGTACGATCCATTCTAATTCATTCGTACGATCCATTCTAATGCATTCGTATGATCCATTCTAATTCATTCCTACGATCTATTCTAATTCATTCGCTCGAATGTATCCATTCTAATTCATTCGTTCGATTCATTCTAATTCATTCGTATGATCCATTCAAATTCATTCGCACGAATGTAACCATTCTAATTCATTCGTACGATCCATTCTAATTCATTCGTACGATCCATTCTAATTCATTTGTATGAATGTATCCATTCTAATTCATTAGCACGATCCATTCTAATTCATTCGTACGATCCATTCTAATTCATTCGTACGATCCATTCTAAATCATTTATACGATCCATTCTAATTCATTCGTACGATCCATTCTAATTCATTTGCATGAATGTAACCATTATAATTCATTCGTACAATGCGTTCTAATCCATTCGTACGATCCATTCTAATCCATTCGTACGATCCATTCTAATTCATTCGCACGAATGTAACCATTCTAATTCATTCATATGATCCATTCTAATTCATTCATACGATCCATTCTAATTCATTCGTACGATCCATTCTAATTCATTCGTACGATCCATTCAAATTCATTCGCACGATCCATTCTAATTTATTCGTACTATCCATTCTAATTCATTCGCACAAATGTATCCATTCTAATCCATTCATACGAACCATTCTAATTCATTCGCACAATCCATTCTAATTCATTCATACGATCCATTCTAATTCATTCTTATGATCCATTCTAATTCATTCACATGAATGTATCCATTCTAATTCATTTGCACGATCCATTCTAATTCATTCCTATGATCCATTCTAATTCAATCGTACGATCCATTCTAATTCATTCGCTCGAATGTATCCATTCTAATTCATTCGTACGATCCATTCTAATTCATTCGCATGATCCATTTGTACGATTCATTCTAATTCAATCGCACGAATGAATTTGAATGGATCGTACGAATGAATTAGAATGGATACATTCGTGCGAATGAATTAGAATAGATTGTGCGAATAAATTAGAATGGATCGATCGTACGAATGAATTAGAATGGATCGTGCGAATGAATTAAAATGGATCGTACGAATGAATTAGAATGGATCGTATGAATGAATTAGAATGGATCGAACAAATGAATTAGAATGGATACATTCGAGCGTAATGAATTAGAATGGATCGTACGATCCATTCTAATTCATTCTCACAAATGTATCCATTCTAATTCATTCGTACGATCCATTCTAATTCATTCGCACGATCCGTTCTAATTCATTCCTATGATCCATTCCAATTCATTCGCACGAATGTAACCATTCTAATTCATTCGTACGATCCATTCTAATTCATTCCTACGATCCATTCTAATTCATTCGCACGAATGTATCCATTCTAATTCATTTGCACGATCCATTCTAATTCATTCCTATGATCCATTCTAATTCATTTGTACGATCCATTCTAATTCATTCGCTCGAATGTATCCATTCTAATTCATTCGTACGATCTATTCTAATTCATTCGTACGATCCATTCTAATTCATTCGCATGATCCATTCATACGATCCATTCTAATTCATTCGCACGAATGAATTTGAATGGATCGTACGAATGAATTAGAATGGATCGTACGAATGAATTAGAATGGATACATTCGTGCGAATGAATTAGAATAGATCGTGCGAATAAATTAGAATGGATCGATTGTACGAATGAATTAGAATGGATCGTGGGAATGAATTAAAATGGATCGTACGAATGAATTAGAATAGATCGCACGAATGAATTAGAATGGATCGAATGAATGAATTAGAATGGATACATTCGAGCGGAATGAATTAGAATGGATCGTACGATCCATTCTAATTCATTCTCACAAATGTATCCATTCTAATTCATTCGTATGATCCATTCTAATTCATTCGCACGATCCATTCTAATTCATTCGCACGAATATATCAATTCTAATTCATTCGCACGATCCATTCTAATTCATTCCTATGATCCATTCTAATTCATTCGTACGATCCATTCTAATTCATTCTCACAAATGTAACCTTTCTAATTCATTTGTACGATCCATTCTAATTCATTCGTACGATCCATTCTAATCCATTCGTAAGATCCATTCTAATCCATTCGTACGATCCATTCTAATTAATTCATAGGAATGAATTAGAGTGGATACATTTGTACGAATGAATTAGAATGGATACATTCGAGTGAATGAATTAGAATGGATACATTCATACGACTGAATTAGAATGGATTGTACGAATGAATTAGAATGGATCGTACGAATGAACAAGAATGGATCGTACGAATGCATTCTTTTGGATCGAACGAACGAATTAGAATGGATCCTGCGAATGAATTAGAATGGATCGTACGAATGAATTAGAATGGATCGTATGAATGAATTAGAATGGATATATTCGTGCGAATGAATTAGAATGGATCGTGCGAATGAATTAGAACGGATCATACGAATGAATTAGAATGGATACATCTGTGAGAATGAATTAGTACGGATCGTACGATCCATTCTAATTCATTCCGCTCGAATGTATCCATTCTAATTCATTCGTTCGATCCATTCTAATTCATTCGTATGATCCATTCTAATTCATTCGTACGATCCATTCTAATTCATTCGCACGATCCATTCTAATTCATTCGTACAATCGATCCATTCTAATTGATTCGCACGATCTATTTTAATTCCTTCGCACGAATGTATCCATTCTAATTCATTCATACGATCCATTCTAATTCATTCGTACGATCCATTCGAATTCATTTGTGCGAATAAATTAGAATGGATCGTACGAATGGATCATGCGAATGAATTAGAATGGATCGTACGAATGAATTGGAATGGATCGTACGAATGAATTAGAATGGATACATTCGAGCGAATGAATTAGAATGGATCGTACGAATGAATTAGAATGGATCATAGGAATGAATTAGAATGGATCGTGCAAATGAATTAGAATGGATACATTCGTGCGAATGAATTAGAATGGATCGTAGGAATGAATTAGAATGGATCGTACGAATGAATTAGAATTGATCGTGCGAATGAATTAGAATGGATCGTACGAATGGATTAGAATGGATCGTACGAATTAATTAGAACGGATCGTACGAATGAATTAGAATGGATCGTACAAATGAATTAGAAAGGTTACATTCGTGAGAATGAATTAGAATGGATCGTACGAATGAATTAGAATGGATATGCGAATGAATTTGAATGGATCGTACGAATGAATTAGAATGGATCGAACAAATGAATTAGAATGGATGCATTCGAGCGAATGAATTAGAATAGATCGTAGGAATTAATTGGAATGGATCGTACGAATGAATTAGAATGGTTACATTCATACGAATGAATTAGAATGGATCGTACGAATGGATTAGAATGGATCGTACGATCCATTCTAATTCATTCGTACGATTCATTCATTCGTATGAGCTATTCTAATTCATTCGTACGATCCATTCTAATTCATTCGTATGACCCATTCTAATCCATTCGTATGATCCATTCTAATTCATTCCTACGATCTATTCTAATTCATTCGCTCGAATGTATCCATTCTAATTCATTCGTTCGATCCATTCTAATTCATTCGTACGATCCATTCAAATTCATTCGCACGAATGTAACCATTCTAATTCATTCGTACGATCCATTCTAATTCATTCGTACGATCCATTCGAATTCATTTGTATGAATGTATCCATTCTAATTCATTCGCACGATCCATTCTAATTCATTCGTACGATCCATTATAATTCATTCGTACGATCCATTCTAAATCATTCTACGATCCATTCTAATTCATTCGTACGATCCATTCTAATTCATTTGCATGAATGTAACCATTCTAATTCATTCGTACAATGCGTTCTAATCCATTCGTACGATCTATTCTAATCCATTCGTACGATCCATTCTAATTCATTTGCACGAATGTAACCATTCTAATTCATTCATATGATCCATTCTAATTCATTCATACGATCCATTCTTATTCATTCGTACGATCCATTCTAATTTATTCGTACGATCCATTCTAATTCATTCGCACGATCCATTCTAATTTATTCGTACGATCCATTCTAATTCATTCGCACAAATGTATCGTTTCTAATCCATTCATATGATCCATTCTAATTCATTCGCACAATCCATTCTAATTCATTCGTATGATCCATTCTAATTCATTCGTATGATCCATTCTAATTCATTCGCACGAATGTATCCATTCTAATTCATTTGCACGATCCATTCTAATTTATTCCTATGATCTATTCTAATTCATTCGTACGATCCATTCTAATTCATTCGCTCGAATGTATCCATTCTAATTTATTCGTACGGTCCATTCTAATTCATTCACACGAATGTATTCATTCTAATTCATTCGTACAATCCATTCTAATTCATTAGTACGATCCATTCTAATTCATTCCTATGATCCATTCGCACAAATGTTTACATTCTAATTCATTTGTACGATCCATTCTATTTCATTCGTACGATCCATTTTAATTCATTTGTACGATCCATTCAAATTCATTTGCACGATCCATTCTAATTCATTCGTACGATTCATTCTAATTCATTTGTACGATCCATTCAAATTCATTCAAATGTATCCATTCTAATTCATTCGTTCGATCCATTTTAATTCATTCGAACGATCCATTCTAATTCATTCGCACAATCCATTCTAATTCATTTATACGTTCCATTCTAATTCATTCGCACGATCAAATCTAATTCATTCGTATGATCCATTCTAATTCATTCCTATGATCTATTCTAATTCATTCGCTCGAATGTATCCATTCTAATTCATTCGTTCGATCCATTCTAATTCATTCGTACGATCCATTCAAATTCATTCGTACGATCCATTCTAATTCATTCGTACGATCCATTCTAACACATTCGTACGATCCATTCTAATTCATTCTCACGAATGTAACCTTTCTAATTCATTTGTATGATCCATTCTAATTCATTCGTACTATCCATTCTAATCCATTTGTGCGATCCATTCTAATCCATTCGTACGATCCATTCTAATTCATTCTCACAAATGTAACCTTTCTAATTCATTTGTATGATCCATTCTAATCCATTCGTACTATCCATTCTAATTCATTCGTACGATCCATTCTAATTCATTCTCACAAATGTAACCTTTCTAATTCATTTGTATGATCCATTCTAATTCATTCATACGATCCATTCTGATTCATTCGTATGATCCATTCTAATTCATTCATACGATCCATTCTAATTCATTCGCACGAATGTAACCATTCTAATTCATTCGTACGATTCATTCTAATTCATTCGTATGAGCTATTCTAATTCATTCGTACGATCCATTCTAATTCATTCGTACGATCCATTCTAATCCATTCGTATGATCCATTCTAATTCATTCGTACGATCCATTCTAATTCATTCTCACAAATGTAACCATTCTAATTCATTCGTACAATCCGTTCTAATCCATTCGTACGAACCATTCTAATTCATTCGTATGATCCATTCTAATTTATTCGTTCAAATATATCCATTCTAATTCATTTGCACGATCCATTCTAATTCATTCGCATGAATGTATGTATCCATTCTAATTCATTCGTACGATCCATTCTAATTCATTCGTAAGATCAATTCGATTTCATTCGCACGATCCATTCTAATTCATTCGTATGATCCATTCTAATTCCTTTCAAATTCATTCGTATGATCCATTCTTATTCATTCGCACGATCCATTCTAATTCATTCGTACGATCCATTCTAATTCATTCGAGCGAATGTATCCATTCTAATTCATTCTTATGATCCATTCTAATTCATTCTCACTAATGTAACCTTATAATTCAATTGTACGATCCATTCTAATTCATTCGTACGATCCATTCTAATTCATTCCTATGATCCATTGTAATCCATTCGTACGATCCATTCTAATTCATTCGCACGAATGTAACCATTCTAATTCATTCGTACGATCCATTCTAATTCATTCGTACGATCCATTCTAATTCGCAGAAATGTATCCATTTTAATTAATTCGTACGATCCATTCTAATTCATTCGCACGATCTATTCTAATTCATTCACACAATCCATTCTAATTCATTCGTTCGATCCATCCTAATTCATTCGTACGATCCATTGTAATTCATTCGTACGATCCATTCTAATTCATTCGTATGATCCATTCTAACTCATTCGGTGGATCCATTCTAATTCATTCGTACGATCCATTCTAATTCATTCGCACGATCCATTCTAATTCATTCGTACGATTCATTCTAATTCATTCGCACGATCCATTCTAATTCATTCGTACGATCCATTCTAATTCATTCGCACGATGCAATCTAATTCATTCGCACAAATGTATCTATTCTACTTCATTCGTACAATGCGTTCTAATTCATTCTAATTAATTCGAACGATCTATTCTAATTCAGTCGTATGAATGTATCCATTTTAATTCATTCGTACGATCCATTCTAATCCATTCGTACGATCTATTCTAATTAATTCGCTCGAATGTATCCATTCTTATTCATTCGTACGATCCATTCTAATTCATTCGTACGATCCATTCTAATTCAATCGTACTATCCATTCTACTTCATTCGCACGAATGTATCCATTCTAATTCATTTGCATGATCCATTCTAATTCATTCCTATGATCCATTCTAATTCATTCGTACGATCCATTCTAATTCATTCCTATGATCCATTCTTATTCATTCATACGATCCATTCTAATTCATTCGCACAATCCATTCTAATTCATTCGTACGATCCATTCTAATTCATTCGTATGATCCATTCTAACTCATTCGGTGGATCCATTCTAATTCATTCGTACGATCCATTCAAATTCATTCGCATGATCCATTCTAATTTATTCGTACGATCCATTCTAATTCATTCGTACGATCTATTCTAATTCATTCGCACGAATGTAACCATTCTAATTCATTCGTACGAGTCATTCTAATTCATTCGTATGAGCTATTCTAATTCATTCGTACGATCCATTGTAATTCATTCATACAATCCATTCAGATTCATTCGCACAAATGTATCCATTCAAATTCATTTGTACGATCCATTCTAATTAATTCGCACGATCCATTCTAATTCATTCGTACGATCCATTCTAATTCATTCGCACGATCCATTCTAATTCATTCGGACGAATATATCCATTCTAATTCATTCGTACGAACCATTCAAATTTATTCGTACGATCCATTCTAATTCGTTCGTACGATCCATTCTAATTCACTCGCACGATCCATTCTAATTTATTCTTCAAATATATCCATTCTAATTCATTCGTACGATCCATTCTAATTCATTCACACGATCCATTCTAATTCATTCGCACGAATGTATCCATTCTAATTCATTTGCACGATCTATTCTAATTCATTCCTATGATCCATTCTAATTCATTCGTACGATCCATTCTAATTTATTCGTTCAAATATATCCATTCTAATTCATTCGTACGATCCATTCTAATGCATTCGTACGATTCATTCTAATTCATTCACACGATCCATTCTAATTCATTCGTACGATCCATTATTATTCATTCATACGATCCATTTTAATTTATTCGCACAATCCATTCTAATTTATTTGTACGATCCATTCTAATTCATTCGTACGATCCATTCTAATTCATTCTCACAAATGTAACCTTTCTAATTCATTTGTACGACCCATTCTAATTCATTCGTACGATCCATTCTAATTCATTCGTTCGATCCATTCTAATTCATTTGTACGATCCATTCTAATTCATTCGCACAAATGGATTAGAATGGATCGTACGAATGAATTAGAATGGATCGTACAAATGAATTAGAATAGATATATTCATGCGAATGAATTAGAATGGATCGTACGAATGAATTAGAATGGATCGTGCGAATGAATTAGAATGGATCGTATGAATAAATTAGAATGCATCGTACGAATGAATTAAAATGGATACATTTGTGCGAATGAATTAGAATGGATCGTACAAATGAATTAGAATGGATCGAACGAATGAATTAGAATGGATCGTACGAATGATTTAGAATGGATCGTACAAATAAATTAGAAAGGTTACATTTGTGAGAATGAATTAGAATGGATCGTACGAATGAATTAGAATGAATCGTACGAATGGATTAGAATGGATCATACGAATGAATTAGAACGGATACATTCGAGCGAATGAATTATAATGGATCGTACGAATGAATTAGAATGGATCGTGCGAATGAATTAGAATGGATCGTACGAATAAATTAGAATGGATCGTGCGAATGAATTAGAATGGATCGTACGAATGAATTAGAATGGATCCACCGAATGAGTTAGAATGGATCCTACGAATGAATTAGAATGGACCGTACGAATAAATTAGAATGGATACATTCGAGCGAATGAATTAGAATAGATCATAGGAATGAATTAGAATGGATCATACGAATGAATTAGAATGGATCGTGCGAATGAATTAGAATGGATAGTACGAATGAATTAGAATGGATACATTCGTGCGAGTGAATTAGAATGGATCGGACGAATGAATTAGAATGGATCGTACGACGTACGAATGAATTAGAATGGATCGTGCGAATGAATTAGAATTGATCATACGAATGAATTAGAATGGATCGTGCGAATGAATTAGAATGGATTGTACGAATGAATTAGAATGGATACATTCGTGCGAATGAATTAGAATGGATCGGACAAATGAATTAGAATGGATCGTACGATCCATTCTAATCCATTCGTACGATCCATTCTAATTCATTCGTATGATCCATTCTAATTCATTCGTACGATCCATTCTAATTCTTTCGTACGATCTATTCTAATTCATTCACACGATCTATTCAAATTCATTCGTACAATCCATTCTAATTCATTCGTACGATCCATTCTAATTCATTCGCACTATCCATTCTAATTCATTCGTACGATCCATTCTAATTCATTCGTACGATCCATTCTGATTCATTCGTACGATCTATTCTAATTCATTCGCACGATCTATTCTAATTCATTCGCACGATCTATTCTAATTCATTCGTACAATCCATTCTAATTCATTCGTACGATCCATTCTAATTCATTCGCACTATCCATTCTAATTCATTCGTATGATCCATTCTAATTCATTCGTACGATCCATTCTAATTCATTCATACGATCTATTCTAATTCATTCGCACGAATGTATCCATTCTAATTCATTCGCACAATCCAATCTAATTTAAACGTACGAATGAATCTATTCGAGCGAATGAATTAGAATGGATCATACGAATGAATTAGAATGGATCGTGCGAATGAATTAGAATGGATCGTATGAATGAATTAGAATGGATACATTCGAGCAAATGAATTAGAATGGATCATACGAATGAATTAGAATGGATACATTTGTGTGTGCGAATAAATCTGAATGGATTGTATGAATGAATTACAATGGATCGTACGAATGAATTAGAATGGATCGTACGAATAAATTAGAATAGCTCATACGAATGAATTAGAATGAATCGTACGAATGAATTAGAATGGTTACATTCGTGCGAATGAATTAGAATAGATCGTACGAATGAATTAGAATGGATCGTATGAATGAATTAGAATGGATCGTGCGAATGAATTAGAATGAATCGTATGAATGCATTAGAATGGATACATTCCTGCGAATGAACTATAATGGATAGTACGAATGAATTAGAATGGATCGTGCGAATGAATTAGAATGGATGGTACGAATGAATTAGAATGGATACATACAAATGAATTAGAAAGGTTACATTCGTGAGAATGAATTAGAATGGATCGTACGAATGAATTAGAATGGATTGTATGAATGAATTAGAATGGATACATTCGGGCGAATGAATTAGAATGGATCGTACGAATGAATTAGAATGGATCATAGGAATGAATTAGAATGGATCGTGCAAATGAATATGAATGGATACATTCGTGCGAATGAATTAGAATGGATCGTAGGAATGAATTAGAATGGATCATACGAATGAATTAGAATGGATCGTACGAATGAATTAGAATGGATACATTCGAACAAATGAATTAGAATGGATCGTACGAATGAATTAGAATGGATCATAGGAATGAATTAGAATGGATCGTGCAAATGAATTAGAATGGCTACATTCGTGCGAATGAATTAGAATGGATCGTAGGAATGAATTAGAATGGATCGTACGAATGAATTAGAATGGTTCGTACGAATGCATTAGAATGGATACAATTGTGCGAATGAATTAGAATGGATCGTGCGAATGAATTAGAATGGATACATTCGTACAAATGAATTAGAATAGATCGTGCGAATGAATTAGAATGGATCGTACGAATGAATTAGAATGGATACATTTGTGCGAATGAATTAGAATGGATCGTACGAATGAATTAGAATGAATCATACGAATGAATAAGAATGGATCACACGAATGAATTAGAATACATCACGTGAATTTATTAGAATGGATCGTACGTTTGAATTAGATTAGATTGTGCGAATGACTTAGAATGGATACATTCGTGCGAATGAATTAGAATAGATCGTATGAATGAATTAGAATGGATCTTTTGAATGGATCATACAAATGAATTAGAAAGGTTACATTCGTGAGAATGAATTAGAATGGATCGTACGATCCATTCTAATTCATTCTCACGAATGTAACCTTTCTAATTCATTTGTATGATCCATTCTAATTCATTCGTATGATCCATTCTAATCCATTCGTACGATCCATTCTAATCCATTCATAGGATCCATTCTAATTCATTCGTATGATCTATTCTAATTCATTCCTACGATCTATTCGAATTCATTCGCTCGAATGTATCCATTCAAATTCATTCGTTCGATCCATTCTAATTCATTCGTACGATCCATTCAAATTCATTCGTACGATCCATTCTAATTCATTCGTACGATCCATTCTAATTCATTCTCACAAATGTATCCATTCTAATTAATTCATACGATCCATTCTAATTTATTCATACGATCCATTCTAATTCATTCGTATGATCCATTCTAATTCATTCCTACGATCTATTCTAATTCATTCGCTCGAATGTATCCATTCTTATTCATTCGTACAATCCATTCTAATTCATTTGCACGATCCATTCTAATTCATTCCTACGATTCATTCTAATTCATTCGTATGATCTATTCTAATTCATTCGCACGAATGTATCCATTCTAATTCATTTGCACAATCCGTTCTAATTCATTCCTATGATCCATTCTAATTCATTCGTACGATCCATTCTAATTCTTTCGCTCGAATGTATCCATTCTAATTCATTCGTACGATCCATTCTAATTCGTTCGTACGATCCATTCTAATGCATTCGTACGATCCATTCTAATTCATTCGCCCGATCCATTCTAATTAATTCGTACGATCCATTCTAATTCATTCGTACGATCTATTCTAATTCATTCGCACAATCTATTCTAATTCATTCGTACAATCCATTCTAATTCATTCGTACGATCCATTCTAATTCATTCGCACTATCCATTCTAATTCATTCTCACGATCCATTCTAATTCATTCGTACGATCCATTCTAATTCATTCGTATGATCTATTCTAATTCATTCGCACGAATGTATCCATTCTAATTCATTTGCACGATCCATTCTATTTCATTCCTATGATCCATTCTAATTCATTCGTACGATCCATTCTAATTCATTCGCTCGAATGTATTCATTCTAATTCATTCGTACGATCCATTCTAATTCATTAGCACGAATGTATCATACGAATGAATTAGAATAGATCATGCGAATGAATTAAAATGGATCGTACAAATGAATTAGAATGGATCGTGCGAATGGATCGTACGAATAGATTAGAATTAGATCGTACGAATGAATTAGAATGGATCGTGCGAATGAATTAGAATGGATCGTATGAACGAATTAGAATGGATCGTACGAACGAATTAGAATGGATCGTACGAATGATTTAGAATGGATACATTCGTACCATCCATTCAAATTCATTCGTACGATCCATTCTTATTCATTCGTACGATCCATTCAAATGTACGAATGAATTAGAATGGATCATAGGAATGAATTAGAATGGATCGTGCAAATGAATTAGAATGGATACATTCGTGCGAATGAATTAGAATGGATCGTAGGAATGAATTAGAATGGATCATACGAATGGATTAGAATGGATCGTACGAATAAATTAGAATGGATCGTACAAATGAATTAGAAAGGTTACATTTGTGAGAATGAATTAGAATGGATCGTAAAAATGAATTAGAAAGGTTACATTTGTGAGAATGAATTAGAATGGATCGTACGAATGAATTAGAATGGATACATTTGTGTGAATGAGTTAGAATGGATCGTATGAATGGATTAGAATGGATCGTACAAATGAATTTGAATGGATCGTGCGAATGAATTAGAATGGATCACACGACTGAATTAGAATGGATCGTACGAATGAATTAGAATGGATACATTTGTACGAAGGAATTAGAATGGATCGTGCGAATGAATTAGAATGGATCGTACGAATGGATTAGAAAGGATCGTACGAATGAATTAGAATGGATCGTGCGAATGAATTAGAATGGATCGTACGAATGAATTAGAATGGATAGATTCGAGCGAATGAATTAGAATAGATCATACGAATGAATTAGAATGGATACATTTGTGCGAATGAATTTGAATGGATTGCACGAATTGAATTAGAATGGATCGTACGATTCATTCCAATTCATTCGTACGATCCATTCTAATTCATTCGTACGATCCATTCTAATTCATTCGTACGATCCATTCTAATTCATTCGCACGAATGTATCCATTCTAATTCATTTGCACGATCCATTCTAATTCATTCCTATGATCCATTCTAATTCATTCGTACGATCCATTCTAATTCATTCGCTCGAATGTATCCATTCTAATTCATTCGTACGATCCATTCTAATTCGTTGATACGATCCATTCTAATTCGTTCGCACGATCCATTCTAATTCATTCGTACGATCTATTCTAATTCATTCGCATGATCCATTCTAATTCATTTGTGCGATCCATTCTAATTCATTCGTACAATCCATTCATATTCATTCGTACGATGCAATCTAATTCATTCGCACAAATGTATCTATTCTAATTCATTCGTACAATGCGTTCTAATCCATTCGTACGATTCATTCTAATCCATTCGTACGATCAATTCTAATTCATTCGCACGAATTTAACCATTCTAATTCATTCATATGATCCATTCTAATTCATTCGTACGATCCATTCTAATTCATTCGTATGATCCATTCTAATTCATGCGTACGATCCATTCTAATTCATTTGCATGAATGTATCCATTCTAATTTATTCGTACGATCCAGTCTAATTCATTCGTACGATCCATTCTAATTCATTCGCACAAATATATCCATTCTAACTCATTCGTACGATCCTTTCTAATTCATTCGCACGATCCATTCTAATTCTTTCATATGATCCATTCTAATTTATTCGCACGAATGTATCCATTCTAGTTCATTCGTACGCTCCATTCTAATTCGTTCGTACGCTCCATTCTTATTCATCGCACAAATGTATCCATTCTAATTTATTCGTACGATCCATTCAAATTCAATCGTATGATCCATTCTAATTCATTTGCACAAATGTATCCATTTTAATTCATTCGTACGATCTATTCTAATTTATTCATACGATCCATTCTAATTCATTCGCACGATCCATTCTAATTCATTCGTACGATCCATTCTAATTCGTTCGCATGAATATATCTATTCTAATTCATTCGTATGATCCATTCTAATTTATTCGCACGATCTATTCTAATTCATTCGTATGATCCATTCTAATTCATTCGTATGATCCATTCTAATTCATTCGCACGAATGTATCATACGAATGAATTAGAATGGATCATGCAAATGAATTAAAATGGATCGCACGAATGAATTAGAATGGATCGTACAAATGAATTAGAAAGGTTACATTTTTGAGAATGAATTAGAATGGATCGTAGGAATGAATTAGAATGGATCATGTGAATGAATTTGAATGGATTGTACGAATGAATTAGAATGGATCGAATGAATAAATTAGAATGGATCATGCGAATGAATTAGAATAGATCGTACGAATGAATTAGAATGGATCATAGGAATGAATTAGAATGGATTGTGCAAATGAATTAGAATGTATACATTCGAGCGAATGAATTAGAATGGATCGTACGAATGAATTAGAATGGATCCACCAAATGAGTTAGAATGGATTATACGAATGAATTAGAATGGATCGTACGAATGAATTAGAATGGAATTTGCGAATAAATTAGAATGGATCGTATGAATGAATTAGAATGGATACATTCGTGCGAATGAATTAGAATGGATTGTACGAATGAATTAGAATGGATCGTACGAATGAATTAGAATGGATACATTCGAGCGAATGAATTAGAATAGATCGTAGGAATGAATTAGAATGGATCATACGAATGAATTAGAATAGATCGTAGGAATGAATTAGAATGGATCGTACCAATGAATTAGAATGGATCATAGGAATGAATTAGAAAGGATCGTACGAACGAATTAGAATGGATCGTACGAATGAATTAGAATGGATCGTATGAACGAATTAGAATGGATCCTAATTCATATGCACAAAGGTAACCTTTCTAATTCATTTGTATGATCGATTCTAATGCATTTGTACGATCCATTCTAATTCGTTCGTACGATCCATTTTAATTTATTCGTTCAAATATATCCATTCTAATTCGTTCGTACGATGCATTCTAATTCATTCGCACGATCCATTCAAATTCATTCATACGATCCATTCTAATTCATATGAATGAATTAGAATAGATACATTCGTACGAATGAATTAGAACGGATCGTACGAATGAATTAGAATGGATCGTACGAATGAATTTGAATGGATCGTACGAATGAATTAGAATGGATCGTACGAATGAATTAGATTGGATATATTTGAACGAATAAATTAGAATGGATCGTACGAACGAATTAGAATGGATCGTACGAATGCATTAGAATGGATCATACAAATGAATTAGAAAGGTTACCTTTGTGCATATGAATTAGAATGGATTAGAATGGATCGTACGAATGAATTCTAATTCCGTTCTAATTTATACGTACGACCCATTCTAATTCATTCGTATAATCCATTCTAATCCATTCGCACGATCCATTCTAATTCATTCGTACGATCCATTCTAATTTATTTGCATGAATATACGATCCATTCTAATTCATTCGCACAAATGTATCCATTCTAATCCATTCGTACGATCTATTCTAATTCAATCATACGATCCATTCTAATTCATTCGTACGATCCATTCTAATTCGTTCGTACGATCCATTCCAATTCATTCGTATGATCCATTCTAATTCATTCGTACGATCCATTTTAATTCATTCGCACGATCCATTCTAATTCATTCGCTCGAATGTATCCATTCTAATTCATTTGTATGATCCATTCTAATTCATTCGTACGATCCATTCTAATTCATTCGCACGAATCCATTCTAATTCATTCGCACAATCCACTCTAATTCATTCGTACGATCCATTCTAATTCATTCGTATGATCCATTCTAACTCATTCGGTGGATCCATTCTAATTCATTCGTACAATCCATTCTAATTCATTCGCATGATCCTCTCAAACTCATTCGTACGATCCATTCTAATTCATTTGTACGATCCATTCTAATTCATTCGCATTATCCATTCTAATTCATTCGTACGATCCAATCTAATTCATTCGCACGAATATATGCATTCTAATTCATTCGCACGATCCATTCTAATTCATTCCTATGATCCATTCTAATTCATTCGTACGATCGATTCTAATTCATTCTCACAAATGTAACCTTTCTTATTCATTTGTACGATCCATTCTAATTCATTCGAACGATCCATTCTAATCCATTCGTACGATCCATTCTAATCTATTCATACGATCCATTCTAATTCATTCGTAGGAATGAATTAGAATGGATACATTTGTATGAATGAATTAGAATGGATACATTCGAGTGAATGAATTAGAATGGATACATTCACACGACTGAATTAGAATAGATTGTACGAACGAATTAGAATGGATCGTACGAATGAATAAGAATGGATTGTACGAATCCATTCTAATGGATCGTACGAATGAATTAGAATGGATCGTGCGAATGAATTTGAATGGATTGTACGAATGAATTAGAATGGATCGTACGAATGAATTAGAATGGATATATTCGAGCGAATGAATTAGAATGGATCATGCGAATGAATTAGAATGGATCATACGAATGAATTAGAATGGATACATTTGTGAGAATGAATTAGAATGGATCGTACGATCCATTCTAATTCATTCCGCTCGAATCTATCCATTCGAATTCATTCGTTCGATCCATTCTAATTCATTCGTACGATCCATTCTAATTCATTCGTACGATCCATTCTAATTCATTCGCACGATCCATTCTAATTCATTCGCACGAATATATCCATTCTAATTTATTCGTACGATCTATTCTAATTTATTCGTATGATCCATTCAAATTTATTCGCACGAATGTATCCATTCTAATTCATTTGCACGATCCATTCTAATCCATTCGCACGATCCATTCTAATCCATTCGTACGATCCATTCTAATCCATTCGTACAATCCATTCTAATTCATTCGTACGATCCATTCTAATTCATTCGCACTAACCATTCTAATTCATTCTTACGATCCATTCTAATTCAAACGTACGATCCATTCTAATTCATTTGTATGATCCATTCTAATTCATTCGTACGATCCATTCTAATCCATTCGTACGATCCATTCTAATCCATTCGTACGATCCATTCTAATCCATTCGTACGATCAATTCTAATCCATTCGTACGATCCATTCTAATTCATTCGTACTATCCATTCTAATTCATTCGCAAGATCCATACTAATTCATTCGTACGATCCATTCTAATTCATTCGTACGATCCATTCTAATTCATTTGCACGATCCATTATAATTCATTCTAATTCATTCGCACGATCCATTCTAATCCATTCTAATTCATTCGTACGATCCATTCTAATTCATTCCTATGATCCATTCTAGTTCATTCGTACGATCCATTCTAATTCATTCTCACGAATGTAACCTTTCTAATTCATTTGCATGATCCATTCTAATTCATTCGTACGATCCATTCTAGTCCATTCGTACGATCCATTCTAATCCATTCTTACGATCCATTCTAATCCATTCGTACAATCCATTCTAATTCATTCGTACGATCCATTCTAAATCATTCTCACAAATGTAACCTTTCTAATTCATTTGTACGATCCATTCTAATCTATTTGTACGATCCGTTCTAATACATTCGTACGATCTATTCTAATCCATTCGTACGATCCATTCTAATTCATTCGCACGAATGTATCCATTCTAATTCATTCGTACGATCCATTCAAATTCATTCCTACGATCCATTCTAATTCATTCGCACGAATGTATCCATTCTAATTCATTTGCACGATCCATTCTAATTCATTCCTATGATCCATTCTAATTCATTCGTATGATCCATTCTAATTCATTCGCTCGAATGTATCCATTCTAATTCATTCGTACGATCCATTCTAATTCATTCGTACGATCCATTCTAATTCATTCGCATGATCCATTCGTACGATCCATTCTAATTTATTCGCACGAATGAATTTGAAAGGATCGTACGAATGAATTAGAATGGATCGTACGAATGAATTAGAATGGATACATTCGTGCGAATGAATTAGAATAGATTGTGCGAATAAATTAGAATGGATCGATCGTACGAATGAATTAGAATGGATTGTGCGAATGAAATTGAATGCATCGTATGAATGAATTAGAATGGATCGAACGAATGAATTAGAATGGATACATTCGAGCGGAATGAATTAGAATGGATCGTACGATCCATTCTAATTCATTCTCACAAATGTATCCATTCTAATTCATTCGTATGATCCATTCTAATTCATTCGCACGATCCGTTCTAATTCATTCCTATGATCCATTATAATTCATTCGCACGAATGTAACCATTCTAATTCATTCGTACGATCCATTCTAATTCATTCCTACGATCCATTCTAATTCATTCGCACGAATGTATCCATTCTAATTCATTTGCACGATCCATTCTAATTCATTCCTATGATCCATTCTAATTCATTCGCTCGAATGTATCCATTCTAATTCATTCGTACGATCCTTTCTAATTCATTCATACGATCCATTCTAATTCATTCGCATGATCCATTGATACGATCCATTCTAATTCATTCGCACGAATGAATTTGAATGGAACGTACGAATGAATTAGAATGGATCGTACGAATGAATTAGAATGGATACATTCGTGCGAATGAATTAGAATAGATCGTGTGAATAATATTGAATGGATCGATCGTACGAATGAATTAGAATGGATCGTGCGAATGAATTAGAATGGATCGTACGAATGAATTAGAATGGATCGCACGAATGAATTAGAATGGACCGAACGAATGAATTAGAATGGATACATTCGAGCGGAATGAATTAGAATGGATCGTACGATCCATTCTAATTGATTCTCACAAATGTATCCATTCTAATTCATTCGTATGATCCATTCTAATTCATTCGCACGATCCATTCTAATTCATTCGCACGAATATATCCATTCTAATTCATTCGCACGATCTATTCTAAATCATTCCTATGATCCATTCTAATTCATTCGTACGATCCATTCTAATTCATTCTCACAAATGTAACCTTTATAATTCATTTGTACGATCCATTCTAATTCATTCGTACGATCCATTCTAATTCATTCGTACGATCCATTCTAATTCATTCGTAGGAATGAATTAGAATGGATACATTGGTAGGAATGAATTAGAATGGATACATTCATACGACTGAATTAGAAAGGATTGTACGAATGAATTAGAATGGATCGTACGAATGAATAAGAATGGATCGTATGAATCGATTCTAATGGATCGTACGAACGAATTAGAATGGATCGTGCGAATGAATTAAAATGGATCGTACGAATGAATTAGAATGGATCGTACGAATGAATTAGAATGGATATATTCGTGCAAATGAATTAGAATGGATCGTGCGAATGAATTAGAATGGATCATACGAATGAATTAGAATGGATACATCTGTGAGAATGAATTAGAATGGATCGTACGATCCATTCTAATTTATTCCGCTCGAATGTATCCATTCTAATTCATTCGTTCGATCCATTCTACTTCATTCGTACGATCCATTCTAATTCATTCGTACGATCCATTCTAATTCATTCGCACGATCCATTCTAATTTATTCGTACGATCGATCCATTCTAATTTATTCGCACGATCTATTCTAATTCATTCGCACGAATGTATCCATTCTAATTCATTCATATGATCCATTCTAATTCATTCGTACGATCCATTCAAATTCATTAATGCGAATGAATTAGAATGGATCGTACGAATGGATCATGCGAATGAATTAGAATGGATCGTACGAATGAATTAGAATGGATCGTACGAATGAATTAGAATGGATACATTCGAGCGAATGAATTAGAATGGATCGTACGAATGAATTAGAATGGATCATAGGAATGAATTAGAATGGATCGTGCAAATGAATCAGAACGGATACATTCGTGCGAATGAATTAGAATGGATCGTAGGAAGGAATTAGAATGGATCGTACGAATGAATTAGAATTGATCGTGCGAATGAATTAGAATGGATCGTACGAATGGATTAGAATGGATCGTACGAATGAATTAGAATGGATCGTACGAATGAATTAGAATGGATCGTACAAATGAATTAGAAAGGTTACATTCGTGAGAATGAATTACAATGGATCGTACGAATGAATTAGAATGGATATGCGAATGAATTTGAATGGATCGTACGAATAAATTAGAATGGATCGAACGAATGAATTAGAATGGATACATTCGAGCGAATGAATTAGAATAGATCGTAGGAATGAATTAGAATGGATCGTACGATTGAATTATAATGGTTACATTCGTACGAATGAATTAGAATGGATCGTACGAATGGATTAGAATTGATCGTACGATCCATTCTAATTCATTCGTACGATTCATTCATTCGTATGAGCTATTCTAATTCATTCGTACAATCCATTCTAATTCATTCGTACGATCCATTCTAATCCACTAGTATGATCTATTCTAATTCATTCCTACGATCTATTCTAATTCATTCGCTCGAATATATCCATTCTAATTCATTTGTTCGATCCATTCTAATTCATTCGTACGATCCATTCAAATTCATTCGCACGAATGTAACCATTCTAATTCATTCGTATGATCCATTCTAATTCATTCGTACGATCCATTCTAATTCATTTGTATGAATGTATCTATTCTAATTCATTCGCACGATCCATTCTAATTCATTCGCATGATCCATTCTAATTCATTCGTACGATCCATTCTAATTCATTCGTACGATCCATTTTAATTCATTCATACGATCTATTCTAATTCATTTGTACGATCTATTCTAATTCATTTGCTTGAATGTAACCATTCTAATTCATTCGTACAATACGTTCTAATCCATTCGTACGATCCATTCTAATCCATTCGTACGATCCATTCTAATTCATTCGCACGAATATAACCATTCTAATTCATTCATATGATCCATTCTAATTGATTCATACGATCCATTCTAATTTATTCGTACGATCCATTCTAATTCATTCGTACGATCCATTCTAATTCATTCGCACGATCCATTCTAATTCATACGTACGATCCATTCTAATTCATTCGCACAAATGTATCCATTCTAATCCATTCATACGATCCATTCTAATTCATTCGCACAATCCATTCTAATTCATTCGTACGATCCATTCTAATTCATTAGTATGATCTATTCTAATTCATTAGTATGATCCATTCTAATTCATTCGCACGAATGTATCCATTC
Source organism: Chamaelirium japonicum (assembly GCA_947650365.1). Lineage (NCBI taxonomy): Eukaryota > Viridiplantae > Streptophyta > Magnoliopsida > Liliales > Melanthiaceae > Chamaelirium > Chamaelirium japonicum. The sequence goes on along the minus strand of OX393559.1, from coordinate 16,300,176 downwards.
TAATTCAATTGCACGATCCATTCTAATTTATTCCTATGATCCATTCTAATTCATTCGTACGATCCATTCTAATTTATTCGCCCGAATATATCCATTCTAATTCATTCGTACGATCCATTCTAATTCATTCGCACGAATGTATCCATTCTAATTCATTCGTACAATCCATTCTAATTCATTAGTACGATCCATTCTAATTCATTCCTATGATCCATTCGCACAAATGTATCCATTCTATTTCATTCGTACGATCCATTCTAATTCATTCGTATGATCCATTCTAACTCATTCGGTGGATCCATTCTAGTTCATTTGCACGATCAATTCTAATTCATTCGTACGATTCATTCTAATTCATTCGTACGATCCATTCTAATTCATTTGTACTATCCATTCTAATTCATTCACACGATCCATTCTAATTAATTCGTATCATCCATTCTAATTCATTCCTATGATCTATTCTAATTCATTCGCTCGAATGTATCCATTCTAATTCGTTCGTTCGATCCATTCTAATTCATTCGTACGATCTATTCAAATTCATTCGTAGGATCCATTCAAATTAATTCGTATGATCCATTCTAACATATTCGTACGATCCATTCTAATTCATTCTCACGAATGTAACCTTTCTAATTCATTTATATGATCCATTCTAATTCATTCGTACTATCCATTCTAATCCATTTGTACGATCCATTCTAATCGATTCGTACGATCCATTTTAATTCATTCTCACAAATGTAACCTTTCTAATTCATTTGTACGATCCATTCTAATCCATTCGTACGATCCATTCTAATTCATTCGTACGATCCATTCTAATTCATTCTCACAAATGTAACCTTTCTAATTCATTTGTATGATCCATTCTAATTCATTCGTACGATCCATTCTAATCCATTCGTACGATCCATTCTAATTTATTCGTACGATACATTTGAGCGATCCATTCTAATTCATTTGCACGATCCATTCTAATTCATTCCTATGATCCATTCTAATTCATTCGTACGATCCATTCTAATTTATTCGCATGATCCATTCGTACGATCCATTCTTATTTATTCGCACGATCCATTCTAATTCATTCGTACGATCCATTCTAATTCATTCGAGCGAATATATCAATTCTAATTCATTCGTACAATACATTCTAATTCATTCTCACAAATGTAACCTTTCTAATTCATTTGTACGATCCATTCTAATTCATTCGTACGATCCATTCTAATTCATTCCTATGATCCATTCTAATCCATTCGTACGATCCATTCTAATTCATTCGCATGAATGTGACCATTCTAATTCATTCGTACGATCCATTCTAATTCATTCCTACGATCCATTCTAATACATTCGTACGATCCATTCTAATTCGCAGAAATGTATCCATTTTAATTCATTCGTACGATCCATTCTAATTCATTCGCACGATCTATTCTAATTCATTCACACAATCCATTCTAATTCATTCGTCCAATCCATTCTAATTCATTCGTACGATCCATTCTATTTCATTCGTACGATCCATTCTAATTCATTCGTATGATCCATTCTAACTCATTCGGTGGATCCATTCTAATTCATTCGTACGATCCATTCTAATTCATTCGCACGATCCATTCTAATTCATTCGTACGATCCATTCTAATTCATTCGCACGATCCATTCTAATTCATTCGTACGATCCATTCTAATTCATTCGCACGATGCAATCTAATTCATTCGCACAAATGTATCTATTCTAATTCATTCGTACAATGCGTTCTAATTCATTCTAATTAATTCGCACGATCCATTCTAATTCAGTCGTATGAATGTATCCATTTTAATTCATTCGTACGATCAATTCTAATCCATTCGTACGATCTATTCTTATTCATTCGCTCGAATGTATCCATTCTAATTCATTCGTACGATCCATTCTAATTCATTCGTACGATCCATTATAATTCAATCGTACTATCCATTCTACTTCATTCGCACGAATGTATCCCTTGTAATTCATTTGCACGATCCATTCTAAATCATTCCTATGATCCATTCTAATTCATTCGTACGATCCATTCTAATTCATTCCTATGATCCATTCTTATTCATTCATAAGATCCATTCTCATTCATTCGCACAATCCATTCTAATTCATTCGTATGATCCATTCTAATTCATTCGTATGATCCATTCTAGCTCATTCGGTGGATCCATTCTAATTCATTCGTAAGATCCATTCTAATTCATTCGCACGATCCATTCTAATTTATTCGTACGATCTATTCTAATTCATTCGTACGATCTATTCTAATTCATTCGCATGAATGTCACCATTCTAATTCATTCGTACGATTTATTCTTATTCATTCGTATGAGCTATTCTAATTCATTCGTACGATCCATTCTAATTCATTCGTACGATCCATTGTAATTCATTCATACAATCCATTCAGATTCATTCGCACAAATATATCCATTCAAATTCATTCGTACGATCCATTCTAGTTAATTCGCACGATCTATTTTAATTCATTCTTACGATCCATTCTAATTCATTCGCACGATCCATTCTAATTCATTCGTACGAATATCTCCATTCTAATTCATTCGTATGATCCATTCTAATTTATTCGTACGATCCATTCTAATTCGTTCGTACGATCCATTCTAATTCATTCACACGATCCATACTAATTTATTCGTTCAAATATATCCATTCTAATTCATTCGTACGATCCATTCTAATTCATTCGCACGATCCATTCTAATTCATTCGCACGAATGTATCCATTCTAATTCATTTGCACGAGCCATTCTAATTCATTCCTATCATCCATTCTAATTCATTCGTACGATCCATTCTAATTTATTCGTTCAAATATATCCATTCTAATTCATTCGTACGATCCATTCCAATGCATTCGTACGATTCATTCTAATTCATTCACACGATCCATTCTAATTCATTCGTACGATCCATTCTTATTCATTCATACGATCCATTTTAATTCATCCATTCTAATTCATTCGTACGATCCATTCTAATTCATTCGTACGTCCATTCTAATTCATTCTCACAAATGTAACCTTTCTAATTCATTTGTACGATCCAATCTAATTCATTCGTACGATCCATTCTAATTCATTCGTTCGATCCATTCTAATTCATTTGTACGATCCATTCTAATTCATTCGCACAAATGGATTAGAATCGATCGTACGAATGAAATAGAATGGATCGTACAAATGAATTAGAATAGATATATTCATGCGAATGAATTAGAATGGATCGTACGAATGAATTAGAATGGATCGTGCAAATGAATTAGAATGGATCGTATGAATAAATTAGAATGGATCGTACGAATGAATTAAAATGGATACATTTATGCGAATGAATTAGAATGGATCGTACAAATGATTTAGAATGGATCGAACGAATGAATTAGAATGGATCGTACGAATGAATTACAATGGATCGTACAAATAAATTAGAAAGGTTACATTTGTGATAATGAATTAGAATGGATCGTACGAATAAATTAGAATGGATCGTACGAATGGATTAGAATGGATCGTACGAATGAATTAGAATGGATACATTCGAGCGAATGAATTATAATGGATCGTACGAATGAATTAGAATGTATCGTGCGAATGAATTAGAATGGATCGTACGAATAAATTAGAATGGATCGTGCGAATGAATTAGAATGGATCGTACGAATGAATTAGAATGGATCCACCGAATGAGTTAGAATGGATCCTACGAATGAATTAGAATGGATCGTACGAATGAATTAGAATGCATACATTCGAGCGAATGAATTAGAATAGATCGTAGGAATGAATTAGAATGGATCATAGAATGAATTAGAATGGATCGTGCGAATGAATTAGAATGGATAGTACGAATGAATTAGAATGGATACATTCGTGCGAATGAATAAGAATGGATCGGACGAATGAATTAGAATGGATCGTACGACGTACAAATGAATTAGAATGGATCGTGCGAATGAATTAGAATGGATCATCTGAATGAATTAGAATGGATCGTGCGAATGAATTAGAATGGATTGTACGAATGAATTAGAATGGATACATTCGTGCGAATGAATTAGAATGGATCGGACGAATGAATTAGAATGGATCGTACGATCCATTCTAATCCATTCATACGATCCATTCTAATTCATTCGTATGATCGATTCTAATTCATTCGTACGATCCATTCTAATTCTTTCGTACGATCTATTCTAATTAATTCGCACGATCTATTCTAATTTATTCGTACGATCCATTCTAATTCATTCGTACGATCCATTCTAATTCATTTGCACTATCCATTCTAATTCATTCGTACGATCCATTCTAATTCATTTGTACGATCCATTCTAATTCATTCGTACAAATGTATCCATTCTAATTCATTCGTACGATCGATTCTAATTCATTCATACGATCTATTCTAATTCATTCGCACGAATGTATCCATTCTAATTCATTCGCATAATCCAATCTAATTTAAACGTATGAATGAATCTATTTGAGCGAATGAATTAGAATGGATCGTACGAATGAATTAGAATGGATCGTGCGAATGAATTAGATTGGATCGTACGAATGAATTAGAATGGATACATTCGAGCGAATGAATTAGAATAGATCATACGAATGAATTAGAATGGATACATTTGTGTGTGCGAATAAATCTGAATGAATTGTATGAATGAATTACAATGGATCGTACGAATGAATTAGAATGGATCGTACGAATGAATAAGAATAGCTCATATGAATGAATTAGAATGAATCGTACGAATGAATTAGAATGGTTACATTCGTGCGAATGAATTAGAATAGATCGTACGAATGAATTAGAATGGATCGTACGAATGAATTAGAATGGATCGTGCGAATGAATTAGAATGAATCGTACGAATGCATTAGAATGGATACATTCGTGCGAATGAATTATAATGGATCGTACGAATGAATTAGAATGGACCGTGCTAAGGAATTAGAATGGATGGTACTAATGAATTAGAATGGATACATACAAATGAATTAGAAAGGTTACATTTGTGAGAATGAATTAGAATAGATCGTACGAATGAATTAGAATGGATACATTCGAGCGAATGAATTAGAATGGATCGTACGAATGAATTAGAATGGATCATAGGAATGAATTAGAATGGATCGTGCAAATGAATTAGAATGGATACATTCGTGCGAATGAATTAGAATGGATCGTTGGAATGAATTAGAATGGATCGTACGAATGAATTAGAATGGATACATTCGAACGAATGAATTAGAATGGATCGCACGAATGAATTAGAATGGATCATAGGAATGAATTAGAATGGATCGTGCAAATAAATTAGAATGGATACATTCGTGGAAATGAATTAGAATGGATCGTAGGAATGAATTAGAATGGATCGTACGAATGAATTCGAATGGTTCGTACGAATGCATTAGAATGGATACATTTGTGCGAATGAATTAGAATGGATCGTGCGAATGAATTAGAATGGATACATTCGTATAAATGAATTAGAATGGATCGTGCGAATGAATTAGAATTGATCGGACGAATGAATTAGAATGGATACATTTGTGCGAATGAATTAGAATGGATCGTACGAATGAATTAGAATGAATCATACGAATGAATTAAAATGGATCATACGAATGAATTAGAATACATCATGTGAATTTATTAGAATGGATCGTACGTTTGAATTAGATTAGATTGTGTGAATGAATTAGAATGGATACATTCGTGCGAATGAATTAGAATAGATCGTATGAATGAATTAGAATGGATCGTACGAATCGATCATACAAATGAATTAGAAAGGTTACATTCGGGAGAATGAATTAGAATGGATCATACGATCCATTCTAATTCATTCTCCCGAATGTAACCTTTCTAATTCATTTGTATGATCCATTCTAATTCATTCGTACGATCCATTCTAATCCATTCGTACTATCCATTCTAATCCATTCGTACGATCCATTCTAATTCATTCGTATGATCCATTCTAATTCATTCCTATGCTCTATTCTAATTCATTCGCTCGAATGTATCCATTCTAATTCATTCGTTCGATCCATTCAAATTCATTCGTACGATCCATTCAAATTCATTCGTACGATCCATTCTAATTCATTCGTACAATCCATTCTAATTCATTCTCATAAATGTATCCATTCTAATTAATTCGTACGATCCATTCTAATTTATTCATACGATCCATTCTAATTCATTCCTATGATCCATTCTAATTTATTCCTACGATCTATTCTAATTCATTCGCTCGAATGTATCCATTCTAATTCATTCGTACAATCCATTCTAATTCATTTGCATGATCCATTCTAATTCATTCCTAAGATCCATTCTAATTCATTCGTATGATCTATTCTAATTCATTCGCACGAATGTATCCATTCTAATTCATTTGTACAATCCATTCTAATTCATTCCTATGATCCATTCTAATTCATTTGTACGATCCATTCTAATTCTTTCGCTCGAATGTATCCATTCTAATTCATTCGTACGATCCATTCTAATTCGTTCGTACGATCCATTCTAATGCATTCGTACGATCCATTCTAATTCATTCGCCCGATCCATTCTAATTCATTCGTATGATCTATTCTAATTCATTCGCACGATCTATTCTAATTCATTCGTACAATCCATTCTAATTCATTCGTACGATCCATTCTAATTCATTCGCACTATCCATTCTAATTCATTCGCACGATCCATTCTAATTCATTCGTACGATCCATTCTAATTCATTCGTATGATCTATTCTAATTCATTCGCACGAATGTATCCATTGAAATTCATTTGCATGATCCATTCTATTTCATTCCTATGATCCATTCTAATTCATTCGTATGATCCATTCTAATTCATTCGCTCGAATGTATCCATTCTAATTCATTCGTATGATCCATTCTAATTCATTCGCACGAATGTATCATACGAATGAATTAGAAATAATCATGCGAATGAATTAAAATGGATCGTACAAATGAATTAGAATGGATCGTGCGAATGGATCGTACGAATGGATTAGAATTAGATCGTACGAATGAATTAGAACGGATCGTGCGAATGAATTAGAATGGATCGTACGAACGAATTAGAATGGATCGTACGCACGAATTAGAATCGATCGTACGAATGAATTAGAATGGATACATTCGTACGATCCATTCTAATTCATTCTTACGATCCATTCTTATTCATTCGTACGATCCATTAAAACGTACGAATGACTTAGAATGGATCATAGGAATGAATTAGAATGGATCGTGCAAATGAATTAGAATGGACACATTCGTGCGAATGAATTAGAATGGATCATAGGAATGAATTAGAATGGATCGTACGAATGGATTAGAATGGATCGTACCAATGAATAAGAATGGATCGTACAAATAAATTAGAAAGGTTACCTTTGTGAGAATTAATTAGAATGGATCGTACAAATGAATTAGAAAGGTTACATTCGTGAGAATGAATTAGAATTGATCATACGAATGAATTAGAATGGATACATTTGTGAGAATGAGTTAGAATGGATCGTATGAATGGATTAGAATGGATCGTACGAATGAATTAGAATTGATCGTGTGAATGAATTAGAATGGATCGTACGAATGAATTAGAATGGATACATTTGTGCGAATGAATTAGAATGGATCGTACGAATGAATTAGAATGGATACATTTGTACGAATGAATTAGAATGGATCGTGCGATTGAATTAGAATGGATCGTACGAATGGATTAGAATGGATCGTACGAATGGATTAGAATTGATCGTACGAATGAATTTGAATGGATCGTACGAATGAATTAGAATGGATCGTGCGAATGAATTAGAATGGATCGTACGAATGAATTAGAATGGATACATTCGAGCGAATGAATTAGAATGGATCATACGAATGAATTTGAATGGATACATTTGTGCGAATGAATTTTAATTGATTGCACGAATTGAATTAGAATGGATCATACGAATGAATTAGAATGGATCGTACGAATGAATTAGAATGGATCGTACGAATGAATTAGAATGGATTGTGCGAATGAATTAGAATGGATCGTATGAATAAATTAGAATGGATCATACGAATGAATTAGAATGGATCGTGCGAATGAATTAGAATGGATCGTTTAGAATGGATCATACGAATGAATTAGAATGGATACATTCGTGCGAATGAATTCGAATGGATCGTACGAATGAATTAGAATGAATCGTACGAATGAATTAGAATGGATCATATGAAAGAATTAGAATGGATCGTATGAACGAATTAGAATGGATCGTACGAATGAATTAGAATATATACATTTGAGCGAATGAATTAGAATGGATCATACGAATGAATTAGAATGGATCGTACGAATGGATTAGAATGGATTAGAATGGATCGTACGAATGAATTAGAAATGGATCGTACGAATGAATTAGAATGGATACATTCGTGCTAATGAATTAGAATGGATCGTAGGAATGAATTAGAATGGATCGTACGAATGAATTAGAATGGATACATTCGTGCGAATGAATTAGAATGGATCGTACGAATGGATTAGAATGGATCGTACGAATGGATTAGAATGGATCGTACAAATGAATTAAAAAGGTTACATTTGTGAGAATGAATTAGAATGGATCGTACGAATGGATTAGAATAGATCGTACGAATGGATTAGAATGGATCGTACGAAGGGATTAGAATGGATCGTACGAATGGACTAGAATGGATCGTACGAATGAATTAGAATGGATCATACAAATGAATTAGAAAGGTTACATTCGTGAGAATGAATTAGAATGGATCATACGAATGAATTAGAATGGATCGTGCAAATGAATTAGAATGGATTGTACGAATGAATTAGAATTGATTGTGCGAATGAATTAGAATGGATCGTATGAATGAATAAGAATAGATCGTACGAATGGATTAGAATGGATCGTACGATGCAATCTGATTCATTCTAATTCATTTGCACGAATGTTTCTAATTCATTCGCACGATCCATTCTAATTCATTCGTACGATCCATTCTAACTCATTCGCACGATCCATTCTTATTCATTCATACGATCCATTCTAATTTATTCGCACAATCCATTCTAATTCATTCGTACAATCCATTATAATTCATTCGTATGATCCATTCAAACTCATTCGGTGGATCCATTTTAATTCATTCGTACGATCCATTCTAATTCATTTGCACGAATATACGATACATTCTAATTCATTCGCACAAATGTATCTATTCTAATTCATTCGTACGATCCATTCTAATTCATTCTCATGAATGTAACCTTTCTAATTCATTTGTATGATCCATTCAAATTCATTCGTATGATCCATTCTAATCCATTCGTACGATCCATTCTAATCCATTCGTACGATCCATTCTAATTCATTCGTACGATCCATTCTAATTCATTCTCACAAATGTAACCTTTCTAATTCATTTGTACGATCCATTCTAATTCATTCGTACGATCCATTCTAATCCATTCGTATGATCCACTCTAATCCATTCGTACGATCCATTCTAATTCATTCGCACGAATGTAACCATTCTAATTCATTTGTACAATCCATTCTAATTCGTTCATACGATCCATTCTAATTCATTCGTACGATCCATTCTAATTCGTTCAAACGATCCATTCTAATTCGTTCGTACGATCCATTCTAATTCGTTCGTACGATCCATTCTAATTCTTTCCTACGATCCATTCTAATTCATTCGTACGATCCATTCTAATTCATTCATACGATCCATTCTAATTCATTCATACGATCCATTCTAATTCGTTCGTACGATCCATTCTAACTCGTTCATACGATCCATTCTAATTCGTTCGTACGATCCATTCTAATTCATTCGCACGATCTATTCTAATTCATTCGTACGATCCATTCTAATCCATTCTAATTCATTCGTACGATCCATTCTAATTCGTTCATACAATTGATCCATTCTAATTCATTCGTACGATCCATTCTAATTCGTTCATACGATCCATTCTAATTCGTTCATACGATCCATTCTAATTCGTTCGTACGATCCATTCTAATTCATTCGCACGATCTATTCTAATTCATTCGTACGATCCATTCTAATCCATTCGTATGATCAATTCTAATTCATTCGCACGATCCATTCTAATTCATTCTTACGAATGTAACCTTTCTAATTCATTTGTATGATCCATTCTAATTCATTCGTACGAATGAATTAGAATAGATCATACGAATGAATTCTAATTCAGTCATATGAATGTATCCATTTTAATTCATTTGTACGATCCATTCTATTTCATTCGTACGATCTAATTCATTCGTACGATCCATTCTATTTAATTCGTACGATCCATTCTAATTTATTCGCATGAATGAATTAGAATGGATCATGCGAATGAATTTGAATGGATTGCACGAATTGAATTAGAATGGATCATACGAATGAATTAGAATGGATCGTGCGAATGAATTAGAATTGATCATACGAATGAATTAGAATGGATCGTACGAATGAGTTAGAAATGATCGTGCGAATGAATTAGAATGGATCGTATGAACAAATTAGAATGGATCGTACGAATGAATTAAAATGGATACATTTGTGCGAATGAATTAGAATGGATCATACGATCTAATTAGAATGGATCATACGAATGAATTAGAATGGATCGTACGAATGAATTAGAATGGATAGTGCGAATGAATTAGAATGGATCGTACGAATAAATTGGAATGGATTGTACGAATGAAATAGAATAGATCGTGCAAATGAATTAGAATGGATCGTACGAATGAATTAGAATGGATCGTGCGAATGAATTAGAATGAATCATACGAATGAATTAGAATAGATCGTGCGAATAAATTAGAATGGATCATACGAATGAATTAGAATAGATCGTACGAATGAATTAGAATGGATACATTTGTGCGAATGAATTAGAATGGATATATTTGAGCGATCCATTCTAATTCATTCGTACGATCCATTCTAATCCATTCGCACGATCCATTCTAATTCATTCGTACGATCTATTCTAATTCATTCGTACGATCCATTCTAATTCATTCGTATGATCCATACTAATTCATTCGCACGATCTATTCTAATTCATTCGTGCGAATAAATTCGAATGGATCGTACGAATGAATTAGAATGGATCGTACGAATGAATTAGATCGTACGAATGAATTAGAATGGATCGTACGAATGAATTAAAATAGATACATTCATACGACTGAATTATAATTCATTCGTATGATCCATTCTAATTCATTCGTACGAATGAATTAGAATGGATCATACAAATGAATTAGAATAGATCATAGGAATGAATTAGAATGGATCATACGAATGAATTAGAATGGATCGTGCGAATGAATTAGAATAGATTGTACGAATGAATTAGAATGGATACATTCGTGCGAATGAATTAGAATGGATCGTATGAATGAATTAGAATGGATCATGCGAATGAATTTGAATGGATCGTACGAATGAATTAGAATGGATCGTACGAATGAATTAGAATGGATACATTCGAGCGAATAAATTAGAATAGATCATAGGAATGAATTAGAATGGATTCTAATCCATTTGTACGATCCATTCTAATCTATTCTAATTCATTCTCACAAATGTATTCATTTTAATTCATTCGTACGATCCATTCTAATTCATTCGCACGATCCATTCTAATTCATTCGTACGATCCATTCTAATTCATTCGCACGATCCATTCTAATTCATTCGCACGATCCATTGTAATTCTTTCATATGATCCATTCTAATTCATTCGCACGAATGTATCCATTCTAGTTCATTCGTACGCTCCATTCTAATTCATTCGTACGCTCCATTCAAATTCATTCGAATGATCCATTGTAATTCATTCGCACGATCCATTATAATTCATTCGTCCGATCCATTCTAATTCATTTGTACGAATGTATCCATTCTAATTCATTCGCACGATCCATTCTAATTCATTCGTACAAATATATCCATTCTAATTCATTCGTACAATGCGTTCGTACGATCCATTCTAATGCATTCATTCGTACGAATGAATTAGAATGGTTACATTCATGCGAATGAATTAGAATAGATCGTACGAATGAATTAGATTGGATCGTACGAATGAATTAGAATGGATCGTGCGAATGAATTTGAATGGACCGTACGAATGAATTAGAATAGAGTGTACGAATGAACTAGAATGGATACATTCGTTCGAATGAATTAGAATGGATCATATGAAAGAATTAGAATGGATCGTGCGAATGGATTAGAATGGATCGTACGAATGAATTAGAATGGATCGGACGAATTAGAATGGATCATGCGAATGAATTAGAATGGATCGTACAAATGAATTAGAATGGATCGTGCGAATGAATTAGAATAGATCGTACAAATGAAATAGAATGGATTCGTACGAATGAATTAGAATGGATCATACGAATGGATTAGAATGGATCGTACGAATTAGAATGGATCGTACGAATGAATTAAAATGGATACATTCATACGACTGAATTAGAATGGATCGGGCGAATTAATTAGAATGGATCCTACGAATGAATTTGAATGGATACATTTGTGCGAATGAATTAGAATGGATCGTACGAATGAATTAGACTGGATCGTACGAATAAATTAGAATGGAAACATTCATACGAATGAATTAGAATGGATCGTACGAATGGATTAGAAAGGATCGTACGAATGGATTAGAATGGATCGTACGAATGAATTAGAATGTATCCATCTAATTCATTCGTACAATCCATTCTAATTCATTCGCACGATCCATTCTAATTCATTCGTATGATCCATTCTAATTCATTCCTACGATTCATTCTAATTCATTCGCACAAAACATTGTTATTCATTCGTACGATCCATTCTAATTCATTCGTACGATCCATTCTAATTCATTCTCATGAATGTAACCTTTCTAATTCATTTGTATGATCCATTCTAATTCATTCGCACGATCTATTCTAATTCATTCGTACGATCAATTCTAATCCATTCGTATGATCAATTCTAATTCATTCGTGCGATCCATTCTAATTCATTCTCACGAATGTAACCTTTCTAATTCATTCGTACGATCCATTCTAATCCATTCGTATGATCCATTATAATTCAATTCGTGCAATCCATTAAAATTCATTCGCACAAATGTATCCATTCTAATTCATTCATATGATCCATTCTAATTCATTCGCACGAATGTATCCATTCTAATGCATTCGTACGATCCATTCTAATTCATTTGCACGATCCATTCTAGATCGGACGAATGAATTAGAATGGATCGTGCGAATGAATTAGAATAGATCGTGCGAATTAATTAGAATGGATCATACAAATGAATTAGAAAGGTTGCATTCTTGAGAATGAATTAGAATGGATCGTACGAATGAATTAGAATGGATCATGCGAATGAATTTGAATGGATCGTACGAATGAATCAGAATGTTTTGTCCGAATGAATTAGAATGGATCGTAGGAATGAATTAGAATGGATCATACGAATGAATTAGAATGGATCGTGCGAATGAATTAGAATGGATTGTACGAATGAATTAGAATGGATACATTCAAGCAAATAAATTAGAATGGATCGTACGAATGAATTAGAATGGATCATAAGAATGAATTAGAATGGATCGTACGAATGAATTAGAATGGATCCATTCAAATTCATTCGCATGATCCATTCTAATTCATTCGTGCGAATAAATTAGAATGGATCGTACGAATGAATTAGAATGGATCGTACGAATGAATTAGATCGTACGAATGAAATAGAATGGATCGTACGAATGAATTAAAATGGATACATTCATATGACTGAATTAGAATTCATTCGTATGATCCATTCTAATTCATTCGTACGAATGAATTAGAATGGATCATACAAATGAATTAGAAAGGTTACATTCGTGAGAATGAATTAGAATGGATCGTGCGAATGAATTAGAATTGATCATACGAATGGATTAGAATGGATCGTACGAATGAATTAGAATAGATCGTGCGAATGAATTAGAATAGATCGTACGAACGAATTAGAATGGATCATACAAACGAATTAGAATGGATCGTACGAACGAATTAGAATGGATCGTACGAATGAATTAGAATGGATCGTACAAATGAATTAGAAAGGTTACAATTGTGAGAATGAATTAGACTGGATCGTACAAATGGATTAGAATGGATCGTACGAATGGTTTAGAATGGATCGTATGAATGGATTAGAATGGATCGTACGAATAATACAATCCATTCTAATTTATTCGTACGACCCATTCTAATTCATTCGTACGGTCCATTCTAATCCATTCGTACGATCCATTCTAATCCATTCGTACGATCCATTCTAATCTATTCGTATGATCCATTCTAATTCATTTGTACGATCCATTCTAATTCATTTGTGCGAATGAATTACAATGGATTAGAATGGATCGTACGAATGGATTAGAATGGATTGTGCGAATGAATTAGAATGGATACATTCGTGCGAATGAATTAGAATGAATCGTACGAATGTATTAGAATGGATCGTACGAATGAATTAGAATGGATACATTTGTGCGAATGAATTAGAATGGAACGTACGAATGAATTAAAATGGATCGTACGAATGAATTTGAATTGATCATACGAATGAATTAGAATGGATCATACGACTGAATTAGAATGGATCGTGCGAATGAATTAGAATGAATCGTACGAATGCATTTGAATGGATCGTATGAATGAGTTAGAATGGATACATTTGTGCGAATGAATTAGAATGGATTGTACGAATGAATTATAATGAATCGTACAAATGAATTAGAATTGATCATACGAATGAATTAGAATGGATTGTACGAATGAATTAGAATGGATCGTACGAATGAATTAGAATGGATCGTACAAATGAATTAGAAAGGTTACAATTGTGAGAATGAATTAGAATGGATCGTACGAATGGATTAGAATGGATCGTACGAATGGATTAGAATGGATCGTACGAATGGTTTAGAATGGATCGTACGAATGGATTAGAATGGATCGTACGAATAATACAATCCATTCTAATTTATTCGTACGATCCATTCTAATTCATTCGTACGATCCATTCTAATCCATTCGTACGATCTATTCTAATCAATTCGTATGATCCATTCTAATATATTCGTACAATCCATTCTAATTCATTTGTACGATCCATTCTAATTCATTTGTGCGAATGAATTACAATGGATTAGAATGGATTGTGCGAATGAATCAGAATGGATACATTCGTGCGAATGAATTAGAATGAATCGTACGAATGCATTAGAATGGATCGTACGAATGAATTAGAATGGATACATTTGTGCGAATGAATTAGAATGGAACGTACGAATGAATTAAAATGGATCGTACGAATGAATTTGAATTGATCATACTAATGAATTAGAATGGATCATACGACTGAATTAGAATGGATCGTGCGAATGAATTAGAATGAATCGTACGAATGCATTAGAATGGATCATATGAATGAATTAGAATGGATACATTTGTGCGAATGAATTAGAATGGATCGTACGAATGAATTACAATGGATCGTACGAATGAATTAGAATGGATCATACGAATGAATTAGAATGGATCGTATGAATGAATTAGAATGGATCGTACGAATGAATTAGAATGGTTCGTATGAATGAATAAGAAGTACGATCCATTCTAATCCATTCGTACGATCCATTCTAATCCATTCGTACGATCCATTCTAATTCATTCGCACGAATGTAACCATTCTAATTCATTCGTCCGATCCTTTCTAATTTATTCCTATGATCCATTCTAATTCATTCGCACGAATGTATCCATTCTAATTTATTTGCACGATCCATTCTAATCATTCCTATGATCCATTCTAATTCATTCGTATGATCCATTCTAATTCATTCCAATGATCTATTCTAATTCATTCGCTCGAATCATTCGTACGATCCATTCTAATTCATTCCTATGTATCCATTCTAATTCATTCGTACGATCCATTCTAATTCTTTCATACAATCCATTCTAATTCATTCGCACGATCCATTCTAATTCATTCGTATGATCAATTCTCATTCATTCCTAAGATCTATTCTAATTCATTCGCTCGAATGTGTCCATTCTAATTCATTCGTATGATCCATTCTAATCCATTCGTACGATCCATTCTAATTCATTCGCATGAATGTAACCATTCTAATTCATTCGTATGATCCATTCTAATTCATTCCTACGATTCATTCTAATTCATTCGCACGAATGTATCCATTTTAATCCATTCGTACGATCCATTCTAATCCATTCGTACGATCCATTCTAATCCATTCGTACGATCCATTCTAATTCATTCGTACGATCCATTCTAATTCATTCTCACGAATGTAACCTTTCTAATTCATTAGTATGATCCATTCTAATTCATTCGTATGATCCATTCTAGTCCATTCGTACGATCCATTCTAATCCATTCGGACGATCCATTCTAATTCATTCGTATGATCCATTCTAATTCATTCTCACAAATGTAACCTTTCTAATTCATTTGTACGATCCATTCTAATTCATTCGCACGATCTATTCTAATTCATTCGTACAATCTATTCTAATTCATTCGTACGATTCATTCTAATTCATTCGCACTATCCATTATAATTCATTCGTATGAGCTATTCTAATTCATTCGTACGATCCATTCTAATTCATTCGTACGATCAATTGTAATTCATTCATACAATCCATTCAGATTCATTCGCACAAATGTATCCATTCAAATTCATTCGTACGATCCATTCTAATTAATTCGCACGATCCATTCTAATTTAGTCGTATGAATGTATCCATTTTAATTCATTCGTACGATCCATTCTAATTCATTCGTACGATCCATTCTAATTCATTCGCACGAATGTATCCATTCTTAATCATTCGCATGATCCATTTTAATTTGTACGATCCATTCTAATTCATTCGTACGATCCATTCAAATTCATTCGTACGAATGTAACCATTCAAATTCATTTGTACGATCCATTCTAATTCATTCGCATGATCCATTCTAATTCATTCGTACGATCCATTCAAATTCATTCCTATGATCCATTATAAAGAGTTAGAATGGATCGTACGATGCATTCTAATCCATTCTAATTCAATGAATCCTACGAATGGATTTATTCGCACGAATGTATCCATTCTAGTTCATTCGTACGATCCATTCTAATGCATTCGTACGATCCATTCTAATTCATTCGTATGATCCATTCTAATTTATTCGTTCAAATATATCCATTCTAATTCATTCGTGAGATCCATTCTAATTCATTCGCATGTTCCATTCTAATTCATTCGTAGATCGTGCGAATGAATTAGAATGAATCGTACGAACGAATTAGAATGGATCGTGCGAATGAATTAGAATGGATCGTACGATTCATTCTAATTCATTCGTACGATCCATTCTAATTCATTCGTACGATCCATTCTCATTCATTCGCACGAATGTATCCATTCTAATTTATTTGCACGATCCATTCTAATTCATTCCTATGATTTATTCTAATTCATTCGCTCGAATGTATCCATTCTAATTAATTCGCACGATCCATTCTAATTCATTTGTACGATCCATTCTAATTCATTCTATTCGTACGATCCATTCTAATACATTCGTACGATCCATTATTATCCATTCATACGATCCAATCTAATTCATTCGTATGATCAATTCTAATTCATTCGTACTATCCATTCTAATCCATTCGTACGATCCATTCTAATTCATTCGTATGATCCATTCTAATTCATTCGTACAAACCATTATAATTCAGTCGTATGAATGTATCCATTCTAATTCATTCGTACGATCCATTCTAATCCATTCGTACGATCCATTCTAATTCATTCGTTCGATCTATTCTAATTCATTCGTATGATCCATTCTAATTTATTCGTACGATCCATTCTAATTCATTTGCATGAATGTATCCATTCTAATTTATTCGTACGATCCATTCTAATTCATTCGTACGATCAATTCTAATTCATTCGCTCAAATGTATCCATTCTAATTCATTCGTTCGATCCATTCTAATTCATTCGTACGATCCATTCTAATTCATTCGCATGAATATATCCATTCTAATTCATTCGTACGATCCATTCTAATTCATTCGTACGATCCATTCTAATTCATTCGTACGATCCATTCTAATTTATTTGTACGATCCATTCTAATTCATTCGCACGATCCATTCTAATTCATTTGTACGATCCATTCTAATTCGTTCGTACGATCCATTCTAATTCATTCGTATGATCCATTCTAACTCATTCGGTGGATCCATTCTAATTCATTCGTACGATCTATTCTAATTCATTCGCACGATCCATTCTAATTTATTCGTACGATCCATTCTAATTCATTCGTACGATCCATTCTAATTTATTCGTACGATCCATTCTAATTCATTCGTACGCTCCATTCTTATTCATTCGCACAATCCATTCGTACGATCCATTCTAATCCATTCGTATGATCCATTCTAATTCATTCGTATGATCCATTCTAACTCATTCGTTGGATCCATTCTAATTCATTCGTACAATCCATTCTAATTCATTCTCACGATCCATTCTAATTAATTCATACGATCCATTCTAATTCTGTCGTATGAATGTATCATACGAATGAATTAGAATGGATCATGCGAATGAATTAGAATGGATCGTACGAATGAATTAGAATAGATCGTACGAATGAATTAGAATGGATACATTCGAGCGAATGAATTAGAATGGATCGTACGAATCAATTAGAATGGATCATAGGAATGAATTAGAATGGATCGTGCAAATGAATTAGAATGGATACATTCGTGCGAATGAATTAGAATGGATCGTACGAATGAATTAGAATGGATCGTACGATCCATTCTAATTCATTCGCACGATCCATTCTAATTCGTTCGTACGATCCATTCTAATTCATTCACACGATCTATTCTAATTCATTCGTGCGATCCATTCTAATCCATTCGTATGATCAATTCTAATTCATTCGCACAATCCATTCTAATTCATTCTCACGAATGTAACCTTTCTAATTCATTTGTATGATCCATTATAATTCATTCGTACGATCCATTCTAATCCATTCGTACGATCCATTCTAATCCATTCGTACGATACATTCTAATTCATTCGCTCGAATGTATCCATTCTAATTCATTGATACGATCCATTCTAATCCATTCATACGATCCATTCTAAACCATTCGTACGATCCATTCTAATTTATTCGTACGATCCATTCTAATTCATTCCTACGATCCATTCTAATTCATTCGCACGAATGTATTAGAATGGATCGTATGAATGGATTAGAATGGATCGTATTAATGAATTAGAACTGATCATACGAATGAGTTAGAATGGATCGTACGAATGAATTAGAATGGATTGTACGAATGAATTAGAATGGATCATACGAATGAATTAGAATGGATCGTGCGAATGTATTAGAATGGATCATACGAATGAATTAGAATGGATCGTGCGAATGAATTAGAATGGTTACATTCGTGCAAATAAATTAGAATGGATCATATAAATGAATTAGAATGGATCGTATGAATGAATAAGAATGGATCGTTCGAATGAATGAGAATGGATCGCGCGAATGAATTAGAATGAATCATACGAATGCATTAGAATGGATCGTACGAATGAATTAGAATGAATCGTACGATCCATTCTAATTCATTCGTCCAATCCATTCTAATTCATTCGTATGAATGTATCCATTCTAATTCATTCGCACGATCTATTCTAATTCATTCACACAATCCATTCTAATTCATTAGTATGATCCATTCTAATTTATTCGTTCAAATATATCCATTCTAATTCATTCGTACGATCTATTCTAATTAATTCGTACAAATGTATCCATTCTAATTCATTCCTATGATCCATTCTAATTCATTCGTACGATCCATTCTAATTCATTCGCACAAATGTAACCTTTCTAATTCATTCGTACGATCCATTCTAATTCATTCCTACGATCCATTCTAATTCATTCGCACGAATGTAACCAATCTAATTCATTCCTACGATCCATTCTAATTCATTCATAGGATCCATTCTAATTCATTCGCACGAATGTATCCATTCTAATTCATTTGCGCGATCCATTCTAATTCATCCCTATGATCCATTCTAATTCATTCGTACGATCTATTTTAATTCATTCGCTCGAATGTATCCATTCTAATTCATTCGTACGATCCATTCTAATTCGTTCATACGATCCATTCTAATTCGTTTGTATGATCCATTCTAATTCGTTCGTACGATCCATTCTAATTCATTCGCACGATCTATTCTGATTCATTCGTACGATCCATTCTAATCCATTCGTATGATCAATTCTAATTCATTCGCACGATCCATTCTAATTCATTCTCACGAATGTAACCTTTCTAATTCATTTGTATGATCCATTCTAATTCATTCGTACGAATGAATTAGAATGGATCATACGAATGAATTCTAATTCAGTCATATGAATGTATCCATTTTAATTCATTCGTACGATCCATTCTATTTCATTCGTACGATCTAATTCATTCGTACGATCCATTCTAATTCATTCGTACGATCCATTCTAATTTATTCGCACGAATGAATTAGAACGGATCATGCGAATGAATTTGAATGGAATGCACGAATTGAATTAGAATGGATCAGACGAATGAATTAGAATGGATCGTGCGAATGAATTAGAATTGATCGTACGAATGAATTAGAATGGATCGTACGAATGAATTAGAATGGATCGTGCGAATGAATTAGAATGGATCGTATGAACAAATTAGAATGGATCGTACGAATGAATTAAAATGGATACATTTGTGCGAATGAATTAGAATGGATCATACGATCTAATTAGAATGGATCGTACGAATGAATTAGAATGGATCGTACGAATGAATTAGAATGGATCGTACGAATGAATTAGAATGGATAGTGCGAATGAATTAGAATGGATCGTACGAATAAATTGGAATGGATTGTACGAATGAATTAGAATAGATCGTGCAAATGAATTAGAATGGATCGTACGAAAGAATTAGAATGGATCGTACGAATGAATTAGAATGGATCATACGAATGAATTAGAATCGATCGTGCGAATGAATTAGAATGGTTCGAACGAATGAATTAGAATGGATCATGCGAATGAATTAGAATGAATCATACGAATGAATTACAATAGATCGTGCGAATAAATTAGAATGGATCATACGAATGAATTAGAATAGATCGTACGAATGAATTAGAATGGATATATTTGAACGATCCATTCTAATTCATTCGTACGATCCATTCTAATCCATTCGCACGATCCATTCTAATCCATTCGTACGATCCATTCTAATCCATTCGTACGATCCATTCTAATTCATTCGCACGAATGTAACCATTCTAATTCATTCGTACGATCCATTCTAATTCATTCGTACGATCCATTCTAATTCATTCCTACGATCCATTCTAATTCATTCGCACGAATGTATCCATTCTAATTCATTTGCACGATCCATTCTAATTCATTCCTATGATCCATTCTAATTCATTCGTACGATCCATTCTAATTTATTCCACCGATCTACTCTAATTCATTCGCTCGAATCATTCGTACGATCCATTCTAATTCATTCCTAAGTATCCATTCTAATTCATTCGTACGATCCATTCTAATTCTTTTATACAATCCATTCTAATTCATTCGCACGATCCATTCTAATTCATTCGTATGATCCATTCTAATTCATTCATACGATCTATTCTAATTCATTTGCATGAATGTATCCATTCTAATTCATTCGTACGATCCATTCTAATTCATTCGTACGATCCATTCTAATTCATTCTCACAAATGTAACCTTTCTAATTCATTCGTACGATCCATTCTAATCCATTCGTACGATCCATTCTAATCCATTCGTACGATCCATTCTAATTCCTTCGCACGAATGTATCCATTCTAATTCATTCGCACGATCCATTCTAATTCATTCGTACGATCCATTCGTAGATCGTACGATCCATTCTAATTCATTCTTACGATTCATTCTAATTCATTCCTACGATCCATTCTAATTCATTCCTACAATCCATTCTAATTCATTCGTACGATCCATTCTAATTTATTCATATGATCTATTCTAATTCATTCGCACTATCCATTCAAATTCGTACGATCCATTCTAATCCATTCGTACGATCCATTCTAATTCATTCGTACGAATCCATTCTAATTCATTCGTACGATCCATTCTAATTCATTCGCACGATCCATTCTAATTCATTCGTACGATCCATTCTAATTCATTCGCAGGATCCATTCTAATTCATCCGATCCATTCTAATTCATTCGTACGATCCATTCTAATCCATTCACACGATCCATTCTAATTCTTTCATATGATCCATTCTAATTCATTCGCACGAATGTATCCATTCTAGTTCATTCGTACGCTCCATTCTAATTCATTCGTACGCTCCATTCAAATTCATTCGCACGATCTATTCTAATTGATTCATACGATCCATTCTAATTCATTCGTACGATCTATTCTAATTCATTCATACGATCCATTCTAATTCTTTCATACAATCCATTCTAATTCATCCGCACGATCCATTCTAATTCATTTGTATGATCCATTCTAATTCATTCCTACGATCTATTCTAATTCAGTCACTCGAATGTGTCCATTCTAATTCATTCGTATGATCCATTCTAATCCATTCGTACGATCCATTCTAATTTATTCGCACGAATGTAACCATTCTAATTCATTCGTACGATCCATTCTAATTCATTCCTACGATCCATTCTAATTCATTCGCACGAATGTATCCATTCTAATCCATTCGTACGATCCATTCTAATCCATTCGTACGATCCATTCTAACCCATTCGTACGATCCATTCTAATTCATTCTCATGAATGTAACCTTTCTAATTCATTTATATGATCCATTCTAATTCATTCGTACGATCCATTCTAATCCATTCGTACGATCCATTCTAATCCATTCGGACGATCCATTCTAATTCATTCGTACGATCCATTCTAATTCATTCTAACAAATGTAACATTTCTAATTCATTTGTACGATCCATTCTAATTCATTCGCACGATCAATTTTAATTCATTCGTACAATCCATTCTAATTCATTCGTACGATCCATTCTAATTCATTCACACTATCCATTCTAATTCATCCTAATTCATTCGTATGAGCTATTCTAATTCATTCGTACGATCCATTCTAATTCATTCGTACGATCAATTGTAATTCAATTATACAATCTATTCAGATTCATTCGCACAAATGTATCCATTCAAATTCATTCGTACAATCCATTCTAATTAATTCGCACGATCCATTCTAATTCAGTCGTATGAATGTATCCATTCTAATTCATTCGTACGATCCATTCTAATTCATTCGTGATGCGTTCTAATTCATTCGCACAAATGTATCCATTCAAATTCATTCGTACGATCCATTCTAATTAATTCGCACAATCCATTCTAATTTAGTCGTATGAATGTATCTATTCTAATTCATTTGCATGATCTATTCTAATTCATTCGTGCGATCCATTCTAATCCATTCGTATGATCAATTCTAATTCATTCGCACGATCCATTCTAATTCATTCTCACAAATGTAACCTTTCTAATTTATTTGTATGATCCATTCTAATTCATTCGTACGATCCATTCTAATCCATTCGTACGATACATTCTAATCCATTCGTACGATACATTCTAATTCATTCGCTCGAATGTATCCATTCTAATTCATTCGTACGATCCATTCTAATCCATTCGTACGATCCATTCTAATTCATTCATACGATCCATTCTAATTCATTCCTACGATCCATTCTAATTCATTCGCACGAATGTATTAGAATGGATCGTATGAATGGATTAGAATGGATCGTACGAATGAAATAGAATTGATCATACGAATGAGTTAGAATGGATCGTACGAATGAATTAGAATGGATTGTACGAATGAATTAGAATGAATCATACGAATGAATTAGAATGGATCGTGCGAATGAATTAGAATGGTTACATTCGTGCAAATAAATTAGAATGGATCGTACGAATGAACTAGAATGGATCGTGCGAATGAATTAGAATTGATCCTACGAATGATTTAGAATGGTTACATTCGTGCGAATGAATTAGAATGGATCGTACGTAGGAATGAATTAGAATAGATCGTACGAATGAATTAGAATGGATCGTACGAATGGATTAGAATGGTTCGTGCGAATGAATTAGAATGGATCGTATGAATAAATTAGAATGGATCGTACGAATGAATTAAAATGGTCGTACGAATGAATTAGAATGGATCGTACGAATGGATTAGAATGATTCGTGCGAATAAATTAGAATGGATCGTATGAATAAATTAGAATGGATTCGTACGAATGTAACCATTCAAATTCATTTGTACGATCCAATCTAATTCATTCGCATGATCCATTCTAATTCATTCGTACGATCCATTCAAATTCATTCCTATGATCCATTCTAATGAGTTAGAATGGATTGTACGATGCGTTCTAATCCATTCTAATTCAATGAATCGTACGAATGGATTTATTCGCACGAATGTATCCATTCTAGTTCATTCGTATGATCCATTCTAATGCATTCGTACGATCCATTCTAATTCATTCGTATGATCCATTCTAATTTATTCGTTCAAATATATCCATTCTAATTCATTCGTGAGATCCATTCTAATTCATTCGTAGATCGTGCGAATGAATTAGAATGGATCGTACGAACGAATTAGAATGGATCGTGCGAATGAATTAGAATGGATCGTACGATTCATTCTAATTCATTCGTATGATCCATTCTAATTCATTCGTACGATCCATTCTCATTCATTCGCACGAATGAATCCATTCTAATTCATTTGCACGATCCATTCTAATTCATTCCTATGATTTATTGTAATTCATTCGTTCGAATGTATCCATTCTAATTAATTCGCACGATCTATTCTAATTCATTCGTACGATCCATTCTAATTCATTCTATTCGTACGATCCATTCTAATACATTCGTACGATTCATTATTATCCATTCGTACGATCCATTCTAATGCATTCGTATGATCAATTCTAATTCATTCGTACTATCCATTCTAATCCATTCGTACGATCCATTCTAATTCATTCGTACGATCCATTCTAATTCATTCGTACAATCCATTCTAATTTAGCCGTATGAATGTATCCATTCTAATTCATTCGTACGATCCATTCTAATCCATTCGTACGATCCATTCTAATTCATTCGTTCGATCTATTCTAATTCAGTCGTATGATCCAATCTAATTTATTCGTACGATCCATTCTAATTCATTTGCATGAATGTATCCATTCTAATTTATTCGTACGATCCATTCTAATTCATTCGTACGATCTATTCTAATTCATTCGCTCAAATGTATCCATTCTAATTCATTCGTTCGATCCATTCTAATTCATCCGTACGAGCCATTCTACTTCATTCGCACGAATATATCCATTCTAATTCATTCATACGATCCATTCTAATTCATTCGTACGATCCATTCTAATTCATTCGCACGATCCATTCTAATTCATTTGTACGATCCATTCTAATTCGTTCGTACGATCCATTCTAATTCATTCATATGATCCATTCTAACTCATTCGGTGGATCCATTCTAATTCATTCGTAGGATCCATTCTAATTCATTCGCACGATCCATTCTAATTTATTCGTACGATCCATTCTAATTCATTCGTACGATCCATTCTAATTCATTCGTACGCTCCATTCTTATTCATTCGCACAATCCATTCGTACGATCCATTCTAATCCATTCGTACGATCCATTCTAATTCATTCGTATGATCCATTCTAACTCATTCGTTGGATCCATTCTAATTTATTCGTACGATCCATTCTAATTCATTCGCACAATCCATTCTAATTCATTCGTACGATCCATTCTAATTACAATCCATTCTAATTCAGTCGTATGAATGTATCATACGAATGAATTAGAATGGATCATGCGAATGAATTAGAATGGATCGTGCGAATGAATTAGAATGGATCGTACGAATGAATTAGAATGGATACATTCGAGCGAATGAATTAGAATGGATCGTACGAATGAATTAGAATGGATCATAGGATTGAATTAGAATGGATCGTGCAAATGAATTAGAATGGATCATAGGAATGAATTAGAATGGATCGTGCAAATGAATTAGAATGGATACATTCGTGCGAATGAATTAGAATGAATCGTAGGAATGAATTAGAATGGATCGTGCGAATGAATTAGAATGGATCTTACGATCCATTCTAATTCATTCGCACGATCCATTCTAATTCGTTCGTACGATCCATTCTAATTCATTGCACGATCTATTCTAATTCATTCGTGCGATCCATTCTAATCCATTCGTATGATCAATTCTAATTCATTCGCACGAACCATTCTAATTCATTCTCACGAATGTAACCTTTCTAATTCATTTGTATGATCCATTATAATTCATTCGTACGATCCATTCTAATCCATTCGTACGATCCATTCTAATCCATTCGTACGATACATTCTAATTCATTCGCTCGAATGTATCCATTCTAATTCATTCGTACGATCCATTCTAATCCATTTGTACGATCCATTCTAATTCATTCGTACGATCCATTCTAATTCATTCCTACGATCCATTCTAATTCATTCGCACGAATGTATTAGAATGGATCGTATGAATGGATTACAATGGATCGTACGAATGAATTAGAATTGATCATACGAATGAGTTAGAATGGATCGCACGAATGAATTAGAATGGATTGTACGAATGAATTAGAATGGATCATACGAATAAATTAGAATGGATCGTGCGAATGAATTAGAATGGTTACATTCGTGCCAATAAATTAGAATGGATCGTACGAATGAACTAGAGTGGATCGTGCGAATGAATTAGAATTGATCCTACGAATGAATTAGAATGGTTACATTCGTGCGAATGACTTAGAATGGATCGTACGTAGGAATGAATTAGAATGGATCGTACGAATGAATTAGAATGGATCGTACGAATGGATTAGAATGGTTCGTGCGAATGAATTAGAATGGATCGTACGAATAAATTAGAATGGATCGTACAAATGAATTAAAATGGATACATTTGTGCGAATGAATTAGAATAGATCATACGATCTAAATAGAATGGATCGTACAAATGAATTAGAATGGATCGTATGAATGAATAAGAATGGATCGTACGAATGAATTAGAATGGATCGTGCGAATGAATTAGAATGAATCGTACGAATGCATTAGAATGGATCGTACGAATGAATTAGAATGAATCGTACGATCCATTCTAATTCATTCGTCCGATCCATTCTAATTCATTCGTATGAATGTATCCATTCTAATTCATTTGCACGATCTATTCTAATTCATTCACACAATCCATTCTAATTCATTCGTATGATCCATTCTAATTTATTCGTTCAAATATATCCATTCTAATTCATTCGTACGATCTATTCTAATTTATTCGTACGATCCATTCTAATTTATTCGTACAAATGTATCCATTCTAATTCATTCCTATGATCCATTCTAATTCATTCGTACGATCCATTCTAATTCATTCGTACAAATGTAACCTTTCTAATTCATTCGTACAATCCATTCAAATTCATTCCTACGATCCATTCTAATTCATTCGCACGAATGTAACCATTCTAATTCATTCCTACGATCCATTCTAATTCATTCCTAGGATCCATTCTGATTCATTCGCACGAATGTATCCATTCTAATTTATTTGTACGATCCATACTAATTCATCCCTATGATCCATTCAAATTCATTCGTACGATCTATTTTAATTCATTCGCTCGAATGTATCCATTCTAATTCATTCGTACGATCCATTCTAATTCGTTCATACGATCCATTCTAATTCGTTCATACGATCCATTCTAATTCGTTCGTACGATCCATTCTAATTCATTCGCACGATCTATTCTAATTCATTCGTACGATCCATTCTAATCCATTCGTATGATCAATTCTAATTCATTCGCACGGTCCATTCTAATTCATTCTCACGAATGTAACCTTTCTAATTCATTTGTATGATCCATTCTAATTCATTCGTACGAATGAATTAGAATAGATCATACGAATGAATTCTAATTCAGTCATATGAATGTATCCATTTTAATTCATTCGTACGATCCATTCTATTTCATTCGTACGATCTAATTCATTCGTACGATCCATTCTAATTTATTCGCACGAATGAATTAGAATGGATCATGCGAATGAATTTGAATGGATTGCACGAATTGAATTAGAATTGATCATACGAATGAATTAGAATGGATCGTGCGAATGAATTAGAATTGATCATACGAATGAATTAGAATGGATCGTACGAATGAATTGGAAATGATCGTGCGAATGAATTAGAATGGATCGTATCAACAAATTAGAATGGATCGTACGAATAAATTAAAATGGATACATTTGTGCGAATGAATTAGAATGGATCATACGATCTAATTAGAATGGATCATACGAATGAATTAGAATGGATCGTACGAATGAATTAGAATGGATAGTGCGAATGAATTAGAATGGATCGTACGAATAAATTGGAGTGGATTGTACGAATGAAATAGAATAGATCGTGCAAATGAATTAGAATGGATCGTACGAAAGAATTAGAATGGATCGTGTTGGGGGTAGACAGAAACCACATATCTTGGGTAGCATTGCAAACGCATCTGAGATAAGAGTTCTCGAGGGAGCCCGTCCAAAAAGCTCGCCCTCCCAGCCCATCAGGAGCCCGCCCCCCCCCACAGGGAGCTGGATGGACACCTTGTATCTGAGTGCAGCTCGCCTCTCCCAACCCCTCAGGAGCTCGCCCCACAGGGAGCTGGATGGACACCTTGTATCTGAGTGCAGCTTGCAGGAGTTCGCTCCCCCGTGCTCACCAAATCACCTTGACAGGGAGCGAGATCCAGATTAGGCTGAAAGGGCCCAGGCCAAGAGCACTCTTAAGAGCTCGCCTGAGCTCGATGGAGCTCGCCTGAGATCGCCCAGAAGCTCGCTCAGGAGCTCGCCTGAGCTCGACGGAGCTCGCCCGAGATCGCCCAGAAGCTCGCTCAGGAGCTCGCCCCGTAGCTCGCCAAGCTCACCCAGGAGCTCGCCTAAGCTCGCTCAGGAGCTCGCCCCGGAGTTCGCCAAGCCCGCGCGAGAACTCGCTGGCAGTGATAGCGGGAGTTAGACCGTCATGCATAACGAAGACACCGGCATCGCGAACGCCCCTAGCTCGCGCAGGAGCTCGCCCCTAGCTCGCTCAGGAGCTCGCCCAAGCTCGCCAGAATTCCCCAGTTTATCGAGGAGGTTGCTCCCGCGAGGTCCGACTCTTGATAGATGTGGAAGAGAAGGCGGAGCAATAGAGGGCGAGCTCACCTTAGCTCCCCGTCGGAGGTCGCCCACAATGTATGAGGAGATGCCAGGTGGCAAAACCCCACGGAAGCTACGTGGACAAACGTGGTCCACGGAAGCTCGCTCGAATCAGTTCGAGACCTCCCAGACTTGAACATTCCAGAATGGCCACCTGGCCACGACAAGAAAGATTCCCTCCCCCACTCAAACCGCCTGGCAGGCCTGACGACAGAATGTCAGGGCGCGAGTACCAAGGACTGTCAGACCCACGCGAGCCAGAACGTGGGGGGTCTAGAAGGCGCCGGAAGAATCTCCACGTGTCGGGCCACGGTAGGCCGCCGATTGCTATAAATGCTCACCCCCAGGCTCCATAGTACAGGTTCGAAATCCCTTTTCCTTCCTCTTTGGTCCATTACAGCTCGCCGTTGTGCCACTGTGACTGACTTGAGCGTCGGAGGGTCTGCGCTCCGGAGGGAGCCAGCCGTTCTCACGTTCTCTTTTCTTTGTCTTGCAGGCAGCCCGCACGGACCAGCGAAAAATCCCCCGAACATTTGGCGCCGTCTGTGGGATCTTCGACTGGTTCCTGTGAGAACGCCCACGACCACGCGGTTGAGCGCAGTTCGCTCTCGTAACCTCAAGGATGGCTCCGGCGACAAGGGGACGCAGGCGACCGAGGACTCGTGCCAGATCTGCGCGCAGCGAGCCTCCAGTCGAGACCCCTCAGCCCCAGGTCCCGCTCAGCGACCAACTCTTGTTGGAGATGTTGGCCACCCAGCGGGCGATGATGGAGGAGCTGACACGATTGCGTCAGGCTCCGGCGGCCAGCCGACGATCTGGGCCGGCGAAGACGGTGTCTCCGGTGCGACCACCGGCGTCAACATCGTGACCGCCCATGGTCGCTCCGGTGCGGCAGGTTTCCCAACCGGAACCCCCAGTCGGGAGAGCGGCTGTACGCGGGGTGCCGGAAACCCCGCTCACAAGGTTGCAGAAGCTAGTCACCCAGCGATCTAGCAACCAGGCGACCTCGCGCGCGACCATTCCCTGCCGCCGTAGCCGGAGCGCCGATTCTGAGGGGTCGGAGGCAAGATCTCTAGAGCGGGATCGCGACCCACGCCATCGGCGACGAGGGAAAGAGCCCGCGGTGGAAATATCTTCAGGAGCTCGAGA
This sequence comes from Chamaelirium japonicum, assembly GCA_947650365.1. NCBI lineage: Eukaryota > Viridiplantae > Streptophyta > Magnoliopsida > Liliales > Melanthiaceae > Chamaelirium > Chamaelirium japonicum. The sequence goes on along the minus strand of OX393559.1, from coordinate 16,269,257 downwards.
GGCAACGGCCTCCCACAGACCAACTGACGCGCCGAAGGAATCCGTGGGTGGACAGCAAGGAGCCCGCCGAGCGGTTGCCCCCGAGGGTCGCCGCGGGGTGGGGCCGACCTCGCCACAAGGGAGCGTACGAGACCGCCTAGGACCTGCGCAGCCGCCTCTGGGAGTTCTCCCCGGGCGCTGGCGGCGACCTAGTGCGCCAGTAGATTTACTTGAAGACCTTGCCGCCCACGGAGGTAGCTCGCCTTTCACCAGCGAGGTCCACCAAGGGGGATTTCCGCACCACTGGACCCCCCCGAAGTTTGTATTGTTCGACGGGTCGCAGGATCCCGTTGACCATCTCTTGGCTTACAGAAAGCTTCTGTTTTTCCGGGACCAAGACCACGTCTTGTGCCGAGCATTCCCGAGCAGTTTGACCGGCTCGGCATTGAACTGGTTTCACAAGTTGCCGCCCGGCACGATCCCCGACTTTCCAACTCTCTCTAGGCTATTCCTGGAGCAGTATCGCTGCAATAAGCAGCCCCCGAAGAGAATCGAGTCTCTGTTTACTTTAACCATGGGAGCTCGCGAGACGCTCCGGTGCTTCGCAACGCGATTCCGGAGCGCCTACCTCGCTCTGGAAGACGCGGCGGGCCAAGATCGTACCGTGGTGAGCGCTTTCAGAAGCGCCCTCCCCGAGGGTTGCAAGCTTCATGACGCTCTAGTGATCAAGGACCCTCGCACGATGGTCGAACTATTTGCCCTGGTCCAGCAACACATCAAGCTTGAAGACGCTGTGCTAGACCGAAAGGGAAAGGCAGTCGAGCAGCGACCTCCTCCGGCCCCGCGACCGCTCGTCGTCAAGGCCGTGGAGAGAAGGGAGGTGCCCCTGGCGGTGGCTTTGCCTGGACCGCCCGCTGTTCCTGCTGAACAGCCCGCTGAAGCCCCCACGGCTGTCGCTGGAAGGCCGGCGAACTGGCGCCTGCCTCCAGGACCCGGGGAGCGGGATTTCACCGTGCTGACCCACTCGCCAGGACAAATCTTCCATCAGATTCGGAATGAACCTTTCTTCCAGTACCCGCCACCCCTACAGGTCGGAGAGCCTGGCTCTACCGACAGCTCGCGGCGGTGCGCCTTTCATCGAAGCCCTGGGCATCACACTAACAGATGCCGGGCTCTCAAGAACCACCTCGAGGACTTGGTCACCCAGGGCCACTTGAATCAGTTTATTTCGCCTCCAAGGAGGTTCGAGGTAGTACCGACACGGGCCCCTCGGGAGGGAGATCGCCCGGGGCCCGCTGAGCCCGCCCTGCCTCCGCCTCCCGCGGAAGGACCGGCGATCTGCCATACCATTAGCGGGCGGCTGTGCGGCCCGAGATCCAGTAATGAAGCCCGCCGACGAGTCAGGGAGATGGAGCGGGCACAAAAGGTATTTTCCGTCTCGCTAACTCCTACTTTACTTCAAGCACCAAGGGTGGAAGCCCGCGATTTTCTCTGGTTTTCGGAAGATGACATGACTGGGGTCGTTACGCCCCACAATGACCCCCTCGTCATACGCCTGATGATGGCTAACATCGAGGTGAGGCGAGCTCTGGTTGATCCGGGGAGCGCCGTGGACATCCTTTTTCTGTCGGCCTACCTGCGAATGGGGTTGAGACTCGCCGACCTGTCTCCCTCGACGAGCTCCCTCAGTGGGTTCACCGGAGAGGTCGCCAGAGTGGCAGGGGAGATAACCCTTACGGTGACCGCTGGCCCAGAGGCTCGCCAAGTCCGCTTCGCGGTAGTGGATGGAAGTTCCGCATTTAACGCCATCCTTGGGCGGCCTTGGCTAAGGCAAATGAATGCGGTAGCTTCACCCAACCATCAGGCCCTCAAATTCCCGACCGCGAGCGGGGTCGTAGTAATTCGGGGTGATCAGGTAGCCGCTACCCGATGCGAGCAGGATGTCTTTCACCTCAGGGACATGGAGGTCGCCGAGGCCAAGAGGCCCGCACCCTCCTAGCAATTACCGCCCGCTACGAGCGAGCTATTGGGGAGCCCGCTGGAGGCCTCCTCGCTTAAGTCCCCTACTCCACCCCCGGGTGGGAGCGGTGTGGACCTTAAGTTGGAGGAGGGAGGTCGCCCGACAACCCCCAAGAGAGGAAGTTTTCCAATTGCCGAACCACTTCAAGAGGTCGACATTGGCGGCAAGGAAGGGCCAGGAGTTGTTAGCCTCGGGACCTCGCTAGCCAAGGGCGAGGTCCTGGCCATAACCAACTTGCTCAGGGAATACCGTGACGTATTCGCCTGGAGCTTCGCGGACATGCCAGGGATTGACCCGGAGGTCGCCTGTCATCGTCTGCACACCATGAAGGAGTTCCCGCCGGTCAAGCAGAAAGCTCGGCACATACCTGCTGCAAAGTCCATTGCAGTGGCGGCAGAGGTAGACAAGCTGGAGCGAGCCGGCTTCATCCGCGAGGCGCACTTCCCCGAGTGGATCTCCAATATCGTGGCGGTGCCAAAGAAGAGCGGAGCGGTCAGGGTGTGCATCGACTTCTCCGACCTCAACAAGGCATGCCCGAAGGATGGATTTCCTCTTCCGAGAATAGGCGCACTGGTCGACGCAGCTGTCGGGTTCCAGGCCCTGTCCTTCATGGATGGATATTCTGGGTATAACCAGATACCTCTCCATGCCGACGATCAGGGGAAGACCGCCTTCTACTCCGGAGCGGGCTACCAGAAGTTGTACTGCTATCGAGTGATGCCGTTCAGACTTAAGAACACTGGAGCGACCTACCAAAGGCTAGTCACTCAGATGTTCAAAGATCAGATCGGCAGAAACGTCGAAGTTTATGTAGACGACCTCCTGGTGAAGAGTCGGGAGAGGGAGGGGCATGTTGCCGATCTCCGCGAAACCTTCGAGGTACTGAGAAAGTACCAAATGAGGCTAAACCCGGCGAAGTGCGCATTCGGGGTGACGTCGGGGAAATTCCTCGGGTACCTGGTCACCCACAGGGGGATCGAGGCCGACCCTGGGCAGATCCGAGCACTTGTCGAGATGCCCGCGCCGAGGACCCGGCAGGAAGTCCAGAGGCTGAGCGGGCGAATCGCCGCGCTCAATCGGTTCATCTCCAAATCCTCAGACAACTGCCGACCTCTTTTCGAGCTGCTACGAAAAGGAGCAAGCATTTGTTGGGATGAGAAGTGCGAGCACGCCTTCCAAAAGATCAAGGACTACCTGGCGAGCCCACCGATCTTAGCGGCACCAAAAGAGGGCGCCGAACTCGGCGTGTACCTTGCGGTCACTGAGAATGCGGTGAGCGGGGTCCTGGTTGTGGAAGAAGCAAAGGTGGAGCGGCCTGTCTACTTTGAAGCCACACGATGCTTCCCGCCGAGCTCCGGTATCGACCAATCGAGAAGGTCGCATTGGCCTTGGTCCTTACCGCGAGAAAGCTCCACCCCTACTTCTCGGCGCACCCTGTCAAGGTCATCACGGAGCACCCTCTAAAGAGCGCGCTCTCCAGGCCCTCAGTAGCCGGCAGGCTCTACCGTTGGTCCGCCGAGCTCGCCGCCTACGACTTGGAGTATGTCCCTCGAGTTGCGGTCAAAGGACAGGCGCTCGCCGATTTCTTGGCGGACTTCCCCATAGAAGAACCGGTCCAGTACCGGGAGGATGAGCCAACTGAGGCACACCCTGGGAAGGCGAGGTTCTTGGACAATCAAGGCGAGCATCCTCCAACTAAGCGTTCAGAGGAGGCAGGCTGGGAATTATTCGTCGATGGATCCTCCAACGCTTTGGGGGCTGGGATCGGGGTCGCACTGATCGCCCAGTCGGTACTTCTGGAAAAGTCAGTCCGACTGGATTTCGCCGCTACCAACAATGAGGCGGAATATGAGGTGCTACTGGCCGGCCTGGAGCTCGCCAAAGAGGTAGGCGCCAAACGCCTGAAGGTCTTTAGCGATTCCCAGCTAATTGTTTGCCAAGTCAATGGGGAGTACGCCTCTCGGGACGCACGAATGGCGGGCTACGTGGATCTGGTGAAGCACAAGGCCGCGGAGTTCGAAAAGATTTCCTTCGAGCAAATTCCGCGAGCCGATAATAGGCGAGCTGATGCTTTGGCAAATGCCGCCTCTTTGCTGGGAACATCAGAGGCTCGCCAGATTCTCATCGAAGTCCAAAGTCAGTCTCGGCTCCAACTGATGGAGCCCGCTGTTAACCAAGTCTCCGCCAACGTACCACTCAGCGGGTGGACCGCCCCCATTTTTCGCTTTCTCCAGAAGGGCGAGCTACCAGAGGATAGAGAGGAAGCCCGGCGAGTGGAGAAATGCGCTGGGCGCTATCTCATTCACTGGGATCGCCTTTTTCGAAGATCCTTTGGCGGGCCAAGTCTCCGTTGCGTCGAGAGCCCGGAAACCGAAGAAGTTCTAAAGTGCATTCACTCTGGCGAGCTGGGAAACCACGCTGGTGGGCGGTCTCTTGCTGCGAAAGTACGAAGGCAAGGATACTGGTGGCCCACTCTGGAGCAAGACGCTTTGAAGGTCGCCCAGAGGTGCATCCAGTGCCAGAAGCACGCCACCACGAACCATATGCCCGCAGAAGAACTGCATCCTCTGGCGAGCCCCTGGCCTTTCCAGCAATGGGGGTTGGACATTGTGGGACCTTTCCCTGTGTCTACCCGACAGAAGAAATTCATCTTAGTAGCTACGGACTACTTCACCAAATGGGTGGAAGCGGTCCCGCTAGCTAAGATTGGTGAGAAGCAAGTCAAAGACTTCCTTTGGAAGAATATTTTCTGTCACTTTGGGCTACCCCGAGTGCTCATCACCGACAATGGTCGCCAGTTCGACAATCGCTTAATCAGAAGCTTTTGCATCGAATACAGGGTCGACCTAAGGTTCTCGTCTCCGAGGTACCCTCAAAGCAACGGGCAGGCCGAAGCAACGAACCGAGTAATCCTAGATAACCTCAAGAAAAGGTTGGAAGGAAAGAAAGGACTATGGGAGCAGGAGCTCGACGGCGTGCTGTGGGCCTATCGTACCACTCCACGTCGCTCGACCGGCGAATCGCCTTTCAGCCTGACTTACGGGTGTGAAGCCGTGCTGCCCATCGAAGCCGAGCTGCCAACGGAAAGAAAGCTTGCTGCAGGTGAGGTCGATAACGACGTTCTGCTCGCCGACTCCCTAGACCAGCTCGAAGAAAGACGAGAGCGCGCCAATCTACATCTCGCTGGGTACCGACAAGAAATGAAGCGCGCCTATGACAAAAGAGTCCGCCATCGGGCATTCAAAGCCGGGGACATGGTGATGAGAAAGGTGTTCGCAAACACGCAGGAGCCTAATGCAGGGAAGCTCGCGGCGAACTGGGAGGGTCCCTACATAATACACGAAGCGCGTGGCTCGGGGGCTTACCAGTTGATGACCGCTGAAGGCGATTTGTTAGAGCGGCCTTGGAATGCTTTGCACCTTCGCAAGTTCTATGCCTAAGTGAATTTTTGTAAATTATCGTTAGAGGTTATGAATGAATGACGGGATTTTCCACAAAGAATTCCACCCGGAAGCTCGCTGCACCAAGAGCTCGCTTGTTCTACAAAGCAGTCCGCCGTTGTGCGGACTTAAAGCAAGACCGGGATCCTCAGAGGCAGCCAGTGGGCGACCTTGAGCTTCCCGGGGCAGTCCGCCGTTGTGCGGACTTAAAGCAAGACCGGGATCCTCAGAGGCAGCCAGTGGGCGACCTTGAGCTTCTCGGGGCAGTCCGCCGTTGTGCGGACTTAAAGCAAGACCGGGATCCTCAGAGGCAGCCAGTGGGCGACCTTGAGCTTCCCGGGGCAGTCCGCCGTTGTGCGGACTTAAAGCTAGACCGGGATCCTCAGAGGCAGCCAGTGGGCGACCTTGAGCTTCCCGGGGAAGTCCGCTGCCCAAGAGGACTCTAAGCCTAACTAGGATCCTTCGCGTTCACCTGCCATGAACGGAAGCATCCTGGCGTTGGCGTACCCCTCGAAGGGCGAGCCCGCCGAACAGGACCATCGAGAGAAATTAACCGGGCAGGGGGCAGCTAGCACTTATTAGTTTTCTTTTAAAATAAAATTGGTTTAAGTCTCTGAGTGTAGGGAAGTTTTTGAAGTCTTTTGGTTTGCTTAAACGTTTTCCGGGCTCAGAGACTGTCGAGTTTTTGCGAGCATGCCGAGTTTTTCGTATTGCATATGTTTTAAAAATAAAAATATTGAATCGAATTAGCCGCCTCGCTCGGGGTATCACTCTCGAGGTCGCTGTGAACTCCTAGAGCGGACTCATGAGCAACGCAAAGAAAGATAAAAAGACACAAAGTCGAGCTTAAAAAGATGAAAATTTTATTGATAGACGAGAATTACAAAAACAGTTGCAAAGCTGCGAGCTCAAGGCTTGCTTGTCTCCGCCCCACTGTCGTCTCCTCGGCGCCGCTTCTTCGACCTTTCGGTCTTGTATTTCTCCACAGCGGCCAGGGCGCCTTTCTTGAGGAGATCGTCCAGTTGAGTTTGGAGGCGGTCTTGCTGAGCCCGAAGGCCGTTGGCGTGCGTCTCTTTCAAGGCAGCGATCTCCGTCTTCAGAGCAGCAACCTCGCCTTGAAGTTGAGCCGCCTCCCGCTGCGCGACCTCCCGGGCGGACACAGCTTCGTCTCGCTCCGCCTTGGCCTTGAAGAGGGCGGTAGCGGACAGGCCTTTGGCTACCTCGGCCATGGCGAGGCCTGACGCCAGGGTTTTGACCCTGCGGTGCAGTGCCTCTGACTCCGCCTTCAGCTCCTCGGAGCCCTTGGCTAGCTGGAGCTCGTGGATGTGCTCGTCCACCTTGCGTTCAGACCCCCGAAGGGAATCATCGAACAAAGCGGCCAGCGCCTTCCCGGCCCCAGCGACCTCCGCGGCCAGCGCCTGGCTCTGCTTCTCCGCCTGCATAAGAAAGGTAAAGAGGTTAGCAAGAATTGAGACTAAAATTTACCCAGACAGGTGCGGAGCGTACCTCGGCCAGGCGCTCGCTTATAGAAGCGAAGGGAGCTCGAGCGAAAACGTTGCGGCCCAGCAGCTGCCGCACGTAGTGGGGCGCCCTCCCTTCCTCCATAGAGGAACCCGCGCTGGGACCGCCGGGAGCTCCGGAAAGAGGGGGCACGCCGGGAGGAGTGGGGGCTATCACCTCCCCCGGGCGAGCTCCGGCTCCTGACGGGCTCGGAGGGTCCGCCGTGGCCCCCTTGGCCTCCGACTCCGAGCTGAAGGACTCGGAATCGGAGCCAATGTCTACGAAACTCGGGGACCTGTAGACCAGGTCCCCTAAGCCCTGCTGGGAGCCCGCTCCCTCCTGGCCCTCTGCAGGAGGCGAGGTCGGAGGGGCGGGGGCTGGAGCGGCCTCCGGTGTAAAGGCCGCGGGAGGAGGAGCCGACACCGGCAAGGAGGTCGCAGCGACGGCGTCTGACTCGCCCTGCTGGATCCCTGCCCCGTCGGCGGGAGATGGCGGCTCCTGCCCGCTTGACCCCGCCCCTGGTACGGGAGCTGATGGAGTCGCGGGCTTCTCCACTTGGGCGGAAGCAGAAGGCTCCGCCTGGGAAGGCTGAGGAGCGGGCTCTTCCTCCTCGGGGCCTGAGGCCTCTTCCGCGGAGTCCGTCCAGCTGGGCTCCGAGTCCAAGCCCGCCTCCTCCAACGCTTTCTGCCGTTGCGCCGCCTGGACGTTAGAAGGCGCGGGCCCCGCACGCTTGGCCTTCTTCTTCCCGCGCGCCTCCATCTCCGGCGTCATCACTGCTACACGAAGCGGCACGGTCAGATCGCCCGGAAAGTAGCCCATTAAAATTTGAGCCATCCCGGATTCGACTTCCGCCATGGTTAGCGGGAGGTCGATGTTCGGGTCGTCGGGCTCGACCATTTGGATCTTTCGGCGGACTATGGGAGTTGGGGCAGTGGGCTGACCTGGGCCGGCGTCCGGGCGAGGAGGTGGCGGGGGAGCGGAGGCTTCACCCTGGCGGAGCATCTCTAGGGTGTCGGGGTCGTCGAAGCGGATGGGCGAGGCCCGCCTCCATGCCACCTTCTTGCGGGGGTTGCCTCCGGAGCTCCCTGCCCCCTTGCTGGCCCCTTTAGAGGGAGGAGGGGCGTTCTGCATCGGCGGAATAGCGCCGACCTCCTCCTCTTTCTTCTTCCGGACCACTTTCTGCTTCAGCAGAATAGCGCCGGTCTTCCCGTCCTTCAGCTGGAAGGCGAAGTCGGGAGCGGTGATCTTCTCTGGAGTCCGCCCACCAAGGTAGTCGACGATCGCCTCGTCCAGAGATCGCTCCCGGTCGGGAGCGATGCACTTCTTCTTCCCCGCCTTGTAGAAGGAGATCTCCCGGAAGACCGCCGTCGGGGGAACCCCGGGGTGAGCCGGGACTCCGCTGTGCCGCCCGCGCCAGTCGCCGACCGCCACGAAAGGATAGTCCTTCCAGTGGCGGTCCTTGCTCTCGATGGTGGAGAAGGGGAGCACCTCGCCAGGCCGCCCGGCGAGGTAGAAGTAGCCGCAGCCCGCGGTACTGAAGACCGGTGAGGGCTTGAGGAGCCACTTTTTGAGCAAGTAGCTCAGTGGGATCCTAGCCTTCAGAGCGGTCTCCAGCTGGGACAGCCCGTAGAGTATCCCCCAGGAGTTTCCTGAGAGTTGGGCGGGGCAAAGCCCCGTCAACTCCAGGAGCTCCCCGGCGAGATGACTCAGGGGGAACCGCAGCCCGGACCACAGCAGCCCGACAGAAGCTACTGTGCCCTGGGGCGGCCTCCCCGAGAGTGGCATCTCGGTGACGAGGATCTCCCGAGGGAGATCGATCGCCGCCCGGATACTGTCCCCGACAGGCACCCCGACGGGGTTTTGCAGCCAGACCACCGCCCTTTCGGTGGCGGGCTCAGCGGCCAGGGCGGCAGCAGCAGCGGCAGCAACAGCAGCAGCAACGTCAGCAGCGGAAGCCATAAGAGCAGAAGGGCTAAAGCGAGCTGAAAGCGCTAGAAGCAAAGGGAGAAGGGAGAGCTGTTTTCACGCAGCAGTAAAAATTGCCCCCCGTCCCCTATTTAAAGGCGAGCGAGAGACAGGTGAATCGATCCGCATTTAATGCCCAAGCGCGCTCGGCGAGGCGACGTGACGGCGATCAAAGCGACAGCTCGCTTCTCTCAAATCGTCGAGCGCCACGTGGACCACGCGTGGAAAAAGCTGCGCCGGCGCCAGCACTGTCCTTTATTGACAGAGAAAGGGACAAATGAGGAGGAGACACGCGTCTCGCGCCGATCGGGGTCTCATGATGAGATTCGCTATATCAGCGTTGAGCCTCGCGCCGCAGTTAAGGTGAAGCGACCGTTGGAGATTCGGTGCGATACCCAAGTCACAAGATCGCCCGTGGCAGGCGCCCCAAGCTCGCCCGAAGCAGACCCTGACCGCGTGTGACAAGCTCGCACCGGAAGGAGATCGCTCGTGGCTGACGCTCGTGGCCCGCCCGGCGTTTTTGAAAAGTACTGAGAGTCAAAACTCTCGATGCAGACCGCCCACGGCAGACGCCCAAGCTTGCCCGAAGCTGACCCTGACCGCATGTGAGGAGCTCGCATCGCAGGAGATCGCTCATGGCTGATGCTCGTGGCCCGCCCAGCGTTTGTGAAATACTGGCAGTCAAAGTTCTCGGCGTAGGCCGCCATCGCTACTATCTCCGCCCCGCAAGAAAATGGTTACGGCAGACATTGATATCAGGCACATTGCCGGGGATAGGAGTTCGCTAAGACTCCTGAGCAAGCGTTGAGTTTCCTCGATCACTCCCTCAGGAGGGGGTAATGTTGGGGGTAGACAGAAACCACATATCTTGGGTAGCATTGCAAACGCATCTGAGATAAGAGTTCTCGAGGGAGCCCGTCCAAAAAGCTCGCCCTCCCAGCCCATCAGGAGCCCGCCCCCCCCCACAGGGAGCTGGATGGACACCTTGTATCTGAGTGCAGCTCGCCTCTCCCAACCCCTCAGGAGCTCGCCCCACAGGGAGCTGGATGGACACCTTGTATCTGAGTGCAGCTCGCAGGAGTTCGCTCCCCCGTGCTCACCAAATCACCTTGACAGGGAGCGAGATCCACATTAGGCTGAAAGGGCCCAGGCCAAGAGCACTCTTAAGAGCTCGCCTGAGCTCGATGGAGCTCGCCTGAGATCGCCCAGAAGCTCGCTCAGGAGCTCGCCTAAGCTCGACGGAGCTCGCCCGAGATCGCCCAGAAGCTCGCTCAGGAGCTCGCCCCGTAGCTCGCCAAGCTCACCCAGGAGCTCGCCTAAGCTCGCTCAGGAGCTCGCCCCGGAGTTCGCCAAGCCCGCGCGAGAACTCGCTGGCAGTGATAGCGGGAGTTAGACCGTCATGCATAACGAAGACACCGGCATCGCGAACGCCCCTAGCTCGCGCAGGAGCTCGCCCCTAGCTCGCTCAGGAGCTCGCCCAAGCTCGCCAGAATTCCCCAGTTTATCGAGGAGGTTGCTCCCGCGAGGTCCGACTCTTGATAGATGTGGAAGAGAAGGCGGAGCAATAGAGGGCGAGCTCACCTTAGCTCCCCGTCGGAGGTCGCCCACAATGTATGAGGAGATGCCAGGTGGCAAAACCCCACGGAATCTACGTGGACAAACGTGGTCCACGGAAGCTCGCTCGAATCAGTTCGAGACCTCCCAGACTTGAACATTCCAGAATGGCCACCTGGCCACGACAAGAAAGATTCCCTCCCCCACTCAAACCGCCTGGCAGGCCTGACGACAGAATGTCAGGGCGCGAGTACCAAGGACTGTCAGACCCACGCGAGCCAGAACGTGGGGGGTCTAGAAGGCGCCGGAAGAATCTCCACGTGTCGGGCCACGGTAGGCCGCCGATTGCTATAAATGCTCACCCCCAGGCTCCATAGTACAGGTTCGAAATCCCTTTTCCTTCCTCTTTGGTCCATTACAGCTCGCCGTTGTCCCACTGTGACTGACTTGAGCGTCGGAGGGTCTGCGCTCCGGAGGGAGCCAGCCGTTCTCACGTTCTCTTTTCTTTGTCTTGCAGGCAGCCCGCACGGACCAGCGAAAAATCCCCCGAACAGATCGTACGAATGAATTAGAATGGATCATACGAATGAATTAGAATCGATCGTGCGAATGAATTAGAATGGTTCGAACGAATGAATTAGAATGGATCGTGCCAATGAATTAGAATGAATCATACGAATGAATTAGAATAGATCGTGCGAATAAATTAGAATGGATCATACGAATGAATTAGAATAGATCGTACGAATGAATTAGAATGGATACATTTGTGCGAACGAATTAGAATGGATATATTTGAACGATCCATTCTAATTCATTCGTACAATCCATTCTAATCCATTCGCACGATCCATTCTAATTCATTTGTACGATCTATTCTAATTCATTCGTACGATCCATTCTAATTCATTCGTATGATCCATTCTAATTCATTCACACGATCTATTCTAATTCATTCGTGCGAATAAATTAGAATGGATCGTACGAATGAATTAGAATGGATCGTACGAATGAATTAGATCGTACGAATGAATTAGAATGGATCGTACGAATGAATTAAAATGGATACATTCATACGACTGAATTATAATTCATTCGTATGATCCATTCTAATTCATTCGTACGAATGAATTAGAATGGATCATACAAATGAATTAGAATAGATCATAGGAATGAATTAGAATGGATCATACGAATGAATTAGAATGGATCGTGCGAATGAATTAGAATAGATTGTACGAATGAATTAGAATGGATACATTCGTGCGAATGAATTAGAATGGATCGTATGAATGAATTAGAATGGATAATGCGAATGAATTTGAATGGATCGTACGAATGAATAAGAATGGATCGTACGAATGAATTAGAATGGATACATGCGAGCGAATAAATTAGAATAGATCATAGGAATGAATTAGAATGGATTCTAATCCATTCGTATGATCCATTCTAATCTATTCTAATTCATTCTCACAAATGTATTCATTTTAATTCATTCGGACGATCCATTCTAATTCATTCGCACGATCCATTCTAATTCATTCGTACGATCCATTCTAATTCATTCGCACGATCCATTCTAATTCATTCGCACGATCCATTGTAATTCTTTCATATGATCCATTCTAATTCATTCGCACGAATGTATCCATTCTAGTTCATTCGTACACTCCATTCTAATTCATTCGTACGCTCCATTCAAATTCATTCGAATGATCCATTGTAATTCATTCGCACGATCCATTGTAATGCATTCGTCCGATCCATTCTAATTCATTTGTACGAATGTATCCATTCTAATTCATTCGCACGATCCATTCTAATTCATTCGTACAAATGTATCCATTCTAATTCATTCGTACAATGTGTTCGTACGATCCATTCTAATGCATTCATTCGTACGAATGAATTAGAATGGTTACATTCGTTCGAATGAATTAGAATAGATCGTACGAATGAATTAGATTGGATCGTACGAATGAATTAGAATGGATCGTGCGAATGAATTTGAATGGAGCGTACGAATGAATTAGAATAGAGTGTACGAATGAACTAGAATGGATACATTCGTTCGAATGAATTAGAATGGATCATATGAAAGAATTAGAATGGATCGTGCGAATGAAATAGAATGGATTCGTACGAATGAATTAGAATGGATCATACGAATGGATTAGAATGGATCGTACGAATTAGAATGGATCGTACGAATGAATTAAAATGGATACATTCATACGACTGAATTAGAATGGATCGGGCGAATTAATTAGAATGGATCGTACGAATGAATTTGAATGGATACATTTGTGCCAATGAATTAGAATGGATCGTACGAATGAATTAGACTGGATCGTACGAATAAATTAGAATGGAAACATTCATACGAATGAATTAGAATGGATCGTACGAATGGATTAGAATGGATCGTACGAATGGATTAGAATGGATCGTACGAATGAATTAGAATGTATCCCTCTAATTCATTCGTACAATCCATTCTAATTCATTCGCACGATCCATTCTAATTCATTCGTATGATCCATTCTAATTCATTCCTACGATTCATTCTAATTCATTCGCACAAAACATTCTTATTCATTCGTACGATCCATTCTAATTCATTCGTACGATCCATTCTAATTCATTCTCACGAATGTAACCTTTCTAATTCATTTGTATGATCCATTCTAATTCATTCGCACGATCTATTCTAATTCATTCGTACGATCAATTCTAATCCATTCGTATGATCAATTCTAATTCATTCGTGCGATCCATTCTAATTCATTCTCACGAATGTAACCTTTCTAATTCATTCGTACGATCCATTCTAATCCATTCGTACGATCCATTATAATTCAATTCGTGCAATCCATTCAAATTCATTCGCACAAATGTATCCATTCTAATTCATTCATATGATCCATTCTAATTCATTCGCACGAATGTATCCATTCTAATGCATTCGTACGATCCATTCTAATTCATTTGCACGATCCATTCTAGATCGGACGAATGAATTAGAATGGATCGTGCGAATGAATTAGAATAGATCGTGCGAATTAATTAGAATGGATCATACAAATGAATTAGAAAGGTTGCATTCATGAGAATGAATTAGAATGGATCGTACGAATGAATTAGAATGGATCATGCGAATGAATTTGAATGGATCGTACGAATGAATAAGAATGTTTTGTCCGAATGAATTAGAATGGATCGTAGGAATGAATTAGAATGGATCATACGAATGAATTAGAATGGATCGTGCGAATGAATTAGAATGGATTGTACGAATGAATTAGAATGGATACATTCATGCAAATAAATTAGAATGTATCGTACGAATGAATTAGAATGGATCATAAGAATGAATTAGAATGGATCGTATGAATGAATTAGAATGGATCGTACAAATGAATTAGAAAGGTTACAATTGTGAGAATGAATTAGACTGGATCGTACGAATGGATTAGAATGGATCGTACGAATGGTTTAGAATGGATCGTACGAATGGATTAGAATGGATCGTACGAATAATACAATCCATTCTAATTTATTCGTACGACCCATTCTAATTCATTCGTACGGTCCATTCTAATCCATTCGTACGATCCATTCTAATCCATTCGTACGATCCATTCTAATCTATTCGTATGATCCATTCTAATTCATTTGTACGATCCATTCTAATTCATTTGTGCGAATGAATTACAATGGATTAGAATGGATCGTACGAATGGATTAGAATGGATTGTGCGAATGAATTAGAATGGATACATTCGTGCGAATGAATTAGAATGAATCGTACGAATGCATTAGAATGGATCGTACGAATGAATTAGAATGGATACATTTGTGCGAATGAATTAGAATGGAACGTACGAATGAATTAAAATGGATCGTACGAATGAATTTGAATTGATCATACGAATGAATTAGAATGGATCATACGACTGAATTAGAATGGATCGTGCGAATGAATTAGAATGAATCGTACGAATGCATTTGAATGGATCGTATGAATGAATTAGAATGGATAAATTTGTGCGAATGAATTAGAATGGATCGTACGAATGAATTACAATGAATCGTACGAATGAATTAGAATTGATCATACGAATGAATTAGAATGGTTCGTACGAATGAATTAGAATGTATCGTACGAATGAATTAGAATAGATTGTACAAATGAATTAGAAAGGTTACAATTGTGAGAATGAATTAGAATGGATCGTACGAATGGATTAGAATGGATCGTACGAATGGATTACAATGGATCGTACGAATGGTTTAGAATGGATCGTACAAATGGATTAGAATGGATCGTACGAATAATACAATCCATTCTAATTTATTTGTACGATCCATTCTAATTCATTCGTACGATCCATTCTAATCCATTCGTACGATCGATTCTAATCAATTCGTATGATCCATTCTAATCTATTCGTACGATCCATTCTAATTCATTTGTACGATCCATTCTAATTCATTTGTGCGAATGAATTACAATGGATTAGAATGGATTGTGCGAATGAATTAGAATGGATACATTCGTGCGAATGAATTAGAATGAATCGTACGAATGCATTAGAATGGATCGTACGAATGAATTAGAATGGATACATTTGTGCGAATGAATTAGAATGGAACGTACGAATGAATTAAAATGGATCGTACGAATGAATTTGAATTGATCATACTAATGAATTAGAATGGATCATACGACTGAATTAGAATGGATCGTGCGAATGAATTAGAATGAATCGTACGAATTCATTAGAATGGATCATATGAATGAATTAGAATGGATACATTTGTGCGAATGAATTAGAATGGATCGTACGAATGAATTACAATGGATCGTACGAATGAATTAGAATGGATCATACGAATGAATTAGAATGGATCGTATGAATGAATTAGAATGGATCATACGAATGAATTATAATGGTTCGTATGAATGAATAAGAAGTACGATCCATTCTAATCCATTCGTATGATCCATTCTAATCCATTCGTACGATCCATTCTAATTCATTCGCACGAATGTAACCATTCTAATTCATTCGTCCGATCCATTCTAATTTATTCCTATGATCCATTCTAATTCATTCGCACGAATGTATCCATTCTAATTCATTTGCACGATCCATTCTAATCATTCCTATGATCCATTCGTACGATCCATTCTAATTCATTCCAATGATCTATTCTAATTCATTCGCTCGAATCATTCGTACGATCCATTCTAATTCATTCCTATGTATCCATTCTAATTCATTCGTACGATCCATTATAATTCTTTCATACAATCCATTCTAATTCATTCGCACGATCCATTCTAATTCATTCGTATGATCAATTCTAATTCATTCCTAAGATCTATTCTAATTCATTCGCTCGAATGTGTCCATTCTAATTCATTCGTATGATCCATTCTAATCCATTCGTACGATCCATTCTAATTCATTCGCACGAATGTAACCATTCTAATTCATTCGTACGATCCATTCTAATTCATTCCTACGATTCATTCTAATTCCTTCGCACGAATGTATCAATTCTAATCCATTCGTACGATCCATTCTAATCCATTCGTACGATCCATTCTAATCCATTCGTACGATCCATTCTAATTCATTCGTACGATCCATTCTAATTCATTCTCACGAATGTAACCTTTCTAATTCATTTGTATGATCCATTCTAATTCATTCGTACGATCCATTCTAGTCCATTCGTACGATCCATTCTAATCCATTCGGACGATCCATTCTAATTCATTCGTACGATCCATTCTAATTCATTCTCACAAATGTAACCTTTCTAATTCATTTGTACGATCCATTCTAATTCATTCGCACGATCTATTCTAATTCATTCGTACAATCCGTTCTAATTCATTCGTACGATCCATTCTAATTCATTCGCACTATCCATTATAATTCATTCGTATGAGCTATTCTAATTCGTTCGTACGATCCATTCTAATTCATTCGTACGATCAATTGTAATTCATTCATACAATCCATTCAGATTCATTCGCACAAATGTATCCATTCAAATTCATTCGTACGATCCATTCTAATTAATTCGCACGATCCATTCTAATTTAGTCGTATGAATGTATCCATTTTAATTCATTCGTACGATCCATTCTAATTCATTCGTACGATCCATTCTAATTCATTCGCACGAATGTATCCATTCTTAATCATTCGCACGATCCATTTTAATTTGTACGATCCATTCTAATTCATTCGTACGATCCATTCAAATTCATTCGTACGAATGTAACCATTCAAATTCATTTGTACGATCCATTCTAATTCATTTGCATGATCCATTCAAATTCATTCGTACGATCCATTCAAATTCATTCCTATGATCCATTCTAAAGAGTTAGAATGGATCGTACGATGCGTTCTAATCCATTCTAATTCAATGAATCCTACGAATGGATTTATTCGCACGAATGTATCCATTCTAGTTCATTCGTACGATCCATTCTAATGCATTCGTACGATCCATTCTAATTCATTCGTATGATCCATTCTAATTTATTCGTTCAAATATATCCATTCTAATTCATTCGTGAGATCCATTCTAATTCATTCGCACGTTCCATTCTAATTCATTCGTAGATCATGCGAATGAATTAGAATGAATCGTACGAACGAATTAGAATAGATCGTGCGAATGAATTAGAATGGATCGTACGATTCATTCTAATTCATTCGTACGATCCATTCTAATTCATTCGTACGATCCATTCTCATTCATTCGCACGAATGTATCCATTCTAATTCATTTGCACGATCCATTCTAATTCATTCCTATGATTTATTCTAATTCATTCGCTCGAATGTATCCATTCTAATTAATTCGCACGATCCATTCTAATTCATTTGTACGATCCATTCTAATTCATTCTATTCGTACGATCCATTCTAATACATTCGTACGATCCATTATTATCCATTCGTACAATCCAATCTAATTCATTCGTATGATCAATTCTAATTCATTCGTACTATCCATTCTAATCCATTCGTACGATCCATTCTAATTCATTCGTATGATCCATTCTAATTCATTCGTACAAACCATTATAATTCAGTCGTATGAATGTATCCATTCTAATTCATTCGTACGATCCATTCTAATCCATTCGTACGCTCCATTCTAATTCATTCGTTCGATCTATTCTAATTCATTCGTATGATCCATTCTAATTTATTCGTACTATCCATTCTAATTCATTTGCATGAATGTATCCATTCTAGTTTATTCGTACGATCCATTCTAATTCATTCGTACGATCTATTCTAATTCATTCGCTCAAATGTATCCATTCTAATTCATTCGTTTGATCCATTCTAATTCATTCGTACGATCCATTCTAATTCATTCACACGAATATATCCATTCTAATTCATTCGTACGATCCATTCTAATTCATTCGTACGATCCATTCTAATTCATTCGTACGATCCATTCTAATTTATTTGTACGATCCATTCTAATTCATTCGCACGATCCATTCTAATTCATTTGTACGATCCATTCTAATTCGTTCGTACGATCCATTCTAATTCATTTGTATGATCCATTCTAACTCATTCGGTGGATCCATTCTAATTCATTCGTACGATCTATTCTAATTCATTCGCACGATCCATTCTAATTTATTCGTACGATCCATTCTAATTCATTCGTACGATCCATTCTGGTTTATTCGTACGATCCATTCTAATTCATTCGTACGCTCCATTCTTATTCATTCGCACAATCCATTCGTACGATCCATTCTAATCCATTCGTACGATCCATTCTAATTCATTCCTATGATCCATTCTAACTCATTCGTTGGATCCATTCTAATTCATTCGTACAATCAATTCTAATTCATTCGCACGATCCATTCTAATTCATTCATACGATCCATTCTAATTCTGTCGTATGAATGTATCATACGAATGAATTAGAATGGATCATGCGAATGAATTAGAATGGATCGTACGAATGAATTAGAATAGATCGTACGAATGAATTAGAATGGATACATTCGAGCGAATGAATTAGAATGGATCGTACGAATCAATTAGAATGGATCATAGGAATGAATTAGAATGGATCGTGCAAATGAATTAGAATGGATACATTCGTGCGAATGAATTAGAATGGATCGTACGAATGAATGAGAATGGATCGTACGATCCATTCCAATTCATTCGCACGATCCATTCTAATTCGTTCGTACGATCCATTCTAATTCATTCGCACGATCTATTCTAATTCATTCGTGCGATCCATTCTAATCCATTCGTATGATCAATTCTAATTCATTCGCACGATCCATTCTAATTCATTCTCACGAATGTAACCTTTCTAATTCATTTGTATGATCCATTATAATTCATTCGTACGATCCATTCGTACGATCCATTCTAATCCATTCGTACGATACATTCTAATTCATTCGCTCGAATGTATCCATTCTAATTAATTCATACGATCCATTCTAATCCATTCATACGATCCATTCAAAACCATTCATACGATCCATTCTAATTCATTCGTACGATCCATTCTAATTCATTCCTACGATCCATTCTAATTCATTCGCACGAATGTATTAGAATGGATCGTATGAATGGATTAGAATGGATCGTACGAATGAATTAGAACTGATCATACGAATGAGTTAGAATGGATCGTACGAATGAATTAGAATGGATTGTACGAATGAATTAGAATGGTTCATACGAATGAATTAGAATGGATCGTGCGAATGAATTAGAATGGTCACATTCGTGCAAATAAATTAGAATGGATCATATGAATATATTAGAATGGATCGTGCGAATGAATTAGAATCGATCCTAAGAATGAATTAGAATGGTTACATTCATGCGAATGAATTAGAATAGATCGTACGTAGGAATGAATTAGAATGGATCGTACGAATGAATTAGAATGGATCGTACGAATGAATTAGAATGGATCGTATGAATAAATTAGAATGGATCGTAGGAATGAATTAAAATGGATACATTTGTGCGAATGAATTAGAATGGATCATACAATCTAAATAGAATGGATCGTACGAATGAATTAGAATGGATCGTATGAATGAATAAGAATGGATCGTTCGAATGAATGAGAATGGATCGTGCGAATGAATTAGAATGAATCATACGAATGCATTAGAATGGATCGTACAAATGAATTAGAATGAATCGTACGATCCATTCTAATTCATTCGTCCAATCCATTCTAATTCATTCGTATGAATGTATCCATTCTAATTCATTCGCACGATCTATTCTAATTCATTCACACAATCCATTCTAATTCATTCGTATGATCCATTCTAATTTATTCGTTCAAATATATCCATTCTAATTCATTCGTACGATCTATTCTAATTAATTCGTACAAATGTATCCATTCTAATTCATTCCTATGATCCATTCTAATTCATTCGTATGATCCATTCTAATTCATTCGCACAAATGTAACCTTTCTAATTCATTCGTACGATCCATTCTAATTCATTCCTACGATCCATTCTAATTCATTCGCACGAATGTAACCAATCTAATTCATTCCTACGATCCATTCTAATTCATTCATAGGATCCATTCTAATTCATTCGCACGAATGTATCCATTCTAATTCATTTGCGCGATCCATTCTAATTCATCCCTATGATCCATTCTAATTCATTCGTACGATCTATTTTAATTCATTCGCTCGAATGTATCCATTCTAATTCATTCGTACGATCCATTCTAATTCGTTCATACGATCCATTCTAATTCGTTCGTATGATCCATTCTAATTCGTTCGTACGATCCATTCTAATTCATTCGCACGATCTATTCTAATTCATTCGTACGATCCATTCTAATCCATTCGTATGATCAATTCTAATTCATTCGCACGATCCATTCTAATTCATTCTCACGAATGTAACCTTTCTAATTCATTTGTATGATCCATTCTAATTCATTCGTACGAATGAATTAGAATGGATCATACGAATGAATTCTAATTCAGTCATATGAATGTATCCATTTTAATTCATTCGTATGATCCATTCTATTTCATTCGTACGATCTAATTCATTCGTACGATCCATTCTAATCCATTCGTACGATCCATTCTAATTTATTCGCACGAATGAATTAGAATGGATCATGCGAATGAATTTGAATGGATTGCACGAATTGAATTAGAATGGATCAGACGAATGAATTAGAATGGATCGTGCGAATGAATTAGAATTGATCATACGAATGAATTAGAATGGATCGTACGAATGAATTAGAATGGATCGTGCGAATGAATTAGAATGGATCGTATGAACAAATTAGAATGGATCGTACGAATGAATTAAAATGGATACATTTGTGCGAATGAATTAGAATAGATCATACGATCTAATTAGCATGAATCGTACGAATGAATTAGAATGGATCGTACGAATGAATTAGAATGGATAGTGCGAATGAATTAGAATGGATCGTACGAATAAATTGGAATGGATTGTACGAATGAATTAGAATAGATCGTGCAAATGAATTAGAATGGATCGTACGAAAGAATTAGAATGGATCGTACGAATGAATTAGAATGGATCATACGAATGAATTAGAATCGATCGTGCGAATGAATTAGAATAGTTCGAACGAATGAATTAGAATGGATCATGCGAATGAATTAGAATGAATCATACGAATGAATTAGAATAGATCGTGCGAATAAATTAGAATGGATCATACGAATGAATTAGAATAGATCGTACGAATGAATTAGAATGGATACATTTGTGCGAATGAATTAGAATGGATATATTTGAACGATCCATTCTAATTCATTCGTACGATCCATTCTAATCCATTCGCACGATCCATTCTAATCCATTCGTACGATCCATTCTAATTCATTCGAACGAATGTAACCATTCTAATTCATTCGTACGATCCATTCTAATTCATTCCTACGATCCATTCTAATTCATTCGCACGAATGTATCCATTCTAATTCATTTGCACGATCCATTCTAATTCATTCCTATGATCCATTCTAATTCATTCGTACGATCCATTCTAATTCATTCCTACGATCTACTCTAATTCATTCGCTCGAATCATTCGTACGATCCATTCTAATTCATTCCTAAGTATCCATTCTAATTCATTCGTACGATCCATTCTAATTCTTTTATACAATCTATTCTAATTCATTCGCACGATCCATTCTAATTCATTCGTATGATCCATTCTAATTCATTCGTACGATCTATTCTAATTCATTTGCATGAATGTATCGATTCTAATTCATTCGTATGATCCATTCTAATTCATTCGTACGATCCATTCTAATTCATTCTCACAAATGTAACCTTTCTAATTCATTCGTACGATCCATTCTAATCCATTCGTACGATCCATTCTAATCCATTCGTACGATCCATTCTAATTCCTTCGCACGAATGTATCCATTCTAATTCATTCGCACGATCCATTCTAATTCATTCGTACGATCCATTCGTAGATCGTACGATCCATTCTAATTCATTCGTACGATTCATTCTAATTCATTCCTACGATCCATTCTAATTCATTCCTACAATCCATTCTAATTCATTCGTACGATCCATTCTAATTTATTCATACAATCCATTCTAATTCATTCGCACTATCCATTCTAATTCGTACGATCCATTCTAATCTATTCGTATGATCCATTCTAATTCATTCGTATGAATCCATTCTAATTCATTCGTACGATCCATTCTAATTCATTCGCACGATCCATTCTAATTCATTCGTACGATCCATTCTAATTCATTCGCAGGATCCATTCTAATTCGTCCGATCCATTCTAATTCATTCGTACGATCCATTCTAATCCATTCACACGATCCATTCTAATTCTTTCATATGATCCCTTCTAATTCATTCGCACGAATGTATCCATTCTAGTTCATTCGTACGCTCCATTCTACTTCATTCGTACGCTCCATTCAAATTCATTCGCACGATCTATTCTAATTGATTCATACGATCCATTCTAATTCATTCGTACGATCTATTCTAATTCATTCGCACGAATGTAACCATTCTAATTCATTCGTACGAATGAATGCATTAGAATGGATCATACGAAGGCATTGTACGAATGAATTAGAATGGATACATTTGTACGAATGAATTAGAATGGATCATGCGAATGAATTAGAATGGATACATTCGTGCGAATGAATTAGAATGGATCAGACGAATGAATTAGAATGGATCGTGCGAATGAATTAGAATGGATCATGCGAATGAATTTGAATGGAGCGTACGAATGAATTAGAATGGAGCGTACGAATGAACTAGAATGGATACATTTGTGCGAATGAATTAGAATGAATCATATGAAAGAATTTGAATGGATCGTGCGAATGAATTAGAATGGATCGTACGAATGAATTAGAATGGATCGTACGAATGAATTAGAATGGATCCACCGAATGAATTAGAATGGATCGTACGAATGAATTAGAATGGATCGTGCGAATGTTTCGTGCGAATGAATTAGAATGGATCGTGCTAATGAATTAGAATGGATCGTACGAATGAATTAGAATGGATATAATTGAACGAATGAATTAGAATGGATCATACAAATGAATTAGAATGGGTTGTACGAATGTATTAGAATGGATCGTACGAATGAATTATAATGGATACATTCGAGCGAGTGAATTAGAATGGATCGTGTGATGAATTAGAATGGATCATACAAATGAATTAGAATGGATTCTAATCCATTCGTACGATCCATTCTAATCTATTCTAATTCATTCTCACAAATGTATCCATTTTAATTCATTCGTACGATACATTCTAATTCATTTGCACGATCCATTCTAATTCATTCGTACGATCCATTCTAATTCATTCGCACGATCCATTCTAATTCATTCGCACGATCCATTCTAATTCTTTCATATGATCCCTTCTAATTCATTCGCATGAATGTATCCATTCTAGTTCATTCGTACGCTCCATTCTAATTCATTCGTACGCTCCATTCAAATTCATTCGCATGATCCATTCTAATTCATTCGCACGATCCATTCTAATTCATTCGTCCGATCCATTCTAATTCATTCGCACGAATGTATCCATTCTAATTCATTCGGACGATCCATTCTAATTCATTCATACAAATATATCCATTCTAATTCATTCGTACAATGCGTTCGTACGATCCATTCTAATGCATTCATTCGTACGAATGAATTAGAATGGTTACATTCGTGCGAATGAATTAGAATAGATCGTACGAATGAATTAAAATGGATCGTACGAATGAATTAGAATGGATCGTGCGAATGAATTTGAATGGAGCGTACGAATGAATTAGAATGGAGCATACGAATGAACTAGAATGGATACATTCGTGCGAATGAATTAGAATGGATCATATGAAAGAATTAGAATGGATTAGAATGGATCGTACGAATGAATTAGAATGGATCGGACGAATTAGAATGGATCATGCGAATGAATTAGAATGGATCGTACGAATGAATTAGAATGGATCGTTCGAATGAATTAGAATGGATCGTACGAATGAATTAGAATGGATTCGTACGAATGAATTAGAATGGATCGTACAAATGGATTAGAATGGATCGTACGAATTAGAATGGACCGTACGAATGAATTAAAATGGATACATTCATATGACTGAATTAGAATGGATCGTGCGAATTAATTAGAATGGATCGTACGAATGAATTTGAATGGATACATTTCTGCGAATGAATTAGAATAGATCGTACGAATGAATTATACTGGATCGTACGAATAAATTAGAATAGATACATTCATATGAATGAATTAGAATGGATCGTACGAATGGATTAGAATGGATCGTACGAATGGATTAGAATGGATCGTACGAATGAATAAGAATGGATCATACAAATGAATTAGAAAGGATACATTCTAGCGAATGAATTAGAATGGATCCATTCAAATTCATTCGCATGATCCATTCTAATTCATTCGTACGATCCATTCTAATTCATTCGTATGATCCATTATAATCCATTCGTACGATCCATTCTAATCCATTCGTACGATTCATTCTAATTCATTCGCACGAATGTAACCATTCTAATTCATTCGTACGATCCATTCTTATTCATTCCTACGATCCATTCTAATTCATTCGCACGAATGTATCCATTCTAATTCATTTGCACGATCCATTCTAATTCATTCCTATGATCCATTCTAATTCATTCGTACGATCCATTCTAATTCATTCCTACGATCTACTCTAATTCATTCGCTCGAATCATTCGTACGATCCATTCTAATTCATTCCTAAGTATCCATTCTAATTCATTCATACGATCCATTCTAATTCTTTTATACAATCCATTCTAATTCATTTGCACGATCCATTCTAATTCATTCGTATGATCCATTCTAATTCATTCGTACGATCTATTCTAACTCATTTGCATGAATGTTTCCATTCTAATTCATTCGTATGATCCATTCTAATTCATTCGTACGATCCATTCTAATTCATTCTCACAAATGTAACCTTTCTAATTCATTCGTATGATCCATTCTAATCCATTCGTACGATCCATTCTAATCCATTCGTACGATCCATTCTAATTCCTTCGCACGAATGTATCCATTCTAATTCATTCCCACGATCCATTCTAATTCATTCGTACGATCCATTCGTAGATCGTACGATCCATTCTAATTCATTCGTACGATTCATTCTAATTCATTCCTACGATCCATTCTAATTCATTCCTACAACCCATTCTAATTCATTCGTACGATCCATTCTAGTTTATTCATACGATCCATTCTAATTCATTCGCACTATCCATTCTAATTCGTACGATCCATTCTAATCCATTCGTACGATCCATTCTAATTCATTCGTACGAATCCATTCTAATTCATTCGTACGATCCATTCTAATTCATTCGCACGATCCATTCTAATTCATTCGTACGATCCATTCTAATTCATTCGCAGGATCCATTCTAATTCGTCCGATCCATTCTAATTCATTCATACGATCCATTCTAATCCATTCACACGATCCATTCTAATTCTTTCATATGATCCATTCTAATTCATTCGCACGAATGTATCCATTTTAGTTCATTCGTACGCTCCATTCTAATTCATTCGTACGCTCCATTCAAATTCATTTGCACGATCTATTCTAATTGATTCATACGATCCATTCTAATTCATTCGTACGATCTATTCTAATTCATTCGCACGAATGTAACCATTCTAATTCATTCGTACGAATGAATGCATTAGAATGGATCATACGAAGGCATTGTACGAATGAATTAGAATGGATACATTTGTACGAATGAATTAGAATGGATCTTGCGAATGAATTAGAATGGATACATTCGTGCGAATGAATTAGAATGGATCGGACGAATGAATTAGAATGGATCGTGCGAATGAATTAGAATGGATCATGCGAATGAATTCGAATGGAGCGTACGAATGAATTAGAATGGAGCGTACGAATGAACTAGAATGGATACATTTGTGCGAATGAATTAGAATGAATCATATGAAAGAATTTGAATGGATCATGCGAATGAATTAGAGAGGATCGTACGAATGAATTGGAATTGATCGTACGAATGAATTAGAATGGATCGTACGAATGAATTAGAATGGATCCACCGAATGAATTAGAATGGATCGTACGAATGAATTAGAATGGATCGTGCGAATGTTTCGTGCGAATGAATTAGAATGGATCGTGCTAATGAATTAGAATGGATCGTACGAATGAATTAGAATGGATATATTTGAACGAATGAATTAGAATGGATCATACGAATGAATTAGACTGGGTCGTACGAATGTATTAGAATGGATCGTACGAATGAATTATAATGGATACATTCGAGCGAGTGAATTAGAATGGATCGTGCGATGAATTAGAATGGATCATACAAATGAATTAGAATGGATTCCAATCCATTCGTACGATCCATTCTAATCTATTCTAATTCATTCTCACAAATGTATCCATTTTAATTCATTCGTATGATACATTCTAATTCATTTGCACGATCCATTCTAATTCATTCGTACGATCCATTCTAATTCATTCGTACGATCCATTCTAATTCATTCGCACGATCCATTCTAATTCATTCGCACGATCCATTCTAATTCTTTCATATGATCCCTTCTAATTCATTTGCATGAATATATCCATTCTAGTTCATTCGTACGCTCCATTCTAATTCATTCGTACGCTCCATTCAAATTCATTCGCATGATCCATTCTAATTCATTCGCACGATCCATTCTAATTCATTCGTCTGATCCATTCTAATTCATTCGCACGAATGTATCCATTCTAATTCATTCGCACGATCCATTCTAATTCATTCATACAAATATATCCATTCTAATTCATTCGTACAATGCGTTCGTACGATCCATTCTAATGCATTCATTCGTACGAATGAATTAGAATGGTTACATTCGTGCGAATGAATTAGAATAGATCGTACGAATGAATTAGAATGGATCGTACGAATGAATTAGAATGGATCGTGCGAATGAATTTGAATGGAGCGTACGAATGAATTAGAATGGAGCATACGAATGAACTAGAATGGATACATTCGTGCGAATGAATTAGAATGGATCATATAAAAGAATTAGAATGGATTAGAATGGATCGTACGAATGAATTAGAATGGATCGGACGAATTAGAATGGATCATGCGAATGAATTAGAATGGATCGTACGAATGAATTAGAATGGATCGTTCGAATGAATTAGAATGGATCGTACGAATGAATTAGAATGGATTCGTACGAATGAATTAGAATGGATTCGTACGAATGAATTAGAATGGATCATACAAATGGATTAGAATGGATCGTACGAATTAGAATGGACCGTACGAATGAATTAAAATGGATACATTCATATGACTGAATTAGAATTGTTCGTGCGAATTAATTAGAATGGATCGTACGAATGAATTTGAACGGATACATTTCTGCGAATGAATTAGAATAGATCGTACGAATGAATTATACTGGATCGTACGAATAAATTAGAATAGATACATTCATATGAATGAATTAGACTGGATCGTACGAATGGATTAGAATGGATCGTACGAATGGATTAGAATGGATCGTACGAATGAATAAGAATGGATCATACAAATGAATTAGAAAGGATACATTCTAGCGAATGAATTAGAATGGATCCATTCAAATTCATTCGCATGATCCATTCTAATTCATTCGTACGATCCATTCTAATTCATTCTCACGAATGTAACCTTTCTAATTCATTTGTATGATCCATTCTAATTCATTCACACGATATATTCTAATTCATTTGTACGATCCATTCTAATCCATTCGTATGATCAATTCTAATTCATTTGCACGATCCATTCTAATTTATTCTCATGAATATAACCAATCTAATTCATTTGTATGATCTATTCTAATTCATTCTTACGATCCATTCTAATCCATTCATATAACCCATTCTAATTCAATTTGTGCAATCCATTCAAATTCATTCGCACAAATGTATCCATTCTAATTCATTCGTATGATCCATTCTAATTCATTCGCACGAATGTATCCATTCTAATGCATTCGTACGATCCATTCTAATTCATTCGCACGATCCATTCTAGATCAAACGAATGAATTAGAATGGATCGTGCGAATGAATTAGAATAGATCATGCGAATGAATTAGAATGGATCATACAAATGAATTAGAAAGGTTACATTCGTGAGATTGAATTAGAATGGATCGTACGAATGAATTAGAATGGATCATGCGAATGAATTTGAATGGATCGTACGAATGAATAAGAATGTTTTGTGCGAATGAATTAGAATGGATCGTAGGAATGAATTAGAATAGATCATACGAATGAATTAGAATGGATCGTGCGAATGAATTAGAATGGATTGTACGAATGAATTAGAATGGATACATTCATGCAAATGAATTAGAATGGATCGTACGAATGAATTAGAATGGATCATACGAATGAATTAGAATGGATCGTATGAATGAATTAGAATGGATTGTTCAAATGAATTATAAAGGTTACATTTGTGAGAATGAATTAGAATGGATCGTACGAATGAATTAGAATGGATCGTACGAATGGATTAGAATGAATCGTACGAATGGATTAGAAAAAATCGTACGAATGATACGATCCATTCTAATTTATTCGTACAATCCATTCTAATTCATTCGTACGATCCATTCTAATCCATTCGTACGATCCATTCTAATCCATTCGTACGATCTATTCTAATCCATTCGTACGATGTATCCATTCTATTTCATTTGTACGATCCATTCTAATTCATTTGTGCGAATGAATTAGAATGGATCGTACGAATGGTTTAGAATGGATTGTACGAATGAATTAGAATGGATACATTCGTGCGAATGAATTAGAATGAATCGTACGAATGTATTAGAATGGATCATACGAATGAATTAGAATGGATACATTTGTGCGAATGAATTAGAATGGATCGTACGAATGAATTAGAATGGATCGTACGAATGAATTAGAATTGATCATACGGATGAATTAGAATGGATCATACAAATGAATTAGAATGGATCGTGCGAATGAATTAGAATGAATCGTACGAATGCATTAGAATGGATCATACGAATGAATTAGAATGGATACATTTGTGCGAATGAATTAGAATGGATCGTACGAATGAATTAGAATGGATCGTACGAATGAATTAGAATTGATCATACGAATGAATTAGAATAGATCGTGCGAATGAATTAGAATGGATCGTACGAATGAATTAGAATGGATCGTACGAATGAATTAGAATGGATCGTATGAATGAATTAGAATAGATCGTACGAATGAATAAGAAGTACGATCCATTCTAATCCATTCGTACGATCCATTCTAATCCATTCGTACGATCCATTCTAATTCATTCGCACGAATGTAACCATTCTAATTCATTCGTACGATCCATTCTAATTCATTCCTACGATCCATTCTAATTCATTCGCACGAATGTATCCATTCTAATTCATTTGCACGATCCATTCTAATTCATTCCTATGATCCATTCTAATTCATTCGTACGATCCATTCTAATTCATTCCTACGATCTACTCTAATTCATTCACTCGAATCATTCGTACGATCCATTCTAATTCATTCCTAAGTATCCATTCTAATTCATTCGTACGATCCATTCTAATTCTTTTATACAATCCATTCTAATTCATTCGCACGATCCATTCTAATTCATTCGTATGATCCATTCTAATTTATTCCTATGATCTATTCTAATTCATTCGCTCAAATGTATACATTCTAATTCATTCGTACGATCCATTCTAATCCATTCGTATGATTCATTCTAATTCATTCGCATGAATCTAAACATTCTAATTCATTCGCACGCATGTATCCATTCTAATCCATACGTACGATCCATTCTAATCCATTCGTACGATCCATTCTAATCCATTCGTACAATCCATTCTAATTCATTCGTACGATCCATTCCAATTCATTCTCACAAATGTAACCTTTCTAATTCATTTGTACGATCCATTCTAATTCATTCGTACGATCCATTCTAATCCATTCGTACGATCCATTCTAATTAATTCGCACGATCCATTCTAATTTATTCTCACGAATGTAACCTTTCTAATTCATTTCTATGATCCATTCTAATTCATTCGTACGATCCATTCCAATCCATTCGTACGATCCATTCTAATCCATTCGTACGATCTATTCTAATTCATTCTCACAAATGTAACCTTTCTAATTCATTTGTACGATCCATTCTAATTCATTCGCACGATCTATTCAAATTCATTCGTACAATCCATTCTAATTCATTCGTACGATCCATTCTAATTCATTCGCACTATCCATTCTAATTCATTCTAATTCATTTGTATGAGCTATTCTAATTCATTCGTACGATCCATTCTAATTCATTCGTACGATCCATTGTAATTCATTCATACAATCCATTCAGATTCATTCGCACAAATGTATCCATTCAAATTTATTCGTACGATCCATTGTAATTAATTCGCACGATCCATTCTAATTCAGTCGTATGAATGTATCCATTCTAATTCATTCGTACGATCCATTCTAATTCATTCGTACGATCCATTCTAATTCATTCGCTCGAATGTATCCATTCTAATCCGTTCTAATTCATTCGCACGAATGTAACCATTCTAATTCATTCGTACGATCCATTCTAATTCATTCCTACGATCCATTCTAATTCATTCGTACAACTGTATCCATCCTAATTCATTCGTACGATCCATTCTAATTCATTCATACGATCTATTCTAATTCATTCGCACGAATGTATCCATTCTAATTCATTCGCACAATCCAATCTAATTCAAACGTATGATCCATTCTAATTCATTCACATGATGTATTCTAATTCATTCGTATGATCCATTCTAATTTATTCTTACGATTCATTCTAATTCATTCGTACGATCCATTCTAATCAATTCGTACGATCCATTCTAATTCATTCGCACGAATGTAACCATTCTAATTCATTCATACGATCCATTCTAATTCATTCCTACGATCCATTCTAATTCATTCGCACGAATGTATCTATTCTAATTCATTCGTATGATATATTCATACGACTGAATTAGAATGAATCGTACGAATGAATTAGAATGGATCGTATGAATGAATAAGAATGGATCGTACGAATGAATTAGAATGGATCGTACGAATGAATTAGAATGGATCGTGCGAATGAATTATAATGGATCGTACGAATGAATTAGAATGGATATATTTGTGCGAATGAGTTAGAATGGATCATACGAATGAATTAGAATGGATCGTACGAATGAATTAGAATGGATCATACGAATGAATTAGAATGGATCGTGCGAATGAATTAGAATGGATTGTACGAATGAATTAGAATGGATACATTCGAGCGAATGAATTAGAATAGATCGTAGGAATGAATTAGAATGGATCATATGAAGGAATTAGAATGGATCGTGCGAATGAATTAGAATGGATTGTACGAATGAATTAGAATGGATACATTCGTGTGAATGAATTAGAATGGATCGGACGAATGAATTAGAATGGATCGTACGATTCATTCTAATTCATTTGTACGATCCATTCTAATTCATTCGCTTGAATGTATCCATTCTAATTCATTCGTACGATCCATTCTAATTCGTTCATACGATCCATTCTAATTCGTTCGTACGATCCATTCTTATTCATTCATACAATCCATTCTAATTCGTTCGTACGATCCATTCTAATTCGTTCGTCTGATCCATTCTAATTCATTCGCACGAATGTATCCATTCTTATTCATTCGCATGATCCATTCTAATTCATTTATACAATCCATTCTAATTCATTCGCACGAATGTATCCATTCTAATCCATTCTAATTAATTCGTACGATCCATTCTAATTCATTCGTATGATCCATTCTTATTCATTCGCACGATCTAGTCTAATTGATTCGCACGATCCATTCTAATTCATTCGCACGAATGTATCCATTCTAATTCATTAATATGATCCATTCTAATTGATTCTTACGATCCATTCTAATTCATATGCACAAAGGTATCCATTCTAATTCATTCGTACGATCCATTCTAACTCATTCGTACGATCCATTCTAATTCATTCGCACGATCCGTTCTAATTCATTCCTATGATCCATTCTAATTCATTCGCACGAATGTAACCATTTTAATTCATTCGTACGATCCATTCTAATTCATTCCTACGATCCATTCTAATTCATTCGCACGAATGTATCCATTCTAATTCATTTGCATGATCCATTCTAATTCATTCCTATGAACCATTCTAATTCATTCGTACGATCCATTCTAATTCATTCGCTCGAATGTACCCATTCTAATTCATTCGTACGATCCATTCTAATTCATTCATACGATCCATTCTAATTCTTTCTCACGAATGTAACCTTTCTAATTCATTTGTATGATCCATTCTAATTCATTCGTACGATCCATTCTAATCCATTCATACGATCCATTCTAATCCATTTGTACGATCCATTGTAATCCACACGTACGATCTATTCTAATTCATTCGTACGATCCATTCTAATTCATTCGCTCGAATGTATCTATTCTAATTCATTCATACGATCCATTCTAATCCATTCGTACGATCCATTCTAAACCATTCGTACGATCCATTCTAATTCATTCGCACGAATGTAACCATTCTAATTTATTCACACGATCCATTCTAATTCATTCGCACAATCCATTCTAATTCATTCATACGATCTATTCTAATTCATTCGTATGATCCATTCTAACTCATTCGTACGATCCATTCTAATTCATTCTCATGAATGTAACCTTTCTAATTTATTTGTATGATCCATTCTAATTCATTCGTACGATCCATTCTAATCCATTCGTACGATCAATTCTAATCCATTCGTACGATCTATTCTAATCCATTCGTACGATCCATTTTAATTCATTCTCACAAATGTAACCTTTCTAATTCATTTATACGATCCATTCTAATTCATTCGTACGATCCATTCTAATCCATTCGTACGATCCATTCTAATCCATTCGTACGATCCATTCTAATTCATTCGCACGAATGTAACCATTCTAATTCATTCGTACGATCCATTCTAATTCATTCCTACTATCCATTCTAATTCATTCGCACGAATGTATCCATTCTAATTCATTTGCATGATCCATTCTAATTCATTCCTATGATCCATTCTAATCCATTCGTACGATCCATTCTAATCCATTCGTACGATCCATTCTAATCCATTCGTACGATCTATTCTAATTCATTCACACGAATGTAACCATTCTAATTCATTCGTACGATCCATTCTAATTCATTCCTACAATCCATTCTAATTCATTCGCACGAATGTTTCCATTCTAATTCATTTGCATGATCCATTCTAATTCATTCCTATGATCCATTCTAATTCATTGGTACGATCCATTCTAATTCAATTGTACGATCCATTCTAATTCATTCGTATGATCCATTCTAATTCATTCGCACGAATGTATCCATTCTAATTCATTCGTACAATCCATTCTAATTCATTCGCACGAATGTATCCATTCTAATTCATTCGTACAATCCATTCTAATTCATTCGCACGATCCATTTAAATTCATTCGTATGATCCATTCTAATTCATTCCTATGATCTATTCTAATTCATTCGCACGATCCGTTCTAATTCATTCCTATGATCCATTCTAATTCATTCGCACGAATGTAACCATTCTAATTCATTCGTACGATCCATTCTAATTCATTCCTACGATCCATTCTAATTCATTCGCACGAATGTATCCATTCTAATTCATTTGCATGATCCATTCTAATTCATTCCTATGAACCATTCTAATTCATTCGTACGATCCATTCTAATTCATTCGCTCGAATGTACCCATTCTAATTCATTCGTACGATCCATTCTAATTCATTCATACGATCCATTCTAATTCTTTCTCACGAATGTAACCTTTCTAATTCATTTGTATGATCCATTCTAATTCATTCGTACGATCCATTCAAATCCATTCATACGATCCATTCTAATCCATTTGTACGATCCATTCTAATCCACACGTACGATCTATTCTAATTCATTCGTACGATCTATTCTAATTCGTTCGCTCGAATGTATCTATTCTAATTCATTCATACGATCCATTCTAATCCATTCGTACGATCCATTCTAAACCATTCGTACGATCCATTCTAATTCATTCGCACGAATGTAACCATTCTAATTTATTCACACGATCCATTCTAATTCATTCGCACAATCCATTCTAATTCATTCATACGATCTATTCTAATTCATTCGTATGATCCATTCTAACTCATTCGTACGATCCATTCTAATTCATTCTCATGAATGTAACCTTTCTAATTTATTTGTATGATCCATTCTAATTCATTCGTACGATCCATTCTAATCTATTCGTACGATCAATTCTAATCCATTCGTACGATCTATTCTAATCCATTCGTACGATCCATTTTAATTCATTCTCACAAATGTAACCTTTCTAATTCATTTGTACGATCCATTCTAATTCATTCGTACGATCCATTCTAATCCATTCGTACGATCCATTCTAATCCATTCGTACGATCCATTCTAATTCATTCGCATGAATGTAACCATTCTAATTCATTCGTACGATCCATTCTAATTCATTCCTACTATCCATTCTAATTCATTCGCACGAATGTATCCATTCTAATTCATTTGCATGATCCATTCTAATTCATTCCTATGATCCATTCTAATCCATTCGTACGATCCATTCTAATCCATTCGTACGATCCATTCTAATCCATTCGTACGATCCATTCTAATCCATTCGTACGATCTATTCTAATTCATTCACACGAATGTAACCATTCTAATTCATTCGTACGATCCATTCTAATTCATTCCTACGATCCATTCTAATTCATTCGCACGAATGTATCCATTCTAATTCATTTGCATGATCCATTCTAATTCATTCCTATGATCCATTCTAATTCATTCGTACGATCCATTCTAATTCAATTGTACGATCCATTCTAACTCATTCGTATGATCCATTCTAATTCATTCGCACGAATGTATCCATTCTAATTCATTCGTACAATCCATTCTAATTCATTCGCACGAATGTATCCATTCTAATTCATTCGTACTATCCATTCTAATTCATTCGCACGATCCATTTAAATTCATTCGTATGATCCATTCTAATTCATTCCTATGATCTATTCTAATTCATTCGCATGAATGTATCCATTCTAATTTATTCGTATGATCTATTCTAATTCATTCGTACGATCCATTCTAATTGATTCGTACGATCCATTCTAATCCATTTTAATTCATTCGTACAATCCATTCTAATTCATTCGCTCAATCCATTCTAATTCATTCACACGATCCATTCTAATTCATTCGTATGATCCATTCTAACTCATTCCTACGATCTTTTCTAATTCATTCGCATGAATGTATCCATTCTAATTTATTCGTATGATCTATTCTAATTCATTCGTAAGATCCATTCTAATTCATTTGTACGATCCATTCTCATTCATTCGCACGAATGTATCCATTCTAATTTATTCGTACGATCCATTCTAATTCATTTCACGAATGTAACCATTCTAATTCATTCGTACGATCCATTCTAATTCAGTCGTATGAATGTATCCATTCTAATTCATTCGTACAATCCATTCTAATTCATTCGCATAATCCATTCTAATTCATTCCTATGATCCATTCTAATTCATTCCTACGATCTATTCTAATTCATTCGCTCGAATGTATCTATTCTAATTCATTCGCACGATCCATTCTAATTCATTCGTACGATCCATTCTAATTCATTCGTACAATCCATTCTAATTCATTCGTAAGATCCATTCTAATTAATTCGCACGATCCATTCTAATTCATTCGTACGATCCATTCTAATTCATTCGTACGATCCATTCTAATTCATTCGTATGAATTTGAATGGATCGTACGAATGAATAAGAATGGATCGTACGAATGAATTAGAATGGATACATTCAAGCGAATGAATTAGAATAGATCGTAGAAATGAATTAGAATGGATTATACGAATGAATTAGAATGGATCGTGCGAATGAATTAGAATGGATTGTACGAATAAATTAGAATGGATACATTCGTGCGAATGAATTAGAATGGATCGTACGAATGGATTAGAATGGATCGTACGAATGGATTAGAATGGATCGTACGAATGGATTAGAATGGATCATACGAATGGATTAGAATGGGTCGTACGAATGGATTAGAATGGATACATTCGAGCGAATGAATTAGAATAGATCGTAGGAATAAATTAGAATGGATCATACGAATGAATTAGAATGGATCGTGCGAATGAATTAGAATGGATTGTACGAATGAATTAGAATGGATACATTCGTGCGAATGAATTAGAATGGATCGGACGAATGAATTAGAATGGATTGTGCGAATGAATTAGAATGGATCGTATGAATGAATAAGAATGGATCGTTCGAATGAATTAGAATGGATCGTGCGAATGAATTAGAATGAATCGTACGAATGCATTAGAATGGATCATATGAATGAATTAGAATGAATCGTACGATCCATTCTAATTCATTCGTCTGATCCAATCTAATTCATTCGCACGAATGTATCCATTCTCATTCATTCATATAATCCATTCTAATTCATTCGCACGATCCATTATAATTCATTCGTATGATCCATTCTAATTCATTCCTACGATCTATTCTAATTCATTCGCTCGAATGTATCCATTCTAATTCATTCATTCGATCCATTCTAATTCATTCGTACGATCCATTCAAATTCATTCGCATGATCCATTCTAATTCATTCGTACGATCCATTCAAATTCATTCTCACGAATGTAACCTTTCTAATTCATTTGTATGATCTATTCTAATTCATTCGTACGATCCATTCTAATCCATTCGCACGATCCATTCTAATCTATTCGTACGATCCATTCTAATCCATTCGTACGATCCATTCTAATTCATTCGTATGATCCATTCTAATTCATTCTCACAAATGTAACCTTTCTAATTCATTCATACGATCCATTCTAATTTATTCGTACGATCTATTCTAATCCATTCGTACGATCCATTCTAATCCATTAGTACGATCCATTCTAATTCATTCGCACGAATGTAACCATTCTAATTCATTCGTACGATCCATTCTAATTCATTCCTATGATCCATTCTAATTCATTCGCACGAATGTATCCATTCTAATTCATTTGCATGATCCATTCTAATTCATTCCTATGATCCATTCTAATTCATTCGTACGATCCATTCTAATTCATTCGCTTGAATGTATCCATTCTAATTCATTCGTACAATCCATTCTAATTCATTCGTACGATCCATTCTAATCCATTCGTACGATCCATTCTAATTCATTCGTACAATGCGTTCTAATTCATTCGCACGAATGTATCCATTCAAATTCATTTGCACGATCCATTCTAATTTATTCCTATGATCCATTCTAATTCATTCGTACGATCCATTCTAATTCATTCGCTCGAATGTATCCATTCTAATTCATTCGTATGATCCATTCTAATTCGTTCATACGATCCATTCTAATTCGTTCGTACGATCCATTCTAATTCGTTCGTACGATCCATTCTAATTCATTCGCACGATCCATTCTAATTCATTTGTACGATCCATTTTAATTCATTCGCATGATCCATTCTAATTCATTCGTATGATACATTCGTGCGAATGAATTAGAATGGATCGTACGAATGAATTAGAATGGATCATACGAATGAATTAGAATAGATCGTGCGAATAAATTAGAATGGATCATACGAATGAATTAGAATAGATATATTCATGCGAATGAATTAGAATGGATCGTACGAATGAATTAGAATGGATCGTGCGAATGAATTAGAATGGATCGTATGAATAAATTAGAATGGATCGTACGAATGAATTAAAATGGATACATTTGTGCGAATGAATTAGAATGGATCATACGATTGAATTACAATGGATCATACGATTGAATTAGAATGGATCGTACAAATAAATTGGAATGGATACATTTGTGCGATGAATAAGAATGGTGTGATCTATTTTAATTCATTCGTACGATCCATTCTAATTCATTCATACGATCCATTCTAATTCATTCGCATGATCCATTCGTACGATCCATTCTAATCCATTCGTACGATCCATTCTAATTCATTCATATGATCCATTCTAATTCGTTTGTACGATCCATTCTAATTCGTTTGTACGATCCATTCTAATTCGTTCGTACGATCCATTTTAATTCATTCGCACGATCCATTCTAATTCATTTGTATGATCCATTCTAATTCATTCGTATGATCCATTCTAATTCATTCGTACGATCCATTCTAATTCATTCGTATGATCCATTCTAATTCAGTCGTATGAATGTATCTATTTTAATTCATTCGTACGATCCATTCTAATTCATTCGCACGAATGTAACCATTCTAATTCATTTGTACGATCCATTCTAATTCATTCGTACGATCCATTCTAATCCATTCGTACGATCCATTCTAATTCATTCGAACGATCCATTCAAATTCTTTCGTACGATCCATTATAATTCATTCGCACAAATGTATCCATTCTAATTCATTCGTACGATCCATTCTAATTTATTGATACGATCCATTCTAATTCATTCGTACGATCCATTCTAATTCATTCTCACGAATGTAACCTTTCTAATTCATTTGTATGATTCATTCTAATTCATTCGTATGATCCATTCTAATCCATTCGTACGATCCATTCTAATTCATTCATACGATCCATTCTAATTCATTCTCACAAATGTAACCTTTCTAATTCATTTGTACGATCCATTCTAATCCATTCGTACGATCCATTCTAATCCATTCGTACGATCCATTCTAATCCATTCGTACGATCCGTTCTAATTCATTCGCACGAATGTAACCATTCTAATTCATTCGTACGATCCATTCTAATTCATTCCTACGATCCATTCTAATTCATTCGCACAATCCATTCTAATTCATTCGTACGATCCATTCTAATTCATTCGCACGAATGTATCCATTCTAATGCATTCGTACGATCCATTCTAATTCATTCGTACGATCCAGTCTAATTCATTCGTACGATCCATTCTAATTCATTCTCACTAATGTAACCATTCTAATTCATTTGTACGATCCATTCTAATTCATTCGTACGATCCATTCTAATCCATTCGTACGAACGATTCTAATTCATTCGCACGAATGTAACCATTCTAATTCATTCGTACGATCCATTCTAATTCATTCGCACGATCCATTCTAATTCATTCATACGATTCATTCTAATTCATTCGCATGATCCATTCTAATTCATTCGTACGATCCATTCTAATTCATTCGCACGAATGTATCCATTCTAATGCATTCGTACGATCCATCCTAATTCATTCGTACGATCAATTCTAATCCATTCATACGATCCATTCTAATCCATTCGTACGATCCATTCTAATTCATTCGTACGATCCATTCTAATTCATTCTCACAAATGTAACCTTTCTAATTCATTTGGACGATCCATTCTAATTCATTCGTACGATCCATTCTAATCCATTCGTACGATCTATTCTAATCCATTCGTACGATCCATTCTAATTCATTCGTACGATCCACTCTAACTCATTCGTACGATCCATTCTAATTCATTCTCACGAATGTAACCTTTCTAATTCATTTGTATGATCCATTCTAATTCATTCGTACGATCCATTCTAATCCATTCGTACGATCCATTCTAATCCATTCGTACGATCCATTCTAATTCATTCGTACGATCCGTTCTAATTCATTCTCACAAATGTAACATTTCTAATTCATTTGTACAATCCATTCTAATTCATTCGTACGATCCATTCTAATCCATTCGTACGATCCATTCTAATCCATTCATACGATCCATTCTAATTCATTCGCACGAATGTAAACATTCTAATTCATTCGTACGATCCATTCTCATTCATTCCTACGATCCATTCTAATTCATTCGCAAATTAGAATGGATCATACGAACGAATTAGAATCCACGAATCCGTTCTAATTCACGAATCCGTTCTAATTCACGAATCCGTTCTAATTCATTCGTACGATTCATTCTAATTCATTCGCACGATCCATTCTAATTCATTTGCACGATCCATTCTAATTCATTCCTATGATCCATTCTAATTCATTCGTACGATCCATTCTAATTCATTTGCTCGAATGTATCCATTCTAATTCATTCGTACGATCCATTCTAATTCATTCGTACGATCCATTCTAATTCATTCGCATGATCCATTCTTACGATCCATTCTAATCCATTCGTACGATCCATTCTAATTCATTCATACAATTCATTCTAATTCGTTCGTACAATCCATTCAAATTCATTCGTACGATCCATTCTAATTCATTCGCACGATCCATTCTAATTCATTCGTACGATCCATTCTAATTTATTCGTACGATCCATTCTAATTCATTCGTACAAATGTATCCATTCTAATTCATTCGTACGATCCATTCTAATTCATTCGTACGATTCATTCTAATTCATTCGCACGATCCATTCTAATTCATTCGTACGATCCATTCTAATTCTTTCGTATGATCTATTCTAATTCATTCGCACGAATGTATCCATTCTAATTCATTTGCACGATCCATTCTAATTCATTCCTATGATCCATTCTAATTCATTCGTATGATCCTTTCTAATTCATTCGCTCGAATGTATCCATTCTAATTCATTCGTACAATCCATTCTAATTCGTTCATACGATCCATTCTAATTCATTCGTACGATCCATTCTAATTCGTTCGTACGATTCATTCTAATTCATTCGTACGACCCATTCTAATGCATTCGTACGATTCATTCTAATTCATTCGCACGATCCATTCTAATACATTCGTATGATCCATTCTAATTCATTCCTACGATCTATTCTAATTCATTCGCTCGAATGTAACCTTTCTAATTAGAATGGATCGTTCAAATGAATTAGAAAGGTTATATTCGTGAGAATGAATTAGAATGGATCGTACGAATGAATTAGAATGGATCGTACGAATGAATTAGAATGGATACATTCGAGCGAATGAATTAGAATGGATCGTACGAACGAATTAGAATGGATCATAGGAATGAATTAGAATGGATCGTGCAATTGAATTAGAATGGATCGTGCGAATGAATTAGAATGAATCATATGAATGAATTAGAATGGATTCGTGAGATTGAATTAGAATGGATCGTGCGAATGAATTAGAATGGATTGTACGAATGAATTAGAATGGATACATTCGTGCGAATGAATTAGAATGGATCGGACGAATGAATTAGAATGGATCGTACGATTCATTCTAATTCATTCGTACGATCCATTCTAATGCATGCGTATGATTCATTCTAATTCATTCGCACGATCCATTCTAATTCATTCGTATGATTCTTTCTAATTTATTTGCACGAATATACGATCCATTCTAATCTATTCGCAAGAATGTATCTATTCTAATTCATTCGTACAATCCATTCTAATTTATTCGTATAAATGTATCCATTCTAATTTATTCAGACTATCCATTCTAATTCATTCGAACGATCCATTCTAATTCATTCGTACGATCCATTCTAATTCATTCGCACGAATGTATCCATTCTAATTCATTCGTACGATCTATTCAAATTCATTCGCACGATCCATTCTAATTCATTCGTATGATTCATTCTAATTCATTCGTACGATCCATTCTAATTCATTCGCACGAATGTAACCATTCTAATTCATTCGTACGATCCATTCTAATTCATTCCTATGATCCATTCTAATTCATTCGCACGAATGTAACCATTCTAATTCATTCATACGATCCATTCTAATTCATTCCTACGATCCATTCTAATTCATTCGCACGAATGTATCCATTCTAATTCATTTGCACGATCCATTCTAATTCATTCCTATGATCCATTCTAATTCATTCGTACGATCCATTCTAATTCATTCGAACGAATGTATCCATTCTAATTCCTTAGCACAAATGTATCCATTCTAATTCATTCATACGATCTATTCTTATTCATTCATATGATCCATTCTAATTCATTTGCACGATCCATTCGAATTCATTTCTATGATCCATTCTAATTCATTCGTACGATCAATTCTAATTCATTTGCTCGAATGTATCCATTCTAATTCATTCGTACGATCCATTCTAATTCATTCGTACAATCCATTCAGATTCATTCGCACAAATGTATCCATTCAAATTCTTTTTTTTTTTTTTAATCAAAGTCAGGGGATTTTATTAGGGACCCCACCCTTGAATCAAAGTAAAATTC
This sequence comes from Chamaelirium japonicum, assembly GCA_947650365.1. Classification (NCBI taxonomy): domain Eukaryota; kingdom Viridiplantae; phylum Streptophyta; class Magnoliopsida; order Liliales; family Melanthiaceae; genus Chamaelirium; species Chamaelirium japonicum. The sequence continues at coordinate 16,226,616 of OX393559.1, read as the reverse complement.
ACCTTACATCTCTGGCCTTTTATAGAAATAAGGCAACCGAGGGTTGAAAACAATACAAAGAAAAAAAACAGCACTCAAAACATAAACGATATCCTAAATACAACTCTAAACTCAAGTCCCGCAGAAGTACCCTTGATTGGAAATGTGATTCGTATCACAAGTGCAGCCCAAGTCAAATCAGCCCCCTAAACAATTTCTTTGAATATTTTTGCCCTCATCAACCTCTGACATAAAGGAAATAGATCTGAAACTTGTAGAACATCCACCAAAGTTAAGCTCTAAATCCGATCATACAGTCTCCCTTCTTGATCTGATGCAACTGCAATTCGAAGATTTTCCTTAAATTCACTAGGATAAATCTTCACAATTGGATTGGAATCAAAGCCCATCTTAGATAGGATATCAGCTGGCTGATTTCCTTCTCTCTATATATGGGAGATTTTGATCTTCTCAAATCTGTTCATCTTCTTTCTGATAATTTCCAGTTGGTGAGTTGAAGACCAGGGAGCTGAGAAGTTTTTGAGGACTCCATTTACTGCATTGAGTGAATCCGACTCTATCCAAAGCTTTGAAATCCCCATATCTGTAGCAATAGACAATCCTTCATCAATAGCATCCAACTCCACATTTAGAATATTCTGGTATTTAGTGTTTATATTGAATCCCATAATAGCCCTACCATCATCCCCTCGAAAGATACCGCCAACTGATGCAATGCTCGACTCCAATGCTCCATCTGTGTTAAGTTTGACCCATCCTTTTTGAGGCTTTATCCATGAGACTGTTCTTGAGAGTTGCAGTGTAGCTTTAAGATGACAACCCCATTTTGCAGCACAAATCCTATTCTCTTGAGTATCTTCATCAGTCAATTTGGATTCTGTGATGCGAAGATGAACCGATCTAGTAATGAGAGCTAATAAGTATCGTTTGTGTCTAGTTGATTTCTCAAAAATTCTATTGTTCCTCTCGCCCCATAAATAATAAACTGCACTACCTGTAGCAATATGAGCAATGGAAGAAATCAAGCCATTCCCTTTAAATTTGGCCTGTAATCGAACAATTTCTTCATTTAAATTTCCAACTCTGGTGGGTTTGATCCCCAAACGAGAAAGAATCGATCGCCAAATCCAATTGGAATAAGAGCACTTGAAGAAGAGATGCTCATGGTCTTCCCTGTCAGACCAATATAGAGAGCAAAGCGATGGAACTGACATACCTCTTTTGTGAAGCTGGTCACAAGTAAGTAATTTTTTTAGAGTTGCTCTCCATAGACAGAAAGTATGTCTTTCTATTTTTTGAGCATGCCAGATCCCCTTAGATTCTGAAAACATAGTTCCTCTAGTTCGAATAGCATCCCAAGCAGATTTAAGGGTAAAAACAACCATTTGTAGATGGCTTCCAAACAATGAGATCTTCACATTCCGAAAATCTGGAATCGATTTGATAAGTGGATTAAAAGATGGAAATAAGATCAGCTGAGGAAGGGTGAGGAAAAGACCACTTGCCATCATGCAGAAATTTGCTAACCATGAACTCACCCCCTAATCCCATATCATAGATTGCTCTATGATTATATATATCAATGAGCCTTCCATTTTGGTGCCAAGGATCATACCAAAAATTAGTGTTTTCACCATTTCCAATGATGTGTTGTATGAGAGGTTTGGCATATTGCCTAATACTCAGTATCCCTTTCCAAATCCCGGAGGCATTTGAACTGACTTTGCAATCCCAAATTCCTTCCTTCTTCAAATACTTATTCTTAATCCAGCGAGTCCAAAGAGAGTTATCATTAGAACAAATTCTCCAAATATGTTTAGAGAGAGCAGCAATGTTCCACTCTTTAAGCCATCTGAATCCAAGCCCACCTTCATTTTTTGGAAGACAGAGCCTTTTCCAAGCAATTGGGTCTATTTTCCTCGAAAGATTTGGACCACCCCAAAGAAATCTACAGAATATTCTTTCTATGTCCTTGATAACAGACTTGGGAAAGAGAAAGATGCCAGACCAATATATATGCAAAGAATTAAGGACTGATTTGATGAGCTCAACTCTTCCAGCTAAAGAAAGAAAATTTCGGTTCCAAGTTCCAATTCGAGATCTTATCCGATCAATCAAAGCCTGACAATCCTTGTGCTTAAGCCTTTTTGATGTAAGCGGTAGACCAAGATATTTCACTGGCAAATTTCCTTCACCAATGCCCAGAATGTTGATAAGCTCCTCCTTATCTGCCACATTTTTACTGAAGAATATCATAGATTTCCTGTAATTGATATTCAAACCTGACTGCTGATTGAAAATATTTAGAATGGACACCAATTCTGTAGCGGAGTATAAGTTTGCTTTGCAGAAAACAAGCAAATCATCAGCGTAGGCTAAATGAGAAACAGGGAAACTACCATTTGAGGGAATGGAGATCCGCTTATGAATCTCTGCATCATGGATAAGACAAGAGAAGGCATTCATAGTAATTGTAAATAGATATGAAGAGATGGGATCACCTTGCCTAACCCCTCTGTAAGCTTGGAAGTATCCTGTTGCAACTCCATTTATGAGAACTGAAAACTTCACTGTAGAAATACAAGCATTAATCCAGTTTATCCACTTGTTTGGAAAGCCCATCTCCTTAAGAAGTTGAAGAATAAAAGAGTGACTGACAGAGTCAAAAGCTTTTTGGAGATCAACTTTAAGGCACATGCGAGGAGACGCTGACTTAAGATGGAATTTGTTAAGCTGTTCATGAGCCATCATAACTGCATCTTGAATGAGCCGACCATCAATAAAAGCCAGCTGATTTTCAGAGATAAGAGGAGGTAGCACTTCCTTAAGTCTATTGGCAAGTATAGTAGATATAATTTTGTATGAGAAATTGCACAATGAGATAGGCCTACAGTCAACAAAGCTATTAATTCGAGCATCCTTGGGAATAAGTGCTATCAGAGTATGGTTAATCGCAGAAATCTTGTAAGGATGATGATAAAAGCTATTGATCATATTGGTAATATCATTCTCAATGACTTGCCAATTTTTAATATAGAATACAACTGAAAACCCATCTGCTCCAGGGGCTTTATCTAAAGGAGAGCTATGCACTGCATCATAAATCTCTTTATCAGTGAAAGGCAATACTAACGAATCAGCTTGAGTATCAGTTATCTTTCCCAGACCTGGACAACAAAGATCACTTGTAGGGGAAGACTTAAAAAGATTGGAGAAATAATTAACACCATCTGCCTTTATACTATCTGGATCTTCAAGAAGCTCACAAGAAGATGAAAGAATGGAAACTATTTTGGATATAGATCTCCGACCTTTTATGGCAGCATGGTAGAACTTGGTATTAGAATCACCTTTCGAGAGCCACTGAACTCGAGTTTTCATTCGTACGATCCATTCTAATTCATTCGTACGATCCATTCTAATTCATTCGTACGATCCATTCTAATTAATTCGCACGATCCATTCTAATTCAGTCGTATGAATGTATCCATTTTAATTCATTCGTACGATCCATTATAATTCGTACGATCCACTCTAATCCATTCGTACGATCCATTCTAATCCATTCGTACGATCCATTCTTATTCATTCGTACGAATGTAACCATTCTAATTCATTCGTACGATCAATTCTAATTTATTCCTACGATCCATTCTACTTCATTCGCACGAATGTATCCATTCCAATTCATTTGCACGATCCATTCTAATTCATTCCTATGATCTATTCTAATTTATTCATACGATCCATTCTAATTCATTCGCTCGAATGTATCCATTCTAATTTATTCGTACGATCCATTCTAATTAATTCGTACGATCCATTCTAATCCATTCGTACGATCCATTCTAATTCATTCGTGCAATGCGTTCTAATCCATTCGTACGATCCATTCTAATTCATTCGTACGATCCATTCTAATTCATTCGTACGATCCATTCTAATTCAATCGTATGATCCATTCTAATCCATTCTAATTCATTCGCTCGAATGTATCCATTCTAATTCATTCGAACGATCCATTCTTATTCATTCATACGATCCATTCTAATTCATTTGCATGATCCATTCTAATTCATTCGCACAATCCGTTCTAATTCATTCGCACAATCCATTCTAATTCATTCGCACGAATGTATCCATTCTAATTTATTCATACGATCCATTCTAATTCATTCGTATGATCCATTCTAATTCATTCGCATGATCCATTCGTACGATCCATTCTAATCCATTCGTACGATCCATTCTAATTCATTCATATGATCCATTCTAATTCGTTTGTACGATCCATTCTAATTCGTTCGTACGATCCATTCTAATTCATTCGCACAATCCATTCTAATTCATTCGTACGATCCATTCTAATTTATTCCTATGATCCATTCTAATTCATTCGTACGATCCATTCTAATTCATTCGTACGATCCATTCTAATTCAGTCGTATGAATGTATCCATTTTAATTCATTCGTACGATCCATTCTAATTCATTCGCACGAATGTAACCATTCTAATTTATTTGTACGATCCATTCTAATTCATTCGTACGATCCATTCTAATCCATTCGTACGATCCATTCTAATTCATATGAACGATCCATTCAAATTCTTTCGTACGATCCATTATAATTCATTCGCACAAATGTATCCATTCTAATTCATTCGTACGATCCATTCTAATATTTTGATACAATCCATTCTAATTCATTCGTACGATCCATTCTAATTTATTCTTACGAATGTAACCTTTCTAATTCATTTGTATGATTCATTCTAATTCATTCGTACGATCCATTCTAATCCATTCGTACGATCCATTCTAATTCAATCATACGATATCCATTCTAATTCATTCTCACAAATGTAACCTTTCTAATTCATTTGTACGATCCATTCTAATCCATTCGTACGATCCATTCTAATCCATTCGTACGATCCATTCTAATCCATTCGTACGATCTGTTCTAATTCATTCGCACGAATGTAACCATTCTAATTCATTCGTACGATCCATTCTAATTCATTCGTACGATCCATTCTAATTCATTCGCACAATCCATTCTAATTCATTCGTACGATCCATTCTAATTCATTCGCATGAATGTATCCATTTCGTACGATCCATTCTAATTCATTCGTACGATCTATTCTAATCCATTCGTACGATCTAGTATAATTCATTCGTACGATCAATTCTAATTTATTCTCACAAATGTAACCTTTCTAATTCATTTGTACGATCAATTCTAATTCATTCGTACGATCCATTCTAATCCATTCGTACGATCCATTTTAATTCATTCGCACGAATGTAACCATTCTAATTCATTCGTACGATCCATTCTAATTCATTCGTACGATCCATTCTAATTCATTCGCATGATCCATTCTAATTCATTCGTACGATCCATTCTAATTCATTCGCACGAATGTAACCATTCTAATGCATTCGTACGATCCATTCTAATTCATTCGTACAATCCATTCTAATCCATTCGTACGATCCATTCTAATTCATTCGTACGATCCATTCTAATTCATTCTCACAAATGTAACCTTTCTAATTCATTTGTACGATCCATTCTAATTAATTCGTACGATCCATTCTAATCCATTCGTACGATCTATTCTAATCCATTCGTACGATACATTCTAATTCATTCGTACGATCCACTCTAACTCATTCGTACGATCCATTCTAATTCATTCTCACGAATGTAACCTTTCTAATTCATTTGTATGATCCATTCTAATTCATTCGTACGATCCATTCTAATCCATTTGTACGATCCATTCTAATCCATTCGTACGATCCATTCTAATTCATTCGTACGATCCGTTCTAATTCATTCTCACAAATGTAACCTTTTTGATTCATTTGTACAATCCATTCTAATTCATTCGTACGATCCATTCTAATCCATTCGTACGATCCATTCTAATCCATTCATACGATCCATTCTAATTCATTCGCACGAATGTAAACATTCTAATTCATTCGTACGATCCATTCTAATTCATTCCTACGATCCATTCTAATTCATATGCAAATTAGAATGGTTCGTACGAATGAATTAGAATGGATCGTCCGAATGAATTAGAATGGATCGTACGATCCATTCTAATTCATTCGTATGATCAATTCTAATTCATTCGCACGATCCATTCTAATTCATTCGTACGATCCATTCTAATTCATTCGCACGATCCATTCGAATTCATTCGTACGATCCATTCTAATTCAATCGCACGAATGTAACCATTCTAATTCATTCGTACGATCCATTCTAATTCATCCATACAATGCGTTCTAATCCATTCGTACGATCCATTCTAATTTATTCCTATGATCCATTCTAATTCATTCATACGATCCATTCTAATTCATTCGCTCGAATGTATCCATTCTAATTCATTCGTACGATCCATTCTAATTGGTTCATACGATCCATTCTAATTCGTTCGTACGATCCATTATAATTCATTCGTACAATGCGTTCTAATCCATTCTCACAAATGTAACCTTTCTAATTCATTTGTACGATCCATTCTAATTCATTCGTACGATCCATTCTAATACGTTCATACGATCCATTCTAATTCGTTCGCACGATCCATTCTAATTCATTCGTACGATCTATTCTAATTCATTCGGATGATCCATTCTAATTCATTCGTACGATCCATTCTAATTCATTCGTACAATCCATTCAAATTAATTCGTACGATGCAATCTAATTCATTCACACAAATGTATCTATTCTAATTCATTCGTACAATGCATTCTAATTCATTCGTACGATCCATTCTAATCCATTCGTACGATCCAATCGAATTCATTCTCGCGATCCATTCTAATTCATTCGCTCGAATGGATCGTATGAATGAATTAGAATGGATCGTGCAAATGAATTAGAATGAATCGTACGAATGCATTAGAATGGATCGTACGAATGAATTAGAATGAATCATACGATCCATTCTAATTCATTCGTCCGATCCATTTTATCCATTCTAATTCATTCGTACAATCCATTCTAATTCATTCGCACGATCCATTCTAATTCATTCGTATGATCCATTTTAATTCATTCCTACAATCAATTCTAATTCATTCGCTCGAATGTATCCATTCTAATTAATTCGTACGATCCATTCTAATTCATTCGCACGATCCATTCTAATTCATTCGCACGAATATATCCATTCTAATTCATTTGCACGATCCATTCTAATTCAATCCTATGATCCATTCTAATTCATTCGTACGATCCATTCTAATTCATTCGCTCGAATGTATCCATTCTAATCCATTCGTACGATCCATTCTAATCCATTCGTACGATCCATTCTAATTCATTCGCACGAATGTAACCATTCTATTTCATTCGTACGATGCATTCTAATTCATTCCTACGATCCATTCTAATTCATTCGCACGATCCATTCTAATTCATATGCACAAAGGTATCCATTCTAATTCATTCGTACGATCCATTCTAATTCATTCGCACGATCCGTTCTAATTCATTCCTGTGATCCATTCTAATTCATTCGCATGAATGTAACCATTCTAATTCATTCGTACGATCCATTCTAATTCATTCCTACGATCCATTCTAATTCATTCGCACGAATGTATCCATTCTAATTCATTTGCATAATCCATTCTAATTCATTCCTATGATCCATTCTAATTCATTCGTACGATCCATTCTAATTCATTCGCTCGAATGTATCCATTCTATTTCATTCGTACGATCCATTCTAAATCATTCGTACGATCCATTCTAATTCAGTCGCATGATCCATTCGTACGATCCATTCTAATCCATTCGTACGATCCATTCTAATTCATTCTTACAATCCATTCTAATTCGTTCGGACAATCCATTCAAATTCATTCGTACGATCCATTCTAATTCATTCGCACGATCCATTCTAATTGATTCGTACGATCCATTCTAATTCATTCGTACAAATGTATCCATTCTAATTCATTCGTACGATCCATTCTAATTCATTATTCTAATTCATTCGCACGATCCATTCTAATTCATTCGTACGATCCATTCTAATTCATTCGTATGATCTATTCTAATTCATTCGCACGAATGTATCCATTCTAATTCATTTGCACGATGCATTCTAATTCATTCCTATGATATATTGTAATTCATTCGTACGATCCATTCTAATTCATTCGCTCGATTGTGTCCATTCTAATTTATTCGTACGATCCATTCTAATTCGTTCATACGATCCATTCTAATTCGTTCGTACGATCCATTCTAATTCGTTCGTACGATTCATTCTAATTCATTCGTACGATCCATTCTAATGTATTCGTACGATTCATTCTAATTCATTCGCACGATCCATTCTAATTCATTCGTATGATCCATTCTAATTCATTCCTACGATCTATTCTAATTCATTCGCTCGAATGTAACCTTTCTAATTAGAATGGATCGTTCAAATGAATTAGAAAGGTTACATTCGTGAGAATGAATTAGAATGGATCGTACGAATGAATTAGAATGGATCGTACGAATGAATTAGAATGGATACATTCGAGCGAATGAATTAGAATGGATCGTACGAACGAATTAGAATGGATCATAGGCATGAATTAGAATAGATCGTGCAAATGAATTAGAATGGATCGTGCGAATGAATTAGAATGAATCGTACGAATGAATTAGAACGGATTCGTGTGAATGAATTAGAATGGATCGTACAAATGAATTAGAAAGGTTACATTCGTGAGAATGAATTAGAATGGATCGTACGAATGAATTAGAATGGATCATGCGAATGTATTTGAATGGATCGTACGAATGAATTAGAATGGGTCGAACGAATGAATTAGAATGGATACATTCGAGCGAATGAATTAGAATAGATCGTAGGAATGAATTAGAATGGATCGTGCGAATAAATTAGAATGAATCGTACGAATGAATTAGAATGGATCGTACGAATGAATTAGAATGGATACATTCGTGCGAATGAATTAGAATGGATCGTACGCATAAATTAGAATGGATCTACCGAATGAGTTAGAATGGATCATACGAATGAATTAGAATGGATCGAACGAATGAATTTGAATGGATTGTGCGAATGAATTAGAATGGATCGTATGAATGAATAAGAATGGATCGTACGAATGAATTAGAATGGATCATGCGAATGAATTAGAATGAATCGTATGAACGCATTAGAATGGATCGTGCGAATGAATTAGAATGGATCGTACGATGCAATCTAATTCATTCATACGATCCATTCTAATTCATTCGTATGATCAATTCTAATTCATTCGCATGATCCATTCTAGTTCATTCGTATGATCCATTCTAATTCATTCCTACGATCTGTTCTAATTCATTCGCTCGAATGTATCCATTCTAATTCATTCGTACGATCCATTCTAATTCATTCGTATGATCCATTCTAACTCATTCGGTGGATCCATTCTAATACATTCGCACGAATGTATCCATTCTAATGCATTCGTACGATCCATTCTAATTCATTCGTACAATCCATTCTAATCCATTCGTACGATCCATTCTAATTCATTCGTACGATCCATTCTAATTCATTCTCACAAATGTAACCTTTCTAATTCATTTGTACGATCCATTCTAATTCATTCGTACGATCCATTCTAATCCATTCGTACGATCTACTCTAATCCATTCGTACGATCCATTCTAATTCATTCGTACGATCCATTCTAACTCATTCGTACGATCCATTCTAAATCATTCTCACGAATGTAATCTTTCTAATTCATTTGTATGATCCATTCTAATTCATTCGTACGATCCATTCTAATCCATTCGTACGATTCATTCTAATCCATTCGTACGATCCATTCTAATTCATTTGTACGATCCGTTCCAATTCATTCTCACAAATGTAACCTTTCTGATTCATTTGTACAATCCATTCTAATTCATTCGTATGATCCACTCTAATCCATTCGTACGATCCATTCTAATCCATTCATACGATCCATTCTAATTCATTCGCACGAATGTAACCATTCTAATTCATTCGTACGATCCACTCTAATTCATTCCTATGATCCATTCTAATTCATTCGCAAATTAGAATGGATCGTACGAATGAATTAGAATGGATCGTGCGAATGAATCGTACGATCCATTCTAATTCATTAGTATGATCAATTCTAATTCATTTGCACGATCCATTCTAAATCATTCGTACGATCCATTCTAATTCATTCGCACGATCTATTCAAATTCATTCGTACGATCCATTCTAATTCATTCGCATGAATGTAACCATTCAAATTCATTCGTACGATCCATTCTAATTCATTCATACAATGCGTTCTAATCCATTCGTACAATCCATTCTAATTCATTCCTATGATCCATTCTAATTCATTCGTACGATCCATTCTAATTCATTCGCTCGAATGTATCCATTATAATTTATTCGTACGATCCATTCTAATTCGTTCATACGATCCATTCTAATTCGTTCGTACGATCCATTCTAATTCATTCGTACAATGCGTTCTAATCCATTCTCACTAATGTAACCTTTCTAATTCATTTGTACGATCCATTCTGATTCATTCGTACGATCAATTCTAATTCGTTCATACTATCCATTCTAATTCGTTCACACGATCCATTCTAATTCATTCGTACGATCTATTCTAATTCATTCACATGATCTATTCTAATTCATTCGTACGATCCATTCTAATTCATTCGTACAATCCATTCAAATTCATTCGTACGATGCAATCTAATTCATTCACACAAATGTATCTATTCTAATTCATTCATACAATGCATTCTAATTCATTCGTACGATCCATTCTAATCCATTCGTACGATCCATTCTAATTCATTCTCACGATCCATTCTAATTCATTCGCTCGAATGGATCGTACGAATGAATTAGAATGGATCGTGCGAATGAATTAGAATGAATCGTACGAATGCATTAGAATGGATCGTACGAATGAATTAGAATGAATCATACGATCCATTCTAATTCATTTGTCCGATCCATTCTAATTCATTCGCACGAATGTATCCATTCTAATTCATTCGTACAATCCATTCTAATTCATTCGCACGATCGATTCTAATTCATTCGTATGATCCATTCTAATTCATTCCTACGATCTATTCTAATTCATTCGCTCGAATGTATCCATTCTAATTCATTCGTTCGATCCATTCTAATTCATTCGCATGAATGTATCCATTCTAATTCATTTGCACGATCCATTCTAATTCATTCCTATGATCCATTCTAATTCATTCGTACGATCCATTCAAATTCATTCGCTTGAATGTATCCATTCTAATTCATTCGCACTATCCATTCTATTCCATTCGTACGATCCATTCTATTCCATTCAAACGATCCATTCTAATTCATTCGCACGAATGTAACCATTCTAATTCATTCGTACAATCCATTATATTCCATTCAAACGATCCATTCTAATTCATTCACACAAATATAACCATTCTAATTCATTCGTACGATCCATTCTAATTCATTCCTACGATCCATTCTAATTCATTCGCACGATCCATTCTAATTCATATGCACAAAGGTATCCATTCTAATTCATTCGTACGATCCATTCTAATTCATTCGTACGATCCATTCTAATTCATTCGCACGATCCGTTCTAATTCATTCCAGTGATCCATTCTAATTCAATCGCACGAATGTAACCATTATAATTCATTCGTACGATCCATTCTAATTCATTCCTATGATCCATTCTAATTCATTCGCATGAATGTATCCATTCTAATTCATTTGCACGATCCATTCTAATTCATTCCTATGATCCATTCTAATTCATTCGTACGATCCATTCTAATTCATTCGCTCGAATGTATCCATTCTAATTCATTCGTACGATCCATTCTAATTCATTCGTACGATCCATTCTAATTCATTCACATGATCCATTCGTACGATCCATTCTAATCCATTCGTACGATCCATTCTAATTCATTCATATAATTCATTCTAATTCGTTCGTACAATCCATTCAAATTCATTCGTACGATCCACTCTAATATATTCGCACGACCCATTCTAATTCATTCGTACGATCCATTCTAATTCATTCGTACGATCCATTCTAATTCATTCGTACAAATGTATCCATTCTAATTCATTCGTACGATCCATTCTAATTCATTCGTACGATTCATTCTAATTCATTCGCACGATCCATTCTAATTCATTCGTACGATCCATTGTAATTCATTCGTATGATCTATTCTAATTCATTCGCACGAATGTATCCATTCTAATTCATTTGCACGATCCATTCTAATTCATTCCTATGATCCATTCTAATTCATTCGTACGATCCTTTCTAATTCATTCGCTCGAATGTATCCATTCTAATTCATTCGTACGATCCATTCTAATTAGTTTATACGATCCATTCTAATTAGTTCGTACGATCCATTCTAATTCGTTCGTACGATTCATTCTAATTCATTCGTACGATCCATTCTAATGCATTCGTACGATTCATTCTAATTCATTCGCACGATCCATTCTAATTCATTCGTATGATCCATTCTAATTCATTCCTACGATGTATTCTAATTCATTCGCTCGAATGTAACCTTTCTAATTAGAATGGATCGTTCAAATGAATTAGAAAGGTTACATTCGTGAGAATGAATTAGAATGGATCGTACGAATGAATTAGAATGGATCGTACGAATGAATTAGAATAAATACATTCGAGCGAATGACTTAGAATGGATCGTACGAACGAATTAGAATGGATCATAGGAATGAATTAGAATGGATCGTGCAATTGAATTAGAATGGATCGTGCGAATGAATTAGAATGAATCGTACGAATGAATTAGAACGGATTCGTGTGAATGAATTAGAATGGATCGTACGAATGAATTAGAATGGATCATACAAATGAATTAGAAAGGTTACATTTGTGAGAATGAATTAGAATGGATCGTATGAATGAATTAGAATGGATCATGCGAATGAATTTGAATGGATCGTACGAATGAATTAGAATGGATCGAACGAATGAATTAGAATGGATACATTCGAGCGAATGAATTAGAATAGATCGTAGGAATGAATTAGAATGGATCGTGCGAATGAATTAGAATGAATCGTACGAATGAATTAGAATGGATCGTACGAATGAATTAGAATGGATACATTCGTGCGAATGAATTAGAATGGATCGTACGAATGAATTAGAATGGATCCACCGAATGAGTTAGAATGGATCATACGAATGAATTAGAATGGATCGTAAGAATGAATTAGAATGGATCGTACGAATGAATTAGAATGGATCGTATGAATGAATAAGAATGGATCGTACGAATGAATAAGAATGGATCATGCGAATGAATTAGAATGAATCGTACGAATGCATTAGAATGGATCGTGCGAATGAATTAGAATGGATCGTACGATGCAATCTAATTCATCCGTACGATCCATTCTAATTCATTCGTATGATCAATTCCAATTCATTCGCATGATCCATTCTAATTTATTCATATGATCTATTCTAATTCATTCCTACGATCTATTCTAATTCATTCGCTCGAATGTATCCATTCTAATTCATTCGTACGATCCATTCTAATTCATTCATATGATCCATTCTAACTAATTCGGTGGATCCATTCTAATTCATTCGTACGATCCATTCTAATTCATTCGCACGATCTATTCTAATTTATTCGTACGATCCATTCTAATTCATTTATACGATCTATTCTAATTCATTCGCATGATCCATTCTAATTCATTCGCATGATCCATTCTAATTCTTTCGTACGATCCATTCTATTCATTCGTACGAATGAATTTGAATGGATCATACAAATGAATTAGAAAGGTTACATTCGTGAGAATGAATTAGAATGGATACATTTGTGCGAATGAATTAGAATAGAATAGAATGGATCGTACGAATGGATTAGAATCCATTCTAATTCATTTGTATGATCCATTCTAATTCATCGCACGATCCATTCTAATTCATTCGCTCGAATGTATCCATTCTAATTCATTCGTACGATCCATTCTAATGCATTCATACGATCCATTCTAATTCATTCGTCCGATGCATTCTAATTCATTCGCATAAATGTATCCAATCTAAATCATTCGTACAATCCATTCTAATTCATTCGCACGATCCATTCTAATTCATTCGTATGATCCATTCTAATTCATTCCTACGATCTATTCAAATTCATTCGCTCAAATGTATCCATTCTAATTCATTCGTTCGATCCATTCTAATTCATTCGTACGATCCATTCAAATTCATTCGCATGATCTATTCTTATTCATTCGTATGATCCATTCTAATTCAATCGTATGATCCATTCTAATTCATTCGCACAAAGATCGTACGAATAAATTAGAATGGATACATTCATGCAAATGAATTAGAACGGATCGTACGAATGAATTAGAATGGATTGTGCGAATGAATTAGAATGGATCGTATGAATGAATAAGAATGGATCGTACGAATGAATTAGAATGGATCGTACAAATGAATTAGAATGGATACATTCGTGCGAATGAATTAGAATGGATCGTGCGAATGAATTAGAATGGATATATTTGAACGAATAAATTAGAATGGATCATACGAATGAATTAGAATGGATCGTACGAATGAATTAGAATGGATCGTGCGAATGAATTAGAATCGATCGTACGAATGAATTAGAATGGATCGTACGAATGAATTAGATCGTACGAATGAATTAGAATGGATCGTACGAATGAATTAAAATGGATACATTCATACGACTGAATTAGAACGGATCGTATCGTACGAATGAATTAGAATGGATTGTACGAATGAATTAGAATAGATACATTCGAGAGAATGAATTAGAATGGATCGTACGAATGAATTAGAATGGATTATAGGAATGAATTAGAATGGATCGTACGAACGAATTAGAATAGATCATACGAATGAATTAGAATGGATTAGAATGGATCGTACGAATGAATTAGAATAGATCGTACAAATGATTTAGAAAGGTTAATTTTGTGAGAATGAATTAGAATGGATCGTACGAATGAATTAGAATGGATTGTGCGAATGAATTAGAATGGATCGTATGAATGAATTAGAATGGTTACATTCGTGCGAATGAATTAGAATGGATCGTACGAATGGATTAGAATGGATCGTACGAATGAACTAGAATGGATCATACAAATGAATTAGAAAGGATCGTACGTATGAATTAGAATGGATCGTACGAATGAATTAGAATGGATACATTCGAGCGAATGAATTAGAATGGATCGTACGAATGAATTAGAATGGATCGTGCGAATGAATTAGAATGGATCGTACTAATGAATTAGAATGGATCGTGCGAATGAATTAGAATGGATCGTACAAATGAATTAGAATAGATCGTGCGAATAAATTAGAATGGATCATACGAATGAATTAGAATGGATATATTCATGTGAATGAATTAGAATGGATCATACGAATGAATTAGAATGGATCGTGCGAATGAATTAGAATTGATCATACGAATGAATAAGAATGGATCGTGCGAATGAATTAGAATGGATCGTACGATGCAATCTAATTCATTCGTACGATCCATTCTAATTCATTCGTTTGATCAATTCTAATTCATTCGCACGATCCATTCTAATTCATTCTCACGAATGTAACCTCTCTAATTCATTTGTATGATCCATTCTAATTCATTCGTACGATCCATTCTAATCCATTCGTACGATCCGATCTAATTCATTCGTACGATCCATTCTAATTCATTCTCACAAATGTAATCTTTTTAATTCGTTTGTATGATCCATTCTAATTCATTCGTACGATCCATTCTAATCCATTCGTACGATCCAATCTAAGTCATTCGTACGATCCATTCTAATTCATTCTCACAAATGTAACCTTTCTAATTCATTTGTACGATCCATTCAAATTCATTCGTACGATCCATTCTAATCCATTCGTACGATCCATTCTAATTCATTCGCACGAATGTAACCATTCTAATTCATTCGTACGATCCATTCTAATTCATTCGCACGATCCATTCTAATTCATTCGTACGATCCATTCTAATTCATTCGCATGATCTATTCTAATTCATTCCTACGATCCATTCTAATTCATTCGCACGAATGTATCCATTCTAATGCATTCGTACGATCCATTCTAATTCATTCGTACGATCCATTCTAATCCATTCGTACGATCCATTCTAATTCATTCGTACGATCCATTCTAATTCATTCTCACAAATGTAACCTTTCTAATTCATTTGTACGATCCATTCTAATTCATTCGTACGATCTATTCTAATCCATTCGTACGATCCATTCTTATTCATTCGTACGATCCACTCTAACTCATTCGTACGATCCATTCTAATTCATTCTCACGAATATAACCTTTCTAATTCATTTGTATGATCCATTCTAATTCATTCGTACGATCCATTCTAATCCATTCGTACGATCAATTCTAATCCATTCGTACGATCCATTCTAATTCATTTGTACGATCCTTTCTAATTCATTCTCACAAATGTAACCTTTCTGATTCATTTGTACAATCCATTCTAATTCATTCGTACGATCCATTCTAATCCATTCGTACGATCCATTCTAATCCATTCATACGATCCATTCTAATTCATTCGCACGAATGTAACCATTCTAATTCATTCGTATGATCCATTCTAATTCATTCCTATGATCCATTCTAATTCATTCGCAAATAGAATGGATCGTACGAATGAATTAGAATGGATCGTGCCAATGAATTAGAATGGATCGTACGATCCATTCTAATTCATTCGTATGATCAATTCTAATTCATTCGCACGATCCATTCTAATTCATTCGTACGATCCATTCTAATTCATTCGCACGATACATTCGAATTCATTCGTACGATCCATTCTAATTCATTCGCACGATCCATTCGAATTCATTCGTACGATCCATTCTAATTCATTCGCATGAATGTAACCATTCTAATTCATTCGTACGATCCATTCAAATTCATTCATACAATGCGTTCTAATCCATTCGTACGATTCATTCTAATTCATTCCTATGATCCATTCTAATTCATTCATACGATCCATTCTAATTCATTCGCTCGAATGTATCTGTTCGGGGGATTTTTCGCTGGTCCGCGCGGGCTGCCTGCAAGACAAAGAAAAGAGAACGTGAGAACGGCTGGCTCCCTTAGGAGCGCAGACCCTCCGACGCTCAAGTCAGTCACGGTGGCACAACGGCGAGCTGCGGTATACCAAAGTGGTAGGGAAAAGGAATTCCAACCTCTACTATGGAGCCTGGGGGTGAGCATTTATAGCAACAGGCGGCCTACCGTGGCCCGACACGTGGAGATTCTTTCCGGAGCCTTCTAGACCCCCACGTCCTGGCTCGCGTGGGTCTGACAGTCCTTTGTACTCGCGCCCTGACATTCTGTCGTCAAGCCTGCCAGGCGGTTTGAGTGGGGGAGAGCATCTTTCTTGTCACGACCAGGTGGCCAGGTGGCCATTCTGGAATGTTCAAGTCCGGGCGGTCTCAGGGAGGAAGCAAAGGCCAGCTTGCCCGGCACTGCTCCGTCCTTTCACCCATATTTATCAAGAGTCGGTCCTCGCGGAGGCAACCTCTTCGATAAACAGGGGTCGGGGCGAGCTTGGGCGAGCTCCTGAGAGAGCTTAGGCAAGCTCACGAGAGAGCTTGACGAGCTCCTGAGCGAGCTTAGGCGAGCTCCTGAACGAGCTTAGGCGAGCTCCTGAACGAGCTTGGGCGAGCTCCTGAACGAGCTTGGGCGAGCTCCTGAGAGAGCTTAGGCGAGCTCCTGCATGAGCTAGGTGCGTTTGTGGTGCCGATGTCTCTGTTATGCATGACGGTCTAACTCAGGAGCATGCGGAGCTTAGGCGAGCTCCGGGGCGAGCTTGGCGAGCTTAGGCGGGCTCCTGGGCGAGCTTGGCGAGCTCCTGAGCGAGCTTAGGCGGGCTCCTGGGCGAGCTTGGCGAGCTCCTGAGCGAGCTTAGGCGGGCTCCTGGGCGAGCTCAGGCGAGCTCCATCGAGCTTAGGCGAGCTCCTAAGAGTGCTCTTGGCCTAGGCCCTTTCAGCCTAATGTGGATCTCGCTCCCTGTCAAGGTGATTTGGTGAGCACGGGGGGGGGGGGGGGGGGGGTGCGAACTCCAGGGCAGATTTCAGCTACCCCCAATATTACCCCCTCCTGAGGGAGCGACCAAGGAGACTTTGGCGCTTGCTCAGGAGTCTTAGCGAACTCCTATCCCTGGTAATGTGCCTGATATCAATGTCTGCCGTAACAGTTTTCTTGTGGGGCGGAGATAGCAGCGATGGCGGCCTGCGCCGAGAGCTTTGACTGCCAGTATTTTACAAACGCTGGGCGGGCCGGGAGCGTCAGCCACGAGCGATCTCCTTCCGGCGTGAGCTCATCACTCGCGGTCAGGGTCTGCCTCGGGCGAGCTGCGGGCACCAGCCGTGGGCGGTCTGCGCTGAGAGCTTTGACTGCCAGTATATCACAAATACTGGGCGGGCCGGGAGCGTCAGCCACGAGCGATCTCCTTCCGGCGTGAGCTCATCACTCGCGGTCAGGGTCTGCCTCGGGCGAGCTGCGGGCACCAGCCGTGGGTGGTCTGCGCCGCGAGCTTTGACTGCCAGTATATCACAAATACTGGGCGGGCCGGGATCGTCAGCCACGAGCGATCTCCTTCCGGCGTGAGCTCATCACTCGCGGTCAGGGTCTGCCTCGGGCGAGCTGCGGGCACCAGCCGTGGGCGGTCTGCGCCGAGAGCTTTGACTGCCAGTATATCACAAATACTGGGCGGGCCGGGAGCGTCAGCCACGAGCGATCTCCTTCCGGCGTGAGCTCATCACTCGCGGTCAGGGTCTGCCTCGGGCGAGCTGCGGGCACCAGCCGTGGGCGGTCTGCGCCGAGAGCTTTGACTGCCAGTATATCACAAATACTGGGCGGGCCGGGAGCGTCAGCCACGAGCGATCTCCTTCCGGCGTGAGCTCATCACTCGCGGTCAGGGTCTGCCTCGGGCGAGCTACAGGCACCAGCCGTGGGCGATCTTGTGACTCGGGTATCGCTCCGAATCTCCGACGGTCGCCTCAGATTAAATGCGGCACGAGGCTCGATGCTGATACAATGAACCTCATCCTGAAATCCCGATCGGTGCGAGACACGTGTCTCCTCCTTATTCGCTCTTCTTTTGTCAGTAAATGACAGTGTCGGCGCCGGCGCAGCTTCAACGAGCTAAGGGCTCCGAGGAGCTGAGGGCGGAGTCCGAGGCACTGCACCACAGGGTCAAAACCCTGGTGTCAGGCCTCACCATGGCCGAGGCAGCCAAAGGCCTGTCCGCTACCGCCCTCCTCAAAGCTAAGGCGGAGCGAGACGAGGCTGTGTCCGCCAGGGAGGTCGCACAGCGGGAGGCGGCTCAACTTCAAGGCGAGGTCGCTTCTCTGAAGACAGAGATCGCTGCCCTGAAGGAGACGCACGCCGAAGGCCTTCGGGCTCAGCACGGTCGCCTCCAAGCCCAGCTGGACGATCTCCTCAAGAAAGGCGCCCTGGCCGCTGTGGAGAAATACAGGACCAAAAGGTCGAAGAAGCGGCGCCGAGGGGATGACAGTGGAGCGGAGACTAGCAAGCCTTGAGCTCGCAGCCTCTCAACTGCCTTTGTAATTTTTGGCTTAATCAATGAAATGAAATCTTTCTGAGTTCGCATATGCGTTTCTTTCTTTCTCTGTCTCGCTCATGAGTCCGCTTTAGGAGTTCGCAGCGATCTCGAGAGTGATACCCCGGGCGAGGCAGCTAATTCGATTCAACCTTTTTTATTTTAAAGTATATGCAAACGAAAACCTCGGTATGCTCGTAAAAACTCAATAGTCTCTGAGCCCGGAAAACGTTTAAGCGAAACAAAAGACTTCAAAAACTTCCCTACACTCAGAGACTTAAACCATTTTTATTTTAAAAGGAAACTAATAAGTGCTAGCTGCCCCCTGCCCGGTTAATTTCTCTCGATGATCCTGTTCGGCGGGCTCGCCCTTCGAGGGGTACGCCAACGCCAGGATGCTTCCGTTCATGGCAGGTGAACGCGAAGGATCCTGGTTAGGTTTAGAGTCCACTTGGCAGCGGACTTCCCCGGGAAGCTCAAGGTCGCCCACTGGCTGCCTCTGAGGATCCCGGTCTTGCTTTAAGTCCGCGCAACGGCGGACTACCCCGGGAAGCTCAAGGTCGCCCACTGGCTGCCTCTGAGGATCCCGATCTTGCTTTAAGTCCGCACAACAGCGGACTACCCCGGGAAGCTCAAGGTCGCCCACTGGCTGCCTCTGAGGATCCCGGTCTTGCTTTAAGTCCGCACAACGGCGGACTACCCCGGGAAGCTCAAGGTCGCCCACTGGCTGCCTCTGAGGATCCCGGTCTTGCTTTAAGTTCGCACAACGGCGGACTACCCCGGGAAGCTCAAGGTCGCCCACTGGCAGCCTCTGAGGATCCCGGTCTCTTCAGCGGGCTGTACAGCAGGAGCTGCGGACGGTCCGGGCAAAGGTACCGCCAGTGGCACCTCCCTCCTTTCCACAGCCTTAACGACAAGAGGTCACAGAACCGGAGGAGGTGGCTGCTCGACTGACTTTCCCTTCCGGTCTAAACCCGCATCTTCGAGCTTGATGTGCTGCTGGACATGAGTGAAGAGCTCGACCATCGTGCGAGGATCTTTGATCACCAGCGCATCATGAAGCTTGCTCCCCTCGGGGAGGGCGTTCCGGAAAGCACTCACCACGGTACGATCTTGGCTCGCCGCGTCTTCCAGAGCGAGGTAGGCGCTTCGGAATCGCGTTTCGAAGCACCGGAGTGTCTCGCGAGCTCCCATGGCTAAGGTAAACAGAGACTCGATTCTCTTCGGGGGCTGCCTACTACAGCGAAACTGCTCCTGGAATAGCCTAGAGAGAGTTGGAAAATCGGGGATCATGCCGGGCGGCAACTTGTGGAACCAGTTCAATGCCGAGCCGGTCAAACTGCTCGGGAATGCTCGGCACAGGACGTGGTCCTGGTCCCGGAAAAACAGAAGCTTTCGGTAGGCCAAGAGATGGTCAACGGGATCCTGCGACCCGTCGAACAATACAAACTTCGGGGGGGTCCAATGGTGCGGAAAGCCTCCTTGGTGTACCTCGTTTGTGAAGGGAGAGCTACCCCCGCGGGCGGCGAGGTCCTCCAGCAGGTCAACCGTCGCGTTGGGTCGCTGCCAGTGCCCGGGGAAAACTCCCAAAGGCTGCTGCGCAGGTCCCAGGCGGCCGTGCACGCTCCCTCGAGGGAGGTTCGGATCCACCCCGCGGCGACCTTTGTGGGCTACCGGTCGGCGGCCTCCTCGCTGTTCGCCCGCGGACTCCTTCGGCGTGGCGGTTGGTCTGTGGGAGGCCGTTGCCTCTCGAGCTTCGGAAGGAATAGCCACCGTGGGCTCTTTCCCTCGTCGCCGATGGCGCGGGTCGCGATCCCGCCCTAGAGACCTTGCCTCCGACTCGTCAGAATCGGCGCTCCGGCTGCGGCGGTGAGGAATGGTCGCCCGTGAGGTCGCCTGGTTGCTAGACCGCTGGGTTACTAGCTTCTGCAACCTCGTAAGCGGGGTTTCCGGCACCCCGTGCACGGCCGCTCTCTCGACCGGGGGTTCCTGGCGGGAAACCTGCCGCGCCGGAACGATCGTGGGCGGATGCGATGTTGACGCCGGTGGTCGCACCGGAGATGCCGTCTTCGCCGGCCCGGACCGCCGGCTAGCCGCCGGAACCTGACGCAGTCGCGTCAGTTCCTCCGTCATGGCCCGTTGGGTGGCCAACATCTCCAATAGGAGCTGGTCACTGAGCGGGACCAGGGGCTGAGGAGTCTCAACAGGAGGCTCGCTGCGCGTAGATCTCGCACGGGTCGTCTGTCGCCTGCGCCCCCTTGTCGCCGGAGCCATCTTCGGGGTACGAGAGCCTCCGGCGTTCAACCGCGTGGCCGTGGGTGTTCTCGCAGGAACCAGTCGAAGATCCCACAGACGGCGCCAAATGTTCGGGGGATTTTTCGCTGGTCCGCGCGGGCTGCCTGCAAGACAAAGAAAAGAGAACGTGAGAACGGCTGGCTCCCTGAGGAGCGCAGACCCTCCGACGCTCAAGTCAGTCACGGTGGCACAACGACGAGCTGCGGTATACCAAAGTGGTAGGGAAAAGGAATTCCAACCTCTACTATGGAGCCTGGGGGTGAGCATTTATAGCAACAAGCGGCCTACCGTGGCCCGATACGTGGAGATTCTTTCCGGAGCCTTCTAGACCCCCACGTCCTGGCTCGCGTGGGTCTGACAGTCCTTGGTACTCGTGCCCGGACATTCTGTCGTCAAGCCTGCCAGGCGGTTTGAGTGGGGGAGAGCATCTTTCTTGTCACGGCCAGGTGGCCAGGTGGCCATTCTGGAATGTTCAAGTCCGGGCGGTCTCAGGGAGGAAGCAAAGGCCAGCTTGCCCGGCACTGCTCCGTCCTTTTACCCGTATTTATCAAGAGTCGGTCCTTGCGGGGGCAACCTCTTCGATAAACAGGGGTCGGGGCGAGCTTGGGCGAGCTCCTGAGAGAGCTTAGGCAAGCTTACGAGAGAGCTTGACGAGCTCCTGAGCGAGCTTAGGCGAGCTCCTGAACGAGCTTAGGCGAGCTCCTGAACGAGCTTGGGCGAGCTCCTGAACGAGCTTGGGCGAGCTCCTGAGAGAGCTTAGGCGAGCTCCTGCATGAGCTAGGTGCGTTTGTGGTGCCGATGTCTCTGTTATGCATGACGGTCTAACTCAGGAGCATGTGGAGCTTAGGCGAGCTCCGGGGCGAGCTTGGCGAGCTTAGGCGGGCTCCTGGGCGAGCTTGGCGAGCTCCTGAGCGAGCTTAGGCGGGCTCCTGGGCGAGCTTGGCGAGCTCCTGAGCGAGCTTAGGCGGGCTCCTGGGCGAGCTCAGGCGAGCTCCATCGAGCTTAGGCGAGCTCCTAAGAGTGCTCTTGGCCTAGGCCCTTTCAGCCTAATGTGGATCTCGCTCCCTGTCAAGGTGATTTGGTGAGCACGGGGGGGGGGGGTGCGAACTCCAGGGCAGATTTCAGCTACCCCCAACAGTATCCACTCTAATTCATTCGTACGATCCATTCTAATTCGTTCATACGATCCATTCTAATTCGTTCGTACGATCCATTATAATTCATTCGTACAATGCGTTCTAATCCATTCTCAGAAATGTAACCTTTCTAATTTATTTGTACGATCCATTCTAATTCATTCGTACGATCCATTCTACTTCGTTCATACGATCCATTCTAATTCGTTCGCACGATCCATTCTAATTCATTCGTACGATCTATTCTAATTCATTCGCATGATCCATTCTAATTCATTCGTACGATCCATTCTAATTCATTCGTACAATCCATTCTAATTCATTCGTACGATGCAATCTAATTCATTCACACAAATGTATCTATTCTAATTCATTCATACAATGCATTCTAATTCATTCGTACGATCCATTCTAATCCATTCGTACGATCCATTCTAATTCATTCTCGCGATCCATTCTAATTCATTCGCTCGAATGGATCCTATGAATGAATTAGAATGGATCGTGCGAATGAATTAGAATGAATCATACGAATGCATTAGAATGGATCGTACGAATGAATTAGAATGAATCATACGATCCATTCTAATTCATTCGTCCGATCCATTTTAATTCATTCGCAGGAATGTATCCATTCTAATTCATTCGTACAATCCATTCTAATTCATTCGCACGATCCATTCTAATTCATTCGTATGATCCATTCTAATTTATTCCTACGATCAATTCTAATTCATTCGCTCGAATGTATCCATTCTAATTAATTCGTACGATCCATTCTAATTCATTCGCACAATCCATTCTAATTCATTCGCACGAATGTATCCATTCTAATTCATTTGCACGATCTATTCTAATTCATTCCTATGATCCATTCTAATTCATTCGTACGATCCATTCTAATTCATTCGCTCGAATGTATCCATTCTAATTCATTCGCACGATCCATTCTAATCCATTCGTACGATCCATTCTAATCCATTCGTACGATCCATTCTAATTCATTCGCACGAATGTAACCATTCTATTTCATTCGTACGATGCATTCTAATTCATTCCTACGATCCATTCTAATTCATTCGCACGATCCATTCTAATTCATATGCACAAAGGTATCCATTCTAATTCATTCGTACGATCCATTCTAATTCATTCGTACGATCCATTCTAATTCATTCGCACGATCCGTTCTAATTCATTCCTGTGATCCATTCTAATTCATTCGCACGAATGTAACCATTCTAATTCATTCGTACGATCCATTCTAATTCATTCCTACGATCCATTCTAATTCATTCGCACGAATGTATCCATTCTAATTCATTTGCACGATCCATTCTAATTCATTCCTATGATCCATTCAAATTCATTCGTATGATCCATTCTAATTCATTCGCTCGAATGTATCCATTCTATTTCATTCGTACGATCCATTCTAATTCATTCGTACGATCCATTCTAATTCAGTCGCATGATCCATTCGTACGATCCATTCTAATCCATTCGTACGATCCATTCTAATTCATTCTTACAATCCATTCTAATTCGTTCAGACAATCCATTCAAATTCATTCGTACGATCCATTCTAATTCATTCGCACGATCCATTCTAATTCATTCGTACGATCCATTCTAATTCATTCGTACGATCCATTCTAATTCATTCGTACAAATGTATCCATTCTAATTCATTCGTACGATCCATTCTAATTCATTCGTACGATTCATTCTAATTCATTCGCACGATCCATTCTAATTCATTCGTACGATCCATTCTAATTCATTCGTATGATCTATTCTAATTCATTCGCACGAATGTATCCATTCTAATTCATTTGCACGATCCATTCTAATTCATTCCTATGATCCATTCTAATTCATTCGTACGATCCATTCTAATTCATTTGCTCGAATGTATCCATTCTAATTTATTCGTACGATCCATTCTAATTCGTTCATACGATCCATTCTAATTCGTTCGTACGATCCATTCTAATTCGTTTATACGATTCATTCTAATTCATTCGTACGATCCATTCTAATGTATTCGTATGATTCATTCTAATTCATTCGCACGATCCATTCTAATTCATTCGTATGATCCATTCTAATTCATTCCTACGATCTATTCTAATTCATTCGCTCGAGTGTGACCTTTCTAATTAGAATGGATCGTTCAAATGAATTAGAAAGGTTACATTCGTGAGAATGAATTAGAATGGATCGTACGAATGAATTAGAATGGATACATTCGAGCGAATGAATTAGAATGGATCATACGAACGAATTAGAATGGATCATAGGAATGAATTAGAATAGATCGTGCAAATGAATTAGAATGGATCGTGCGAATGAATTAGAATGAATCGTACGAATGAATTTGAACGGATTCATGTGAATGAATTAGAATGGATCGTACGAATGAATTAGAAAGGTTACATTCGGGAGAATGAATTAGAATGGATCGTACGAATGAATTAGAATGGATCATGCGAATGAATTTTAATGGATCGTACGAATGAATTAGAATGGGTCGAACGAATGAATTAGAATGGATATATTCGAGCGAATGAATTAGAATAAATCGTAGGAATGAATTAGAATGGATCGTGCGAATGAATTAGAATGAATCGTACGAATGAATTAGAATGGATACATTCGTGCGAATGAATTAGAATGGATCGTACGCATGAATTAGAATGGATCCACTAAATGAGTTAGAATGGATGATACGAATGAATTAGAATGGATCGTACGAATGAATTAGAATGGATTATGCGAATGAATTAGAATGGATCGTATGAATGAATAAGAATGGATCGTACGAATGAATTAGAATGGATCATGCGAATGAATTAGAATGAATCGTACGAATGCATTAGAATGGATCGTGCGAATGAATTAGAATGGATCGTACGATGCAATCTAATTCTTTCATATGATCCATTCTAATTCATTCGTATGATCAATTCTAATTCATTTGCTTGATCCATTCTAATTCATTCGTATGATCCATTCTAATTCATTCCTTCGATCTATTCAAATTTATTCGCTCGAATGTATCCATTCTAATTCATTCGTATGATCTATTCTAATTCATTCGTATGATCCATTCTAACTCATTCGGTGGATCCATTCTAATTCATTCGCACGAATGTATCCATTCTAATGCATTCGTACGATCCATTCAAATTCATTCGTACGATCCATTCTAATCCATTCGTACGATCCATTCTAATTCATTCGTACGATCCATTCTAATTCATTCTCACAAATGTAACCTTTCTAATTCATTTGTACGATCCATTCTAATTCATTCGTACGATCCATTCTAATCCATTCGTACGATCTATTCTAATCCATTCGTACGATCCATTCTAATTCATTCGTACGATCCATTCTAACTCATTCGTACGATCCATTCTAAATCATTCTCACGAATGTAATCTTTCTAATTCATTTGTATGATCCATTCTAATTC
The DNA here is from genome assembly GCA_947650365.1 of Chamaelirium japonicum. NCBI lineage: Eukaryota > Viridiplantae > Streptophyta > Magnoliopsida > Liliales > Melanthiaceae > Chamaelirium > Chamaelirium japonicum. Next base: position 16,199,924 of record OX393559.1, on the reverse strand, counting down.
ATTCGTACGATCCATTCTAATCCATTCGTACGATTCATTCTAATCCATTCGTACGATCCATTCTAATTTATTCGTACGATCCGTTCTAATTCATTCTCACAAATGTAACCTTTTTGATTCATTTGTACAATCCATTCTAATTCATTCGTACGATCCATTCTAATCCATTCGTACGAATCATTCTAATCCATTCATACTATCCATTCTAATTCATTCGCACGAATGTAACCATTCTAATTCATTCGTACGATCCATTCTAATTCATTCCTACGATCCATTCTAATTCATTCACAAATTAGAATGGATCGTACGAATGAATTAGAATGGATCTTGCGAATGAATCGTACGATCCATTCTAATTCATTCGTATGATCAATTCTAATTCATTCGCACGATTCATTCTAATTCATTCGTACGATCCATTCTAATTCATTCGCACGATCCATTCAAATTCATTCGTACGATCCATTCTAATTCATTCGCAAGAATGTAACCATTCTAATTCATTCGTACGATCCATTCTAATTCATTCATACAATGCGTTCTAATCCATTCGTACGATCCATTATAATTCATTCCTATGATCCATTCTAATTCATTCGTATGATCCATTCTAATTCATTCGCTCGAATGTATCCATTCTAATTTATTCGTACGATCCATTCTAATTCGTTCATACGATCCATTCTAATTCGTTCGTACGATCCATTCTAATTCATTCGTACAATGCGTTCTAATCCATTCTCACAAATGTAACCTTTCCAATTCATTTGTACGATCCATTCTGATTCATTCGTACGATCCATTCTAATTCGTTCATACTATCCATTCTAATTCGTTCACACGATCCATTCTAATTCATTCGTACGATCTATTCTAATTTATTCGCATGATCCATTCTAATTCATTCGTACGATCCATTCTATTTCATTCGTACAATCCATTCAAATTCATTCGTACGATGCAATCTAATTCATTCACACAAATGTATCTATTCTAATTCATTCGTACAATGTATTCTAATTCATTCGTACTATCCATTCTAATTCGTTCTCACGATCCATTCTAATTCATTCGCTCGAATGGATCATACGAATGAATTAGAATGGATCGTGCGAATGAATTAGAATGAATCGTACGAATGCATTAGAATGGATCGTACGAATGAATTAGAATGAATCATACGATCCATTCTAATTCATTTGTTCGATCCATTCTAATTCATAAGCACGAATGTATCCATTCTAATTTATTCGTACAATCCATTATAATTCATTCGCACGATCCATTCTAATTCATTTGTATGATCCATTCTAATTCATTCCTACGATCTACTCTAATTCATTCGCTCGAATGTATCCATTCTAATTCATTCGTACGATCCATTCTAATTCATTCGCATGATCCATTCTAATTCATTCGCATGAATGTATCCATTCTAATTCATTTGCACGATCCATTCTAATTCATTCCTATGATCCATTCTAATTCATTCGTACGATCCATTCTAATTTATTCGCTCGAATGTATCCATTCTAATTCATTCGCACTATCCATTCTAATCCATTCGTACGATCCATTCTATTCCATTCAAACGATCCATTCTAATTCATTCGCACGAATGTAACCATTCTAATTCATTCGTACGATCCATTCTAATTCATTCATACGATCCATTCTAATTCATTCGCACGATCCATTCTAATTCATATGCACAAAGGTATCCATTCTAATTCATTCGTACGATCCATTCTAATTCATTCGTACGATCCATTCTAATTCATTCGCACGATCCATTCTAATTCATTCCTGTGATCCATTCTAATTCATTCGCAAGAATGTAACCATTCAAATTCATTCGTACGATCCATTCTAATTCATTCCTATGATCCATTCTAATTCATTCGCATGAATGTATCCATTCTAATTCATTTGCACGATCCATTCTAATTCATTCCTATGATCCATTCTAATTCATTCGTACGATCCATTCTAATTCATTCGCTCGAATGTATCCATTCTAATTTATTCGTACGATCCATTCTAATTCATTCGCATGATCCATTCGTACGATCCATTCTAATCCATTCGTACGATCCATTCTAATTCATTCATACAATCCATTCTAATTCGTTCGTACAATCCATTCAAATTCATTCGTACGATCCATTCTAATTCATTCGCACGATCCATTCTAATTCATTCGTACTATCCATTCTAATTCATTCATACGATCCATTCTAATTCATTTGTACAAATGTATCCATTCTAATTCATTCTTACGATCCATTCTAATTCATTCGTACGATTCATTCTAATTCATTCGCACGATCCATTCTAATTCATTCGTACGATCCATTCTAATTCATTCGTATGATCTATTCTAATTCATTCGCACGAATGTATCCATTCTAATTCATTCCTATGATCCATTCTAATTCATTCGTATGATCCTTTCTAATTCATTCGCTCGAATATATCCATTCTAATTCATTCGTACGATCCATTCTAATTCGTTCATACGATCCATTCTAATTCGTTCGTACGATCCATTCTAATTCGTTCGTACGATTCATTCTAATTCATTCATACGATCCATTCTAATGCATTCGTACGATTCTTTCTAATTCATTCGCACGATCCATTCTAATTCATTCGTATGATACATTCTAATTCATTCCTACGATCTATTCTAATTCATTCGCTTGAATGTAACCTTTCTAATTAGAATGGATCGTTCAAATGAATTAAAAAGGTTACATTCGTGAGAATGAATTAGAATGGATCATACGAATGAATTAGAATGGATCGTATGAATGAATTAGAATGGATACATTCGAGCGAATGAATTAAAATGGATCGTATGAACGAATTAGAATGGATCATAGGAATGAATTAGAATGGATCATGGAAATGAATTAGAATAGATCGTGCGAATGAATTAGAATGAATCGTACGAATGAATTAGAACGGATTCGTGTGAATGAATTAGAATGGATCGTACGAATGAATTAGAATGGATCATACAAATGAATTAGAAAGGTTACATTGTGAGAATGAATTAGAATGGATCGTACGAATGAATTAGAATGGATCATGCGAATGAATTTGAATGGATTGTACGAATGAATTAGAATGGATCGAACGAATGAATTAGAATGGGTACATTCGAGCGAATGAATTAGAATAGATCGTAGGAATGAATTAGAATGGATCGTGCGAATAAATTAGAATGAATTGTACGAATGAATTAGAATGGATCGTACGAATGAATTAGAATGGATACATTCGTGCGAATGAATTAGAATGGATCATACGAATGAATTAGAATGGATCTACCGAATGAGTTAGAATGGATCATACGAATGAATTAGAATGGATCGTATGAATGAATTAGAATGGATTGTGCGAATGAATTAGAATGGATCGTATGAATGAATAAGAATGGGTCGTACGAATGAATTAGAATGGATCATGCGAATGAATTAGAATGAATCATACGAATGCATTAGAATGGATCGTGCGAATGAATTAGAATGGATCATACGATGCAATCTAATTCATTCGTACGATCCATTCTAATTCATTCGAATGATCAATTCCAATTCATTCGCATGATCCATTCTAATTCATTCATATGATCCATTCTAATTCATTCCTACGATCTATTCTAATTCATTCGCTCGAATGTATCCATTCTAATTCATTCGTACGATCCATTCTAATTCATTCGTATGATCCATTCTAACTCATTCGGTGGATCCATTCTAATTCATTCGTACGATCCATTCTAATTCATTCGCACGATCTATTCTAATTTATTCGTACGATCCATTCTAATTCATTCGTACGATCTATTCTAATTCATTCGCATGATCCATTCTAATTCATTTGCATGATCCATTCTAATTCATTCGTACGATCCATTCTATTCATTCGTATGAATGAATTTGAATGGATCATGCAAATGAATTAGAAAGGTTACATTCGTGAGAATGAATTAGAATGGATACATTTGTGCGAATGAATTAGAATAGATTACAAAGGATTGTACGAATGCATTAGAATCCATTCTAATTCATTTGTATGATCAATTCTAATTCATCGCACGATCCATTCTAATTTATTCGAATGATCCATTCTAATTCATTCCTACGATCTATTCTAATTCATTCGCTTGAATGTAACCTTTCTAATTAGAATGGATCCTTCAAATGAATTTAAAAGGTTACATTCGTGAGAATGAATTAGAATGGATCGTACGAATGAATTAGAATGGATCGTATGAATGAATTAGAATGGATACATTCGAGCGAATGAATTAAAATGGATCGTACGAACGAATTAGAATGGATCATAGGAATGAATTAGAATGGATCATGGAAATGAATTAGAATAGATCATGCGAATGAATTAGAATGAATCGTACGAATGAATTAGAACGGATTCGTGTGAATGAATTAGAATGGATCGTACGAATGAATTAGAATGGATCATACAAATGAATTAGAAAGGTTACATTGTGAGAATGAATTAGAATGGATCGTACGAATGAATTAGAATGGATCATGCGAATGAATTTGAATGGATCGTACGAATGAATTAGAATGGATCGAACGAATGAATTAGAATGGGTACATTCGAGCGAATGAATTAGAATAGATCGTAGGAATGAATTAGAATGGATCGTGCGAATAAATTAGAATGAATTGTATGAATGAATTAGAATGGATCGTACGAATGAATTAGAATGGATACATTCGTGCGAATGAATTAGAATGGATCGTACGAATGAATTAGAATGGATCTACCGAATGAGTTAGAATGGATCATACGAATGAATTAGAATGGATCGTATGAATGAATTAGAATGGATTGTGCGAATGAATTAGAATGGATCGTATGAATGAATAAGAATGGGTCATACGAATGAATTAGAATGGATCATGCGAATGAATTAGAATGAATCATACGAATGCATTAGAATGGATCGTGCGAATGAATTAGAATGGATCATACGATGCAATCTAATTCATTCGTACGATCCATTCTAATTCATTCGAATGATCAATTCCAATTCATTCGCATGATCCATTCTAATTCATTCATATGATCCATTCTAATTCATTCCTACGATCTATTCTAATTCATTCGCTCGAATGTATCCATTCTAATTCATTCGTACGATCCATTCTAATTCATTCGTATGATCCATTCTAACTCATTCGGTGGATCCATTCTAATTCATTCGTACGATCCATTCTAATTCATTCGCACGATCTATTCTAATTTATTCGTACGATCCATTCTAATTCATTCGTACGATCTATTCTAATTCATTCGCATGATCCATTCTAATTCATTTGCATGATCCATTCTAATTCATTCGTACGATCCATTCTATTCATTCGTACGAATGAATTTGAATGGATCATACAAATGAATTAGAAAGGTTACATTCGTGAGAATGAATTAGAATGGATACATTTGTGCGAATGAATTAGAATAGATTACAAAGGATTGTACGAATGCATTAGAATCCATTCTAATTCATTTGTATGATCCATTCTAATTCATCGCACGATCCATTCTAATTCATTCGCTCGAATGTATCCATTCTAATTCATTCGTACGATCCATTCTAATGCATTCATACGATCCATTCTAATTCATTCGTCCGATGCATTCTAATTCATTCGCATGAATGTATCCAATCTAATTCATTCGTACAATCCTTTCTAATTCATTCGCACGATCCATTCTAATTCATTCGTATGATCCATTCTAATTCATTCCTACGATCTATTCAAATTCATTCGCTCGAATGTATCCATTCTAATTCATTCGTTCGATCCATTCTAATTCATTCGTACGATCCATTCAAATTCATTCGCATGATCTATTCTAATTCATTCGTATGATCCATTCTAATTCAATCGTATGATCCATTCTAATTCATTCGCACAAAGATCGTATGAATAAATTAGAATGGATACATTCATGCAAATGAATTAGAATGGATCGTATGAATGAATTAGAATGGATTGTGCGAATGAATTAGAATGGATCGTATGAATGAATAAGAATGGATCGTACGAATGAATTAGAATGGATCGTGCAAATGAATTAGAATGGATACATTCGTGCGAATGAATTAGAATGGATCGTGCGAATGAATTAGAAAGGATATATTTGAACAAATAAATTAGAATGGATCATATGAATGAATTAGAATTGATCGTACGAATGAATTAGAATGGATCGTGCGAATGAATTAGAATCGATCGTACGAATGAATTAGAATGGATCGTACGAATGAATTAGATCGTACGAATGAATTAGAATGGATCGTACGAATGAATTAAAATGGATACATTCATACGACTGAATTAGAATGGATCGTATCGTACGAATGAATTAGAATGGATTGTACGAATGAATTAGAATAGATACATTCGAGAGAATGAATTAGAATGGATCGTACGAATGAATTAGAATGGATTATAGGAATGAATTCGTACGATCCATTCTAATTCATTCGTACGATCCATTATAATTCATTTGTACAATGCGTTCTAATCCATTCTCACAAATGTAACCTTTCTAATTCATTTGTACGATCCATTCTAATTCATTCGTACGATCCATTCTACTTCGTTCATAAGATCCATTCTAATTCGTTCGCACGATCCATTCTAATTCATTCGTACGATATATGCTAATTCATTCGCATGATCCATTCTAATTCATTCGTACGATCCATTCGAATTTATTCGTACAATCCATTCTAATTCATTCGTACGATGCAATCTAATTCATTCACACAAATGTATCTATTCTAATTCATTCGTACAATGCATTCTAATTCATTCGTACGATCCATTCTAATCCATTCGTACGATCCATTCTAATTCATTCTCGCGATCCATTCTAATTCATTCGCTCGAATGGATCCTATGAATGAATTAGAATGGATCGTGCGAATGAATTAGAATGAATCGTATGAATGCATTAGAATGGATCGTACGAATGAATTAGAATGAATCGTACGATCCATTGTAATTCATTCGTCCGATCCATTTTAATTCATTCACACAAATGTATCCATTCTAATTCATTCGTACAATCCATTCTAATTCATTCGCACGATCCATTCTAATTCATTCGTATGATCCATTCTAATTTATTCCTACGATCAATTCTAATTCATTCGCTCGAATGTATCCATTCTAATTAATTCGTACGATCCATTCTAATTCATTCGCACGATCCATTTTAATTCATTCGCACGAATGTATCCATTCTAATTCATTTGCACGATCCATTCTAATTCATTCCTATGATCCATTCTAATTCATTCGTACGATCCATTCTAATTCATTCGCTCGAATGTATCCATTCTAATTCATTCGCACGATCCATTCTAATCCATTCGTACGATCCATTCTAATCCATTCGTACGATCCATTCTAATTCATTCGCACGAATGTAACCATTCTATTTCATTCGTACGATGCATTCTAATTCATTCCTACGATCCATTCTAATTCATTCGCACGATCCATTCTAATTCATATGCACAAAGGTATCCATTCTAATTCATTCGTACGATCCATTCTAATTCATTCGTACGATCCATTCTAATTCATTCGCACGATCCGTTCTAATTCATTCCTGTGATCCATTCTAATTCATTCGCATGAATGTAACCATTCTAATTCATTCGTACGATCCATTCTAATTCATTTGCACGATCCATTCTAATTCATTCCAATGATTCATTCTAATTCATTCGTACGATCCATTCTAATTCATTCGCTCGAATGTATCCATTCTATTTCATTCGTACGATCCATTCTAATTCATTCGTACGATCCATTCTAATTCAGTCGCATGATCCATTCGTACGATCCATTCTAATCCATTCGTACGATCCATTCTAATTCATTCTTACAATCCATTCTAATTCGTTCGGACAATCCATTCAAATTCATTCGTACGATCCATTCTAATTCATTCGCACGATCCATTCTAATTCATTCGTACGATCCATTCTAATTCATTCGTACGATCCATTCTAATTCATTCGTACAAATGTATCCATTCTAATTCATTCGTACGATCCATTCTAATTCATTCGTACGATTCATTCTAATTCATTCGCACGATCCATTCTAATTCATTCGTACGATCCATTCTAATTCATTCGTATGATCTATTCTAATTCATTCGCACGAATGTATCCATTCTATTTCATTTGCACGATCCATTCTAATTCATTCCTATGATCCATTCTAATTCATTCGTACGATCCATTCTAATTCATTTGCTCGAATGTATCCATTCTAATTTATTCGTACGATCCATTCTAATTCGTTCATACGATCTATTCTAATTCGTTCGTACGATCCATTCTAATTCGTTTGTACGATTCATTCTAATTCATTCGTACGATCCATTCTAATGTATTCGTACGATTCATTCTAATTCATTCGCACGATCCATTCTAATTCATTCGTATGATCCATTCTAATTCATTCCTACGATCTATTCTAATTCATTCGCTCGAATGTAACCTTTCTAATTAGAATGGATCGTTCAAATGAATTAGAAAGGTTACATTCGTGAGAATGAATTAGAATGGATCGTACGAATGAATTAGAATGGATCGTACGAATGAATTAGAATGGATACATTCGAGCGAATGAATTAGAATGGATCGTACGAACGAATTAGAATGGATCATAGGAATGAATTAGAATAGATCGTGCAAATGAATTAGAATGGATCGTGCGAATGAATTAGAATGAATCGTACGAATGAATTAGAACGGATTCGTGTGAATGAATTAGAATGGATCGTACGAATGAATTAGAAAGGTTACATTCGTGAGAATGAATTAGAATGGATCGTACGAATGAATTAGAATGGATCATGCGAATGAATTTTAATGGATCGTACGAATGAATTAGAATGGGTCGAACGAATGAATTAGAATGGATACATTCGAGCGAATGAATTAGAATACATCGTAGGACTGAATTAGAATGGATCGTGCGAATGAATTAGAATGAATCATACGAATGAATTAGAATGGATCGTACGAATGAATTATAATGGATACATTCGTGCGAATGAATTAGAATGGATCGTACGCATGAATTAGAATGGATCCACTAAATGAGTTAGAATGGATCAGACGAATGAATTAGAATGGATCAGACGAATGAATTAGAATGGATTGTGCGAATGAATTAGAATGGATCATATGAATGAATAAGAATGGATCGTACGAATGAATTAGAATAGATCATGCGAATGAATTAGAATGAATCGTACGAATGCATTAGAATGGATCGTGCGAATGAATTAGAATGGATCGTACGATGCAATCTAATTCATTCAAATGATCCATTCTAATTCATTCGTATGATCAATTCTAATTCATTCGCATGATTCATTCTAATTCATTCGTATGATCCATTCTAATTCATTCCTACGATCTATTCTAATTCATTCGCTCGAATGTATCCATTCTAATTCATTCGTACGATCCATTCTAATTCATTCGTATGATCCATTCTAACTCATTCGGTGGATCCATTCTAATTCATTCGCACGAATGTATCTATTCTAATGCATTCATACGATCCATTCTAATTCATTCGTACGATCCATTCTAATCCATTCGTACGATCAATTCTAATTCATTCGTACGATCCATTCTAATTCATTCTCACAAATGTAACCTTTCTAATTCATTTGTACGATCCATTCTAATTCATTCGTACGATCCATTCTAATCCATCCGTACGATCTATTCTAATCCATTCGTACGATCCATTCTAATTCATTCGTACGATCCATTCTAACTCATTCGTACGATCCATTCTAAATCATTCTCACGAATGTAATCTTTCTAATTCATTAGTATGATCCATTCTAATTCATTCGTACGATCCATTCTAATCCATTCGTACGATTCATTCTAATCCATTCGTACGATCCATTCTAATTCATTCGTACGATCCGTTCTAATTCATTCTCACAAATGTAACCTTTTTGATTCATTTGTACAATCCATTCTAATTCATTCGTACGATCCATTCTAATCCATTCGTACGATCCATTCTAATCCATTCATACGATCCATTCTAATTCATTCGCACGAATGTAACCATTCTAATTCATTCGTACGATCCATTCTAATTCATTCCTACGATCCATTCTAATTCATTCGCAAATTAGAATGGATCGTACGAATGAATTAGAATGGATCTTGCGAATGAATCGTACGATCCATTCTAATTCATTCGTATGATCAATTCTAATTCATTCGCACGATTCATTCTAATTCATTCGTACGATCTATTCTAATTCATTCGCACGATCCATTCAAATTCATTCGTACGATCCATTCTAATTCATTCGCACGAATGTAACCATTCTAATTCATTCGTACGATCCATTCTAATTCATTCATACAATGCGTTCTAATCCATTCGTACGATCCATTATAATGCATTCCTATGATCCATTCTAATTCATTCGTACGATCCATTCTAATTCATTCGCTCGAATGTATCCATTCTAATTTATTCGTACGATCCATTCTAATTTGTTCATACGATCCATTCTAATTCGTTCGTACGATCCATTCTAATTCATTCGTACGATGCATTCTAATCCATTCTCACAAATGTAACCTTTCTAATTCATTTGTACGATCCATTCTGATTCATTCGTACGATCCATTCTAATTCGTTCATACTATCCATTCTAATTCGTTCACACGATCCATTCTAATTCATTCGTACGATCTATTCTAATTCATTCGCATGATCCATTCTAATTCATTCGTACGATCCATTCTAATTCATTCGTACAATCCATTCAAATTCATTCGTACGATGCAATCTAATTCATTCACACAAATGTATCTATTCTAATTCATTCGTACAATGTATTCTAATTCATTCGTACTATCCATTCTAATTTGTTCTCACGATCTATTCTAATTCATTCGCTCGAATGGATCATACGAATGAATTAGAATGGATCGTGCGAATGAATTAGAATGAATCGTACGAATGCATTAGAATAGATCGTACGAATGAATTAGAATGAATCATACGATCCATTCTAATTCATTTGTCCGATCCATTCTAATTCATTCGCACAAATGTATCCATTCTAATTCATTCGTACAATCCATTATAATTCATTCGAACGATCCATTCTAATTCATTCGTATGATCCATTCTAATTCATTCCTACGATCTATTCTAATTCATTCGCTCGAATGTATCCATTCTAATTCATTCGTACGATCCATTCTAATTCATTCACATGATCCATTCTAATTCATTCGCATGAATGTATCCATTCTAATTCATTTGCACGATCCATTCTAATTCATTCCTATGATCCATTCTAATTCATTCGTACGATCCATTCTAATTCATTCGCTCGAATGTATCTATTCTAATTCATTCGCACTATCCATTCTAATCCATTCGTACGATCCATTCTATTCCATTCAAACAATCCATTCTAATTCATTCGCACGAATGTAACCATTCTAATTCATTCGTACGATCCATTCTAATTCATTCCTACGATCCATTCTAATTCATTCGCACGATCCATTCTAATTCATATGCACAAAGGTACCCATTCTAATTCATTCGTACGATCCATTCTAATTCATTCGTACGATCCATTCTAATTCATTCGCACGATCCATTCTAATTCATTCCTGTGATCCATTCTAATTCATTCGCAAGAATGTAACCATTCAAATTCATTCGTACGATCCATTCTAATTCATTCCTATGATCCATTCTAATTCATTCGCACGAATGTATCCATTCTAATTCATTCGCACGATCCATTCTAATTCATTCCTATGATCCATTCTAATTCATTCGTACGATCCATTCTAATTCATTAGCTCGAATGTATCCATTCTAATTCATTCGTACGATCCATTCTAATTCATTCGTACGATCCATTCTAATTCATTCGCATGATCCATTCGTACGATCCATTCTAATCCATTCGTACGATCCATTCTAATTCATTCATACAATCCATTCTAATTCGTTCGTACAATCCATTTACGATCCATTCTAATTCATTCGCACGATCCATTCTAATTCATTCGTACGATCCATTCTAATTCATTCATACGATCCATTCTAATTCATTCGTGCAAATGTATCCATTCTAATTCATTCGTACGATCCATTCTAATTCATTCGTACAATTCATTCTAATTCATTCGCACGATCCATTCTAATTCATTCGTACGATCCATTCTAATTCATTCGTATGATCTATTCTAATTCATTCGCACGAATGTATCCATTCTAATTCATTTGCACGATCCATTCTAATTCATTCCTATGATCCATTCTAATTCATTCGTACGATCCTTTCTAATTTATTCGCTCGAATGTATCCATTCTAATTCGTTCGTACGATCCATTCTAATTCGTTCATACGATCCATTCTAATTCGTTCGTACGATCCATTCTAATTCGTTCGTACGATTCATTCTAATTCATTCATACGATCCATTCTAATGCATTCGTACGATTCATGCTAATTCATTCGCACGATCAATTCTAATTTATTCGTATGATCCATTCTAATTCATTCCTACGATCTATTCTAATTCATTCGCTCGAATGTAACCTTTCTAATTAGAATGGATCGTTCAAATGAATTAGAAAGGTTACATTCGTGAGAATGAATTAGAATGGATCGTACGAATGAATTAGAATGGATTCATTCGAGCGAATGAATTAAAATGGATCGTACGAACGAATTAGAATGGATCATAGGAATGAATTAGAATGGATCGTGGAAATGAATTAGAATGGATCGTGCGAATGAATTAGAATGAATCGTACGAATGAATTAGAACGGATTCGTGTGAATGAATTAGAATGGATCGTACGAATGAATTAGAATGGATCATACAAATGAATTAGAAAGGTTACATTGTGAGAATGAATTAGAATGGATCGTACGAATGAATTAGAATGGATCATGCGAATGAATTTGAATGGATCGTACGAATGAATTAGAATGGATCGAACGAATGAATTAGAATGGATACATTCGAGCGAATGAATTAGAATAGATTGTAGGAATGAATTAGAATGGATCGTGCGAATAAATTAGAATGAATCGTACGAATGAATTAGAATGGATCGTACAAATGAATTAGAATGGATACATTCGTGCGAATGAATTTGAATGGATCGTACGAATGAATTAGAATGGATCTACCGAATGAGTTAGAATGGATCATACGAATGAATTAGAATGGATCGTACGAATGAATTAGAATGGATTGTGCGAATGAATTAGAATGGATCGTATGAATGAATAAGAATGGATCGTACGAATGAATTAGAATGGATCATGCGAATGAATTAGAATGAATCATACGAATGCATTAGAATGGATCGTGCGAATGAATTAGAATGGATCGTACGATGCAATCTAATTCATTCGTACGATCCATTCTAATTCATTCGTATGATCAATTCCAATTCATTCGCATGATCCATTCTAATTCATTCATATGATCCATTCTAATTCATTCCTACGATCTATTTTAATTCATTCGCTCGAATGTATCCATTCTAATTCATTCGTACGATCCATTCTAATTCATTCGTATGATCCATTCTAACTCATTCGGTGGATCCATTCTAATTCATTCGTACGATCCATTCTAATTCATTCGCACAATCTATTCTAATTTATTCGTACGATCCATTATAATTCATTCGTACGATCTATTCTAATTCATTCGCATGATCCATTCTAATTCATTCGCATGATCTATTCTAATTCATTCGTACGATCCATTCTATTCATTCGTACGAATGAATTTGAATGGATCATACAAATGAATTAGAAAGGTTACATTCGTGAGAACGAATTAGAATGGATACATTTGTGCGAATGAATTAGAATAGATTAGAATGGATTGTACGAATGGATTAGAATCCATTCTAATTCATTTGTATGATCCATTCTAATTCATCGCACGATCCATTCTAATTCATTCGCTCGAATGTATCCATTCTAATTCATTCGTACGATCCATTCTAATGCATTCGTACGATCCATTCTAATTCATTCGTCCGATCCATTCTAATTCATTCACACGAATGTATCCATTCTAATTCATTCGTACAATCCATTCTAATTCATTCGCACGATCCATTCTAATTCATTCGTATGATCCATTCTAATTCATTCCTACGATCTATTCTAATTCATTCGCTCGAATGTATCCATTCTATACCATTCGTTTGATCCATTCTAATTCATTCGTACGATCCATTCAAATTCATTCGCATGATCTATTCTAATTCATTCGTATGATCCATTCTAATTCAATCGTATGATCCATTCTAATTCATTCGCACAAAGATCATATGAATAAATTAGAATGGATACATTCATGCAAATGAATTAGAATGGATCGTACGAATGAATTAGAATGGATTGTGCGAATGAATTAGAATGGATCGTATGAATGAATAAGAATGGATCGTACAAATGAATTAGAATGGATCGTGCAAATGAATTAGAATGGATACATTCGTGCGAATGAATTAGAATGGATCGTACGAATGAATTAGAATGGATTGTACGAATGAATTAGAATGGATACATTCGAGCGAATGAATTAGAATGGATCGTATGAATGAATTAGAATGGATTATAGGAATGAATTAGAATGGATCGTACGAACGAATTAGAATAGATCATACGAATGAATTAGAATGGATTAGAATGGATCGTACGAATGAATTAGAATAGATCGTACAAATGAATTAGAAAGGTTAATTTTGTGAGAATGAATTAGAATGGATCGTACGAATGAATTAGAATGGATTGTGCGAATGAATTAGAATGGATCGTATGAATGAATTAGAATGGTTACATTCGTGCGAATGAATTAGAATGGATCGTACGAATGGATTAGAATGGATCGTACGAATGAATTAGAATGGATCATACAAATGAATTAGAAAGGATCGTATGAATGAATTAGAATGGATCGTACAAATGAATTAGAATGGATACATTCGAGCGAATGAATTAGAATGGATCGTACGAATGAATTACAATGGATCGTGCGAATGAATTAGAATGGATCGTGCGAATGAATTAGAATGGATCGTGCGAATGAATTAGAATGGATCGTACGAATGAATTAGAATAGATCGTGCGAATAAATTAGAATAGATCGTGCGAATGAATTAGAATGGATATATTCATGTGAATGAATTAGAATGGATCGTACGAATGAATTAGAATGGATCGTGCGAATGAATTAGAATTGATCATACGAATGAATTAGAATAAATCATGCGAATGAATTAGAATGGATAGTACGATGCAATCTAATTCATTTGCACGATCCATTCTAATTTATTCGTATGATCAATTATAATTCATTCGCACGATCCATTCTAATTCATTCTCACGAATGTAACCTCCCTAATTCATTTGTATGATCCGTTCTAATTCATTCGTACGATCCATTCTAATCCATTCGTACGATCCGATCTAATTCATTCGTACGATCCATTCTAATTCATTCTCACAAATGTAACCTTTCTAATTCATTTGTATGATCCATTCTAATTCATTCGTACGATCCATTCTAATCCATTCGTATGATCCAATCTAATTCATTCGTACGATCCATTCTAATTCATTCTCACAAATGTAACTTTTCTAATTCATTTGTACGATCCATTCTAATTCATTCGTACGGTCCATTCTAATTCATTCGTACGATCCATTCTAATTCATTCGCATGAATGTAACCATTCTAATTCATTCGTACGATCCATTCTAATTCATTCACACGATCCATTCTAATTCATTCGTACGATCCATTCTAATTCATTCGCATGATCCATTCTAATTCATTCGTACGATCCATTCTAATTCATTCGCACGAATGTATCCATTCTAATGCATTCGTACGATCCATTCTAATTCATTCGTACGATCCATTCTAATCCATTCGTACGATCCATTCTAATTCATTCGTACGATCCATTCTAATTCATTCTCACAAATGCAACCTTTCTAATTCATTTGTATGATCCATTCTAATTCATTCGTACGATCCATTCTAATCCATTCGTACGATCTATTCTAATCCATTCGTACGATCCATTCTAATTCATTCGTACGATCCACTCTAACTCATTCGTACGATCCATTCTAATTCATTCTCACGAATGTAACCTTTCTAATTCATTTGTATGATCCATTCTAATTCATTCGTACGATCCATTCTAATCCATTCGTTCGATCCATTCTAATACATTCGTACGATCCATTCTAATTCATTCGTACGATCCGTTCTAATTCATTCTCAAAAATGCAACCTTTCTGATTCATTTGTACAATCCATTCTAATTCATTCGTACGATCCATTCTAATCCATTCATACGATCCATTCTAATCCATTCATACGATCCATTCTAATTCATTCCACGAATGTAACCATTCTAATTCATTCGTACGATCCATTCTAATTCATTCCTACGATTCATTCTAATTCATTCGCAAATTAGAATGGATCGTACGAATGAATTAGAATGGATCGTGGGAATGAATTAGAATGGATCATACGATTCATTCTAATTCATTCGTATGATCAATTCTAATTCATTCACACGATCCATTCTAATTCATTCGTACGATCCATTCTAATTCATTCGCACGATCCATTCGAATTCATTCGTACGATCCATTCGAATTCATTCGCACGAATGTAACCATTCTAATTCATTCGTACGATCCATTCTAATTCATTCATACAATGCGTTCTAATCCATTCCTACGATCCATTCTAATTCATTTCTATGATCCATTCTAATTCATTCATACGATCCATTCTAATTCATTCGCTCGAATGTATCCACTCTAATTCATTCGTACGATCCATTCTAATTCGTTTATACGATCCATTCTAATTCATTCGTACGATCCATTATAATTCATTTGTACAATGCGTTCTAATCCATTCTCACAAATGTAACCTTTCTAATTCATTTGTACGATCCATTCTAATTCATTCGTACGATCCATTCTACTTCGTTCATACGATCCATTCTAATTCGTTCGCACGATCCATTCTAATTCATTCGTACGATCTATTCTAATTCATTCGCATGATCCATTCTAATTCATCCGTACGATCCATTCTAATTCATTCGTACGATCCATTCTAATGCATTCGTACAATGCATTCTAATTCAGTCGTACGATCCATTCTAATCCATTCGTATGATCCATTCTAATTCATTCTCTCGATCCATTCTAATTCATTCGCTCGAATGGATCGTATGAATGAATTAGAATGGATCGTGCGAATGAATTAGAATGAATCGTACGAATGCATTAGAATGGATCGTACGAATGAATTAGAATAAATCGTACGATCCATTCTAATTCATTCGTCCGATCCATTTTAATTCATTTGCACGAATGTATCCATTCTAATTCATTCGTACAATCCATTCTAATTCATTCGCACGATCCATTCTAATTCATTCGTATGATCCATTCTAATTCATTCCTACGATCAATTCTAATTCATTCGCTCGAATGTATCCATTCTAATTAATTCGTACGATCCATTCTAATTCATTCGCACGATCCATTCTAATTCATTCGCACGAATGTATCCATTCTAATTCATTTGCACGATCCATTCTAATTCATTCCTATGATCCATTCTAATTCATTCGTACGATCTATTCTAATTCATTCGCTAGAATGTATCCATTCTAATTCATTCGCACGATCCATTCTAATCCATTCGTACGATCCATTCTAATCCATTCTTACGATCCATTCTATTTCATTCGCATGAATGTAACCATTCTATTTCATTCGTACGATGCATTCTAATTCATTCGTATGATCCATTCTAATTCATTCATACGATCCAATCTAATTCATTCGCACGATCCGTTCTAATTCATTCCTGTGATCCATTCTAATTCATTCGCACGAATGTAACCAATCTAATTCATTCGTACGATCCATTCTAATTCATTCCTACGATCCATTCTAATTCATTCGCACGAATGTATCCATTCTAATTCATTTGCACGATCCATTCTAATTCATTCCTATGATCCATTCTAATTCATTCGTACGATCCATTCTAATTCATTCGTACGATCCATTCTAATTCATTCGCTCGAATGTATCCATTCTATTTCATTCGTACGATCCATTCTAATTCATTCGTACGATCCATTCTACTTCAGTCGCATGATCTATTCGTACGATCCATTCTAATCCATTCGTACGATCTATTCTAATTCATTCTTACAATCCATTCTAATTCGTTCGGACAATCCATTCAAATTCATTCGTACGATCCATTCTAATTCATTCGCACGATCCATTCTAATTCATTCGTACGATCCATTCTAATTCATTCGTACGATCCATTCTAATTCATTCGTACAAATGTATCCATTCTAATTCATTCATATGATCCATTCTAATTCATTCGTACGATTCATTCTAATTCATTCGCACGATCCATTCTAATTCATTCGTACGATCCATTCTAATTCATTCGTATGATCTATTCTAATTCATTCGCACGAATGTATCCATTCTAATTCATTTGCATGATCCATTCTAATTCATTCCTATGACCCATTCTAATTCAATTGTACGATCCATTCTAATTCATTCGCTCAAATGTATCCATTCTAATTTATTCGTACGATCCATTCTAATTCGTTCATACGATCCATTCTAATTCGTTCGTACGATCCATTCTAATTCGTTCGTACGATTCATTCTAATTCATTCGTATGATCCATTCTAATGTATTCGTACGATTCATTCTAATTCATTCGCACGATCCATTCTAATTCATTCGTATGATCCATTCTAATTCATTCCTACGATCTATTCTAATTCATTCGCTCGAATGTAACCTTTCTAATTAGAATGGATCGTTCAAATGAATTAGAAAGGTTACATTCGTGAGAATGAATTAGAATGGATCGTACGAATGAATTAGAATGGATCGTACGAACGAATTAGAATGGATACATTCGAGCAAATTAATTAGAATGGATCGTACGAACGAATTAGAATAGATCATAGGAAAGAATTAGAATAGATCGTGCAAATGAATTAGAATGGATCGTGCGAATGAATTAGAATGAATCGTACGAATGAATTAGAACGGATTCGTGTGAATGAATTAGAATGGATCGTACGAATGAATTAGAAAGGTTACATTCGTGAGAATGAATTAGAATGGATCGTACGAATGAATTAGAATGGATCATGCGAATGAATTTGAATGGATCGTACGAATGAATTAGAATGGGTCGAACGAATGAATTAGAATGGATACATTCGAGCGAATGAATTAGAATAGATTGTAGGAATGAATTAGAATGGATCGTGCGAATGAATTAGAATGAATCGTACGAATGAATTAGAATGGATCGTCCGAATGAATTAGAATGGATACATTCGTGCGAATGAATTAGAATGGATCGTACGCATGAATTAGAATGGATCCACCGAATGAGTTAGAATGGATCATACGAATGAATTAGAATGGAGCGTATGAATAAATTTGAATGGATTGTGCGAATGAATTAGAATGGATCGTATGAATGAATAAGAATGGATCGTACGAATGAATTAGATTGGATCATGCGAATGAATTAGAATGAATCGTACGAATGCATTAGAATGGATTGTGCGAATGAATTAAAATGGATCGTACGATGCAATCAAATTCATTCATATGATCCATTCTAATTCATTCGTATGATCAATTCTAATTCATTCGCATGATCTATTCTAATTCATTCGTATGATCCATTCTAATTCATTCGTATGATCCATTCTAATTCATTCCTACGATCTATTCTAATTCATTCGCTCGAATGTATCCATTCTAATTCATTCGTACGATCCATTCTAATTCATTCGTATGATCCATTCTAACTCATTCGGTGGATCCATTCTAATTCATTCGCACGAATGTATCCATTCTAATACATTCGTACAATCCATTCTAATTCATTCGTACGATCCATTCTAATCCATTCGTACGATCCATTCTAATTCATTCGTACGATCCATTCTAATTCATTCTCACAAATGTAAGCTTTCTAATTCATTTGTACGATCCATTCTAATTCATTCGTACGATCCATTCTAATCCATTCGTATGATCTATTCTAATCCATTCGTATGATCCATTCTAATTCATTCGTACGATCCATTCTAACTCATTCGTACGATCCATTCTAAATCATTCTCACGAATGTAATCTTTCTAATTCATTTGTATGATCCATTCTAATCCATTCGTACGATTCATTCTAATCCATTCGTACGATCCATTCTAATTCATTCGTACGATCCGTTCTAATTCTTTCTAACAAATGTGACCTTTCTGATTCATTTGTATAATCCATTCTAATTCATTCGTACGATCCATTCTAATCCATTCGTACGATCCATTCTAATCCATTCATACGATCCATTCTAATTCATTCGCACGAATGTAACCATTCTAATTCATTCGTACGATCCATTCTAATTCATTCCTACGATCCATTCTAATTCATTCGCAAATTAGAATGGATCGTACGAATGAATTAGAATGGATCGTGCGAATGAATCGTACGATCCATTCTAATTCATTCGTATGGTCAATTCTAATTCATTCGCACGATCCATTCTAATTCATTCGTACGATCCATTCTAATTCATTCGCACGATCCATTCAAATTGATTCGTACGATCCATTCTAATTCATTCACACGAATGTAACCATTCTAATACATTCGTACGATCCATTCTAATTCATTCATACAGTGCGTTCTAATCCATTCGTACGATCCATTATAATTGATTCCTATGATCCATTCTAATTCATTCAAACGATCCATTCAAATTCATTCGCTCGAATATATCCATTCTAATTTATTCGTACGATCCATTCTAATTCGTTCATACGATCCATTCTAATTCGTTCGTACGATCCATTCTAATTCATTCGTACAATGCGTTCTAATCCATTCTCACAAATGTAACCTTTCTAATTCATTTGTACGATCCATTCTGATTCATTCGTACGATCCATTCTAATTCGTTCATACTATCCATTCTAATTCGTTCACACGATCCATTCTAATTCATTCGTACGATCTATTCTAATTCATTCGCATGATCCATTCTAATTCATTCGTACGATCCATTCTAATTCATTCGTACAATCCATTCAAATTCGTTCGTACGATGCAATCTAATTCATTCACACAAATGTATCTATTCTAATTCATTCGTACAATGCATTCTAATTCATTCGTACGATCCATTCTAATCCATTCGTACGATCAATTCTAATTCATTCTCACGATCCATTCTAATTCATTCGCTCGAATGGATCGTACGAATGAATTAGAAT
The DNA here is from genome assembly GCA_947650365.1 of Chamaelirium japonicum. Classification (NCBI taxonomy): domain Eukaryota; kingdom Viridiplantae; phylum Streptophyta; class Magnoliopsida; order Liliales; family Melanthiaceae; genus Chamaelirium; species Chamaelirium japonicum. The sequence goes on along the minus strand of OX393559.1, from coordinate 16,178,399 downwards.
GGATCGTGCGAATGAATTAGAATGAATCGTACGAATGCATTAGAATGGATCATACGAATGAATTAGAATGAATCGTACGATCCATTCTAATTCATTTATCTGATCCATTCTAATTCATTCGCACGAATGTATCCATTCTAATTCATTCGTACAATCCATTCTAATTCATTCGTACGATCCATTCTAATTCAATCGTATGATCCATTCTAATTCATTCCTACGATCTATTCTAATTCATTCGCTCGAATGTATCCATTCTAATTCATTCGTACGATCCATTCTAATTCATTCGCATGATCCATTCTAATTCATTCGCATAAATGTATCCATTCTAATTCATTTGCACGATCCATTCTAATTCATTCCTATGATCCATTCTAATTCATTCGTACGATCCATTCTAATTCATTCGCTCGAATGTATCCATTCTAATTCATTCGCACTATCCATTCTAATCCATTCGTACGATCCATTCTATTCCATTCAAACGATCCATTCTAATTCATTCGCACGAATATAACCATTCTAATTCATTCGTACGATCCATTCTAATTCATTCCTACGATCCATTCTAATTCATTCGCATGATCCATTCTAATTCATATGCACAAAGGTATCCATTCTAATTCATTCGTACGATCCATTCTAATTCATTCGTACGATCCATTCTAATTCATTCGCACGATCCGTTCTAATTCATTCCTGTGATCCATTCTAATTCATTCGCAAGAATGTAACCATTCTAATTCATTCGTACGATCCATTCTAATTCATTCCTATGATCCATTCTAATTCATTCGCACGAATGTATCCATTCTAATTCATTTGCATGATCCATTCTAATTCATTCCTATGATCCATTCTAATTCATTCGTACGATCCATTCTAATTCATTCGCTCGAATGTATCCATTCTAATTCCTTCGTACGATCCATTCTAATTCATTCGTACGATCCATTCTAATTCATTCGTATGATCTATTCTAATTCATTCGCACGAATGTATCCATTCTAATTCATTTGCACGATCCATTCTAATTCATTCCTATGATCCATTCTAATTCATTCGTACGATCCTTTCTAATTCATTCGCTCGAATGTATCCATTCTAATTCATTCGTACGATCCATTCTAATTCGTGCATACGATCCATTCTAATTCGTTCGTTCGATCCATTCTAATTCGTTCGTACGATTCATTATTATTCATTCGTACGATCCATTCTAATTCATTCGCACGATCCATTCTAATTCATTCGTATGATCCATTCTAATTCATTCCTACGATCTATTCTAATTCATTCGCTCGAATGTAACCTTTCTAATTAGAATGGATCGTTCAAATGAATTAGAAAGGTTACATTCATGAGAATGAATTACAATGGATCGTACGAATGAATTAGAATGGATACATTCGTGCGAATGAATTAGAATGGATCGTACGAACGAATTAGAATGGATCATAGGAATGAATTAGAATGGATCGTGCAAATGAATTAGAATGGATCGTGCGAATGAATTAGAATGAATCGTACGAATGAATTAGAACGGATTCGTGTGAATGAATTAGAATGGATCGTACGAATGAATTAGAATGGATCATACAAATGAATTAGAAAGGTTACATTTGTGAGATCTGACGAATGAATTAGAATGGATCGAACGAATGAATTAGAATGGATACATTCGAGCGAATGAATTAGAATAGATCGTAGGAATGAATTAGAATGGATCGTGCGAATGAATTAGAATGAATTGTACGAATGAATTAGAATGGATCGTACGAATGAATTAGAATGGATACATTCGTGCGAATGAATTAGAATGGATCGTACGAATGAATTAGAATGGATCCACCGAATGAGTTAGAATGGATCATACGAATGAATTAGAATGGATCGTACGAATGAATTAGAATGGATTGTGCCAATGAATTAGAATGGATCGTATGAATGAATAAGAATGGATCATACGAATGAATTAGAATGGATCATGCGAATGAATTAGAATGAATCGTACGAATGCATTAGAATGGATCGTGCGAATGAATTAGAATGGATCATACGATGCAATCTAATTCATTCGTACGATCCATTCTAATTCATTCGTATGATCAATTCCAATTCATTCGCATGATCCATTCTAATTCATTCATATGATCCATTCTAATTCATTCCTACGATCTATTCTAATTCATTCGCTCGAATGTATCCATTCTAATTCATTTGTACGATCCATTCTAATTCATTCGTATGATCCATTCTAACTCATTCGGTGGATCCATTCTAATTCATTCGTACGATCCATTCTAATTCATTCGCACGAACTATTCTAATTTATTCGTACGATCCATTCTAATTCATTCGTACGATCTATTCTAATTCATTCGCATGATCCATTCTAATTCATTCGCATGATCCATTCTAATTCATTCGTACGATCCATTCTATTCATTCGTACGAATGAATTTGAATGGATCATACAAATGAATTAGAAAGGTTACATTCGTGAGAATGAATTAGAATGGATACATTTGTGCGAATGAATTAGAATAGATTAGAATGGATCGTACGAATGGATTAGAATCCATTCTAATTCATTTGTATGATCCATTCTAATTCATCGCACGATCCATTCTAATTCATTTGCTCGAATGTATCCATTCTAATTCATTCGTACGATCCATTCTAATGCATTCGTACGATCCATTCTAATTCATTCGTCCGATCCATTCTAATTCATTCGCACGAATGTATCCATTCTAATTCATTCGTACAATCCATTCTAATTCATTCGCACGATCCATTCTAATTCATTCGTATGATCCATTCTAATTCATTCCTACGATCTATTCTAATTCATTCGCTCGAATGTATCCATTCAAATTCATTTGTTCGATCCATTCTAATTCATTTGCATGATCTATTCTAATTCATTCGTACGAATGAATTAGAATGGATCGTACGAATGAATTAGAATGGATCGTGCAAATGAATTAGAATAGATACATTCGTGCGAATGAATTAGAATGGATCGTGTGAATGAATTAGAATGGATATATTTGAACAAATAAATTAGAATGGATCATACGAATGAATTAGAATGGATCGAACGAATGAATTAGAATGGATCGTGCGAATGAGTTAGAATGGATCGTACGAATGAATTAGAATGGATCGTACGAATGAATTAGAATGGATCGTACGAATGAATTAAAATGGATACATTCATACGACTGAATTAGAATGGATCGTATCGTACGAATGAATTAGAATAGATTGTACGAATGAATTAGAATGGATACATTCGAGCGAATGAATTAGAATGGATCGTACGAATGAATTAGAATGGATTATAGGAATGAATTAGAATGGATCGTACGAACGAATTAGAATAGATCATACGAATGAATTAGAATGGATTAGAATGGATCGTACGAATGAATTAGAATAGATCGTACAAATGAATTAGAAAGGTTAATTTTGTGAGAATGAATTAGAATGGATCGTACGAATGAATTAGAATGGATTGTGCGAATGAATTAGAATGGATCGTATGAATGAATTAGAATGGTTACATTCGTGCGAATGAATTAGAATGGATCATACGAATGAATTAGAATGGATCGTACAAATGAATTAAAAAGGATCGTACGAATGAATTAGAATGGATCATCCGAATGAATTAGAATGGATACATTCGAGCGAATGAATTAGAATGGATCGTACGAATGAATTAGAATGGATCGTGCGAATGAATTAGAATGGATCGTACGAATGAATTAGAATAGATCGTGCGAATAAATTAGAATGGATCATACGAATGAATTAGAATAGATATATTCATGTGAATGAATTAGAATGGATCGTACGAATGAATTAGAATGGATCGTGCGAATGAATTAGAATTGATCATACGAATAAATTAGAATGGATCGTGCGAATGAATTAGAATGGATCGTACGATGCAATCTAATTCATTCGTACGATCCATTCTAATTCATTCGTATGATCAATTCTAATTCATTCGCACGATCCATTCTAATTCATTCTCATGAATGTAACCTCTCTAATTCATTTGTATGATCCGTTCTAATTCATTCGTACGATCCATTCTAATCCATTCGTACGATCCGATATAATTCATTCATACGATCCATTCTAATTCATTCTCACAAATGTAACCTTTCTAATTCATTGGTATGATCCATTCTAATTCATTCGTAAGATCCATTCTAATCCATTCGTACGTTCCAATCTAATTCATTCGCACGATCTATTCTAATTCATTCCTACGATCCATTCTAATTCATTCGCACGAATATATCCATTCTAATTCATTTGCACGTTCCATTCTAATTCATTCCTATGATCCATTCTAATTCATTCGTACGATCCATTCTAATTCATTCGCTCGAATGTATCCATTCTAATTCATTCGTACGATTCATTCTAATTCATTCGTACGATCTATTCTAATGCATTCGTACGATTTATTCTAATTTATTCGCACGATCCATTCTATTTCATTCGTACGATCCATTCTAATTCATTCGCATGATCCATTCTAATCCATTTGTACGATCCATTCTAATCCATTCGTACGATCCATTCTAATCCGTTCGTACGATCCATTCTAATTCATTCGTACGACTGGATTAGAATGGATCGTACGAATGGATTAGAATGGATCGTACGAATGAATTAGAATGGATCATACAAATGAATTAGAAAGGTTATATTTGTGAGAATGAATTAGAATGGATCGTACGAATGGATTAGAATGGATAGTACGAATGGATTAGAATGGATCGTACGAATGAATTAGAATGGATCGTACGAATGAATTAGAATAGCTCGTAGGAATGAATTAGAATGGATCGTACGAATGAATTAGAATGGATCATACGAATGAATTAGAAAGGATACATTCGAGCGAATGAATTAGAATAGATCGTAGGAATGAATTAGAATGGATCATACGAATGAATTAGAATGGATCGTACGAATGAATTAGAATGGATCGTACGAATGAATTAGAATGGATCGTACGAACGAATTAGAATGGATCGTACGAACGAATTAGAATGGATCGTACGAATGAATTAGAATGGATACATTCGAGCGAATGAATTACATTCGAGCGAATGAATTAGAATGGATCATACGAATGAATTAGAATGGATCGTGCGAATGAATTTGAATGGATCGTACGAATGAATTAGAATGGATCGAACGAATGAATTAGAATCGATACATTCGAGCGAATGAATTAGAATAGATCGTAGGAATGAATTAGAATGGATTATATGAATGAATTAGAATGGATCGTGCGAATGAATTAGAATGGATTGTACGAATAAATTAGAATGGATACATTCGTGCGAATGAATTAGAATGGATCGGACGAATGAATTAGAATGGATCGTACGATTCATTCTAATTCATTCGTACGATCCATTCTAATGCATTCGTACGATTCATTCTAATTCATTCGCACGATCCATTCTAATTCATTCGTATGATCCATTCTAATTTATTCCTACGATCCATTCTAATTCATTCGTACGATCCATTCTAATTCATTCGTTCGATCCATTATAATTCATTCGTACGATCTATTCTAATTTATTCGTACAATCCATTCTAATTCATTCGCACGATCCATTCTAATTTATTCCTATGATCCATTCTAATTCATTCGCACGAATGTAACCATTCTAATTCATTTGTACGATCCATTATAATTCATTCGTACGAATGAATTAGAATGGATACATTCGAGCGAATTAATTTTGTATGGATTAGAAAAGTTACATTTGTGAGAATGAATTAGAATGGATCGTACGAATGAATTAGAATGGATCGTACGAATGGATTAGAATGGATCGTACGAATGAATTAAAATGGATCATACAAATGAATTAGAAAGGTTACATTCGTGAGAATGAATTAGAATGGATCGTGCGAATTAATTAGAATGGATCGTACGAATAAATTTGAATGGATACATTTGTGCGAATGAATCTGAATGGATTGTATGAATGAATGACAATGGATCATACGAATTAATTAGAATGGATCGTATGAATAAATTTGAAAAGCTCATACGAATGAATTAGAATGAATCGTACGAATGAATTAGAATGGTTACATTCGTGCGAATGAATTAGAATAGATCGTACGAATGAATTAGAATGGATCGTATGAATAAATTACAAAGGATCGTGATGGATACATTCGTGCGAATGAATTAGAATAGATACATTCGTGCGAATGGATTAGAATGGATTGTGCGAATGAATTAGAATGGATCGAGCGAATTAATTAGAATGGATCGTGCGAATTAATTAGAATGGATCGTGCGAATGAATTAGAATGGATACATTCGGGCGAATGAATTAGAATGGATTGTGCGAATGAATTAGAACGGATTGTGCGAATGAATTAGAACGCATTGTACGAATGAATTAGAATGGATCGTGCGAATGAACTAGAATGGATAAATACATTCATGCGAATGAATTAGAATGGATCGTATGAATGAGTTAGAATAGATCGTATGAATGAATTAGAATGGATATATTCGAGCGAATGAATTAGAATGGATCATATGAAAGAATTAGAATGGATCATACGAATGAATTAGAATGGATCGTGCGAATGAATTAGAATGGATCATACGAATGAATTAGAATGAATCGTACGAATGAATTAGAATGGATCATACAAATGAATTAGAAAGGTTACATTCGTGAGAATGAATTAGAATGGATCGTACGAATGAATTAGAATGGATCATGCGAATGAATTTGAATGGATCGTACGAATGAATAAGAATGGATTTTACGAATGAATTAGAATGGATACATTCGAGCGAATGAATTAGAATAGATCATATGAATGAATTAGAATAAGAATGAATTAGAATGGATCATACGAATGAATTAGAATGGATCGTGCGAATGAATTAGAATGGATCGTACGAATGAATTAGAATGGATACATTCGTGCGATCCATTCTAATTCATTCGTACGATCCATTCTAATTCATTCGTACGATCCATTCTAATTCATTCGCACGATCCATTCTAATTCGTTCGTACGATCCATTCTAATTCATTCGCACGATCCATTCTAATTCATTCTCACGAATGTAACCTTTCTAATTCATTTATATGATCCATTCTAATTCATTCGTATGATCCATTCTAATCCATTCGTACGATCCATTCTAATCCATTCGTACGATCCATTCTAATCCATTCGTACGCTCCATTCTTATTCATTCGCACAATCCATTCGTACGATCCATTCTAATCCATTCGTACGATCCATTCTAATTCATTTGTACGATCCATTCTAATTCATTCGTACGATCCATTCTAATTCATTCGCACGATCCATTCTAATTCATTCGCTCGAATGTATCCATTCTAATTCATTCGTACGATCCATTCTAATGCATTCGTACGATTCATTCGAATTCATTCGTACGATCCATTCTAATTCATTCGTATGATCTATTCTAATTCATTCGCACGAATGGAACCATTCTAATATATTCGTACGATCTATTCTAATCCATTAGTACGATCCATTCTAATCCATTCCTACGAATGTATCCATTCTAGTTCATTCGTACGCTCCATTCTAATTCATTCGTACGCTCCATTCTTATTCATCGCACAAATGTATCCATTCTAATTCATTCGCACAATCCATTCTAATTCATTCGTACGATCCATTCTAATTCATTTGTATGATCCATTCTAACTCATTCGGTGGAACCATTCTAATTCATTCGTACGATCCATTCTAATTCATTCGCATGATCCATTCTAATTTATTCGTACGATCCATTCTAACTCATTCGTACGATCTATTCTAATTCATTCGCACGAATGTAACCATTCTAATTCATTCGTACGATTCATTCATTCGTATGAGCTATTATAATTCATTCGTACGATCCATTCTAATTCATTCGTACGATCCATTCTAATCCATTCGTACGATCCATTCTAATTCATTCGTACGATCCATTCTAATTCATTCTCATAAATGTAACCTTTCTAATTCATTTGTACGATCCATTCTAATTCATTCGTACGATCCATTCTAATCCATTCGTACGATCTATTCTAATTCATTCGTACGATCCATTTGTATGATCCATTCTAATTCATTCGCACAAATGTATCCATTTTAATTCATTCGTACAATCCATTCTAATTTATTCATACGATCCATTCTAATTCATTCGCATGATCCATTCTAATTCATTCATACGATCCATTCTAATTCATTCGCATGAATATATCTATTCTAATTCATTCGTATAATCCATTCTAATGTATTCGCACGATCTATTCTAATTCATTCGTACGATCCATTCTAATTCATTCGCACGATCAATTCTAATTTATTCGTACGATCCATTCTAATTCATTCGTACAATCTATTCTAATTCATTCGCACAATCCATTCTAATTCATTCGTACGATCCATTCTCACGAATGTAACCTTTCTAATTCATTTGTATGATCCATTCTAATTCATTCGTACGAATGAATTTGAATGGATCGTACGAATGAATTAGAATAGATCGAACGAATGAATTAGAATGGATCGTACGAATAAATTAGAATGGATCGTGCGAATGAATTAGAATGGATCGTACGAATGAATTAGAATAGATCGTGCGAATAAATTAGAATGGATCATACGAATGAATTAGAATAGATATATTGATGCGAATGAATTAGAATGGATCGTACGAATGAATTAGAATGGATCGTGCGAATGAATTAGAATGGATCGTATGAATAAATTAGAATGGATCGTACGAATGAATTAAAATGGATACATTTGTGCGAATGAATTAGAATGGATCATACGATTAAATTTGAATGGATCGTACGAATAAATTAGAATGGATACATTTGTGCGATGAATAAGAATGGAGCGTACGAATGAATTAGAATGGAGCGTACGAATGAACTAGAATGGATACATTCGTGCGAATGAATTAGAATGGATCATATGAAAGAATTAGAATGGATCGTGCGAATGAATTAGAAAGGATCGTACCAATGAATTAGAATGGATATATTCGTGCGAATGAATTAGAATGGATCGTACGAATGAATTAGACTGGATCGTACGAATAAATTAGAATGGATACATTCATGCAAATGAATTAGAATGGATCGTACGAATGAATTAGAATGGATCATACGAATGAATTAGAATGGATCGTACGAATGAATTAGAATGGATCATATGAATGAATTAGAATGGTTACATTCGTGCGAATGAATTAGAATGGATCGTACGAATGGATTAGAATGGATCGTACAAATGGATTAGAACGTATTGTACGAATGAATTAGAATAGATACATTTGTGCGAATGAATTAGATTGCATCGTAAGAATGAATTTGAATGCATTCCAATTCATTCGTATGATCTAATTCTAATCTATTCGTACGATCCATTCTAATTCATTCGTACGATCCATTCTAATCCATTCGTACGATCCATTCTAATTCATTCGTACGATCCATTCTAATTCATTCGCACGAATATATCCATTCTAATCCATTCTAATTCATTCGTACGATCCATTCTAATTCATTCGCACGAATGTAACCATTCTAATTCATTCGTACGATCCATTCTAATTCATTCGTACGATCCATTTTAATTCATTCCTATGATCCATTCTAATTCATTCGCACGAATTTATCCAATATAATTCATTCGTACAATGCGTTCTAATCCAGTCGTACGATCCATTCTAATCCATTCGTACGATCCATTCTAATTCATTCGCACGAATGTAACCATTCTAATTCATTCATATGATCCATTCTAATTCATTCGTACGATCCATTCTAATTCATTCGTATGATCCATTCTAATTCATTCGTACGATCCATTCATATTCATTTGCATGAATGTATCCATTCTAATTTATTCGTACGATCCAGTCTAATTCATTCGTACGATCCATTCAGATTCATTCGCACAAATGTATCCATTCGCACGATCCATTCTAATTCATTTGTACGATCTATTTTAACTCATTCGCATGATCCATTCTAATTCATTCTTATGATACAATCGTGCGAATGAATTAGAATGGATCGTACGAATGAATTAGAATGGATACATTCGAGCGAATGAATTAGAATGGATCGTACGAATGAATTAGAATGGATCATAGGAATGAATTAGAATGGATCGTGCAAATGAATTAGAAAGGATACATTCGTGCGAATGAATTAGAATAGATCATACGAATGAATTAGAATGGGTCGTACGAATGAATTAGAATGGATCGTGCGAATGAATTAGAATGGATAGTGCGAATGAATTAGAATGGATCGTGCGAATGAATTAGAATGGATTGTACGAATGAATTAGAATAGATCGTACGAATGAATTAGAATGGATCGTACGAATTAATTAGAATGGATCGTGCGAATGAATTAGAATGGATCGTACGAATGCATTAGAATGGATCGTACGAACGAATTAGAATGGATCGTATGAATAAATTAGAATGGATCATACGAATGAATTAGAATGGATCGTATGAATGAATTAGAATGGATTGTGCGAATGAATTAGAATGGATACATTTGTGCGATGAATAAGAATGGAGCGTACGAATGAATTAGAATGGAGCGTACGAATGAACTAGAATGGATACATTCGTAGGAATTGATTAGAATGGATCGTACGAATGGATTAGAATAGATCGTACGAATGGATTAGAATGGTTACATTCGTGCGAATGAATTAGAATAGATCATACGAATGAATTAGAATGGATCGTGCGAATGAATTAGAATGGATCGTACGATGCAATCTAATTCATTCGTACGATCCATTCTAATTCATTCGTATGATCAATTCTAATTCATTCGCACGATCCATTCTAATTCATTCTCACGAATGTAACCTCTCTAATTCATTTGTATGATCCGTTCTAATTCATTCGTACGATCCATTCTAATCCATTCGTACGATCCGATCTAATTCATTCGTACGATTTATTCTAATTCATTCTCACAAATGTAACCTTTCTAATTCATTTGTATGATCCATTCTAATTCATTCGTACGATCCATTCTAATCCATTCGTACGATCCAATCTAATTTATTCGCACGATCTATTCTAATTCATTCCTATGATCCATTCTAATTCATTCGCACGAATGTATCCATTCTAATTCATTTGCACGTTCCATTCTAATTCATTCCTATGATCCATTCTAATTTATTCGTACGATCCATTCTAATTCATTCGCTCGAATGTATCCATTCTAATTCATTCGTACGATTCATTCTAATTCATTCGTACGATCTATTCTAATGCATTCGTACGATTCATTCTAATTTATTCGCACGATCCATTCTATTTCATTCGTACGATCCATTCTAATTCATTCGCACGATCCATTCTAATCCATTTGTACGATCCATTCTAATCCATTCGTACGATCCATTCTAATCCGTTCGTACGATCCATTCTAATTCATTCGTACGAATGGATTAGAATGGATCGTACGAATGGATTAGAATGGATCGTACGAATGAATTAGAATGGATCGTACAAATGAATTAGAAAGGTTACATTTGTGAGAATGAATTAGAATGGATCGTACGAATGGATTAGAATGGATCGTACGAATGAATTAGAATGGATCGTACGAATGAATTAGAATGGTTACATTCGTACGAATGAATTAGAATGGTTACATTCGTGTGAATGAATTAGAATAGATCATACAAATGAATTAGAATGGATCGTACGAATGAATTAGAATGGATCGTACGAATGAATTAGAATGGATCGTGCAAATGAATTAGAATGGTTACATTCGTGAGACTGAATTAGAATGGATTGTACGAATGAATTAGAATTGATCATACGAATGAATTAGAATGGATCGTACGAATGAATTAGAATGGATCGTGCGAATGAATTAGAATGGATCGTTCGAATGAATTAGAATGGATATATTTGAACGAATAAATTAGAATAGATCGTAGGAATGAATTAGAATGGATCGTACGAATATATTAGAATGAATCATACGAATGAATTAGAATGGATACATTCGAGCGAATGAATTAGAATAGATCGTTGGAATGAATTAGAATGGATCATACGAATTAATTAGAATGGATCGTGCGAATGAATTAGAATGGATCGTACGAATGAATTAGAATGGATCGTACGAACGAATTAGAATGGATCGTACAAACGAATTAGAATGGATCGTATGAATGAATTAGAATGGATACATTCGAGCGAATGAATTACATTTGAGCGAATGAATTAGAATAGATCATACGAATGAATTAGAATGGGTCGTACGAATGAATTAGAATGGATCGTGCGAATGAATTAGAATGGATAGTGCGAATGAATTAGAATGGATCGTGCGAATGAATTAGAATGGATTGTACGAATGAATTAGAATAGATCGTACGAATGAATTAGAATGGATCGTACGAATTAATTAGAATGGATCGTGCGAATGAATTAGAATGGATCGTACGAATGCATTAGAATGGATCGTACGAACGAATTAGAATGGATCGTATGAATAAATTAGAATGGATCATACGAATGAATTAGAATGGATCGTATGAATGAATTAGAATGGATTGTGCGAATGAATTAGAATGGATACATTTGTGCGATGAATAAGAATGGAGCATACGAATGAATTAGAATGGAGCGTACGAATGAACTAGAATGGATACATTCGTAGGAATGGATTAGAATGGATCGTACGAATGGATTAGAATAGATCGTACGAATGGATTAGAATGGTTACATTCGTGCGAATGAATTAAAATAGATCATACGAATGAATTAGAATGGATCGTGCGAATGAATTAGAATGGATCGTACGATGCAATCTAATTCATTCGTACGATCCATTCTAATTCATTCGTATGATCAATTCTAATTCATTCGCACGATCCATTCTAATTCATTCTCACGAATGTAACCTCTCTAATTCATTTGTATGATCCGTTCTAATTCATTCGTACGATCCATTCTAATCCATTCGTACGATCCATTCTAATCCATTCGTACGATTCATTCTAATTCATTCTCACAAATGTAACCTTTCTAATTCATTTGTATGATCCATTCTAATTCATTCGTACGATCCATTCTAATCCATTCGTACGATCCAATCTAATTTATTCGCACGATCTATTCTAATTCATTCCTACGATCCATTCTAATTCATTCGCACGAATGTATCCATTCTAATTCATTTGCACGTTCCATTCTAATTCATTCCTATGATCCATTCTAATTCATTCGTACGATCTATTCTAATTCATTCGCTCGAATGTATCCATTCTAATTCATTCGTACGATCCATTCTAATTCATTCGTACGATCCATTCTAATTCATTCGTACGATCTATTCTAATGCATTCGTACGATTCATTCTAATTTATTCGCACGATCCATTCTATTTCATTCGTACGATCCATTCTAATTCATTCGCACGATCCATTCTAATCCATTTGTACGATCCATTCTAATCCATTCGTACGATCCATTCTAATCCGTTCGTACGATCCATTCTAATTCATTCGTACGAATGGATTAGAATGGATCGTACGAATGGATTAGAATGGATCGTACGAATGAATTAGAATGGATCGTACAAATGAATTAGAAAGGTTACATTTGTGAGAATGAATTAGAATGGATCGTACGAATGGATTAGAATGGATCGTACGAATGGATTAGAATGGATCGTACGAATGAATTAGAATGGATCGTACGAATGAATTAGAATGGTTACATTCGTACGAATGAATTAGAATGGTTACATTCGTGTGAATGAATTAGAATAGATCATACAAATGAATTAGAATGGATCGTACGAATGAATTAGAATGGATCGTACGAATGAATTAGAATGGATCGTGCAAATGAATTAGAATGGTTACATTCGTAAGACTGAATTAGAATGGATTGTACGAATGAATTAGAATTGATCATACGAATGAATTAGAATGGATCGTACGAATGAATTAGAATGGATCGTGCGAATGAATTAGAATGGATCGTTCGAATGAATTAGAATGGATATATTTGAACGAATAAATTAGAATAGATCGTAGGAATGAATTAGAATGGATCGTACGAATGTATTAGAATGAATCATACGAATGAATTAGAATGGATACATTCGAGCGAATGAATTAGAATAGATCATTGGAATGAATTAGAATGGATCATACGAATTAATTAGAATGGATCGTGCGAATGAATTAGAATGGATCGTACGAATGAATTAGAATGGATCGTACGAACGAATTAGAATGGATCGTACAAACGAATTAGAATGGATCGTATGAATGAATTAGAATGGATACATTCGAGCGAATGAATTACATTTGAGCGAATGAATTAGAATAGATCATACGAATGAATTAGAATGGATCGTGCGAATGAATTTGAATAGATCGTACGAATGAATTAGAATGGATCGAACGAATGAATTAGAATGGATACATTCGAGCGAATGAATTAGAATAGATCGTAGGAATGAATTAGAATGGATTATATGAATGAATTAGAATGGATCGTGCGAATGAATTAGATGGATTGTACGAATAAAATAGAATGGATACATTCGTGCGAATGAATTAGAATGGATCGGACGAATGAATTAGAATGGATCGTACGATTCATTCTAATTCATTCGTACGATCCATTCTAATGCATTCGTACGATTCATTCTAATTCATTCGCACGATCCATTCTAATTCATTCGTATGATCCATTCTAATTTATTCATACGATCCATTCTAATTCATTCATACGATCCATTCTAATTCATTCGTTTGATCCATTCTAATTCATTCGTACGATCCATTCTAATTCATTCGCACGATCCATTCTAATTTATTCCTATGATCCATTCTAATTCATTCGCACGAATGTAACCATTCTAATTCATTTGTATGATCCATTATAATTCATTCGTACGAATGAATTAGAATGGATACATTCGAGCGAATGAATTAGAATGGATTAGAAAGGTTACATTTGTGAGAATGAATTAGAATGGATCGTACGAATGAATTAGAATGGATCGTACAAATGGATGAGAATGGATCGTACGAATGAATTAGAATGGATCATACAAATGAATTAGAAAGGTTACATTCGTGAGAATGAATTAGAATGGATCGTGCGAATTAATTAGAATGGATCGTACGAATGAATTTGAATGGATACATTTGTGCGAATGAATCTGAATGGATTGTATGAATGAATTACAATGGATCGTACGAATGAATTAGAATGGATCGTATGAATGAATTAGAAAAGCTCATAAGAATGAGTTACAATGAATCGTACGAATGAATTAGAATGGTTACATTCGTGCGAATGAATTAGAATAGATCGTATGAATGAATTAGAATGGATCGTATGAATAAATTAGAAAGGATCGTGATGGATACATTCGTGCGAATGAATTAGAAAGGAGACATTCGTGCGAATGGATTAGAATGGATTGTGCGAATGAATTAGAATGGATCGTGCGAATTAATTAGAATGGATCGTGCGAATTAATTAGAATGGATCGTGCGAATGAATTAGAATGGATACATTCGGGCGAATGAATTAGAATGGATTGTGCGAATGAATTAGAACGGATTGTGCGAATGAATTAGAATGCATTGTACGAATGAATTAGAATGGATCGTGCGAATGAACTAGAATGGATACATACATTCATGCGAATGAATTAGAATGGATCGTATGAATGAGTTAGAATAGATCGTATAAATGAATTAGAATGGATATATTCGAGTGAATGAATTAGAATGGATCATATGAAAGAATTAGAATGGATCATACGAATGAATTAGAATGGATCGTGCGAATGAATCAGAATGGATCATACGAATGAATTAGAATGGATCGTACGAATGAATTAGAATGGATCGTACGAATGAATTAGAATGGATCATGTGAATGAATTAGAATGGATCGTACGAATGAATTAGAATAGATCGTGCGAATGAATTAGAATGGATCATACAAATGAATTAGAAAGGTTGCATTCGTGAGAATGAAATAGAATGGATCGTACGAATGAATTAGAATGGATCATGTGAATGAATTTGAATGGATCGTACGAATGAATAAGAATGGATCTTACGAATGAATTAGAATGGATACATTCGAGCGAATGAATTAGAATAGATCGTAAGAATGAATTAGAATGGATCATACGAATGAATTAGAATGGATCATGCGAATGAATTACAATGGATCGTACGAATGAATTAGAATGGATACATTCATACGATCCATTCTAATTCATTCGTACAATCCATTCTAATTCATTCGTACGATCCATTCGAATTCATTCGCACGATCCATTCTAATTCGTTCATACGATCCATTCTAATTCATTCGCACGATCCATTCTAATTCATTCTCACAAATGTAACCTTTCTAATTCATTTGTATGATCCATTCTAATTCATTCGTATGATCCATTCTAATCCATTCGTACGATCCATTCTAATCCATTCGTACGATCCATTCTAATCCATTCGTACGATCCATTCTAATCCATTCGTACGCTCCATTCTTATTCATTCGCACAATCCATTCGTACGATCCATTCTAATCCATTCGTACGATCCGTTCTAATTCATTCATACGATCCATTCTAATTCATTCTCACAAATGTAACCTTTCTAATTCATTTGTACGATTCATTCTAATTCATTCGTACGATCCATTCTAATTCATTCGTACGATCCATTCTAATTCATTCGCACGATCCATTCTAATTCATTCGCTCGAATGTATCCATTCTAATTCATTCATACGATCCATTCTAATGCATTCGTACGATTCATTCTAATTCATTCGTACGATCCATTCTAATTCATTCGTATGATCTATTCTAATTCATTCACACGAATGTAACCATTCTAATCCATTCGTACGATCTATTCTAATACATTCGTACGATCCATTCTAATCCATTCCTACGAATGTATCCATTCTAGTTCATTCGTACGCTCCATTCTAATTCATTCATACGCTCCATTCTTATTCATCGCACAAATGTATCCATTCTAATTTATTCGCACAATCCATTCTAATTCATTCGTACGATCCATTCTAATTCATTCGTATGATCCATTCTAGCTCATTCGGTGGAACCATTCTAATTCATTCGTACGATCCATTCTAATTTATTCGCACGATCCATTCTAATTCATTCGTACGATCTATTCTAATTCATTCGCACGAATGTAACCATTCTAATTCATTCGTACGATTCATTCATTCGTATGAGCTATTCTAATTCATTCGTACGATCCACTCTAATTCATTCGTACGATCCATTCTAATCCATTCGTACAATCCATTCTAATTCATTCGTACGATCCATTCTAATTCATTCTCATAAATGTAACCTTTCTAATTCATTTGTACGATGCATTCTAATTCATTCGTATGATCCATTCTAATCCATTCGTACGATCTATTCTAATTCATTCTAATTCATTCGTACGATCCATTTGTATGATCCATTCTAATTCATTCGCACAAATGTATCCATTTTAATTCATTCGTACAATCCATTCTACTTTATTCATACGATCCATTCTAATTCATTCATACGATCCATTCTAATTCATTCATACGATCCATTCTAATTCATTCGCATGAATATATCTATTCTAATTCATTCGTATGAACCATTCTAATGTATTCGCACGATCTATTCTAATTCATTCGTACGATCCATTCTAATTCATTCGCACGATCCATTCTAATTTATTCGTACGATCCATTCTAATTCATTCGTACAATCTATTCTAATTCATTCGCACAATCCATTCTAATTCATTCGTACGATCCATTCTCACGAATGTAACCTTTCTAATTCGTTTGTATGATCCATTCTAATTCATTCGTACCAATCAATTTGAATGGATCGTACGAATGAATTAGAATAGATCGTACGAATGAATTAGAATGGATCGTATGAATAAATTAGAATGGATCGTGCGAATGAATTAGAATAGATCGTACGAATGAATTAGAATAGATCGTGCGAATAAATTAGAATGGATCATACGAATGAATTAGAATAGATATATTTATGCGAATGAATTAGAATGGATCGTACGAATGAATTAGAATGGATCGTGCGAATGAATTAGAATGGATCGTATGAATAAATTAGAATGGATCGTACAAATGAATTAAAATGGATACATTTGTGCGAATGAATTAGAATGGATCATACGATTAAATTTGAATGGATCGTACGAATAAATTAGAATGGATACATTTGTGCGATGAATAAGAATGGAGCATACGAATGAATTAGAATGGAGCGTACTAATGAACTAGAATGGATACGTTCATTCGAATGAATTAGAATGGATCATATGAAAGAATTAGAATGGATCGTGCGAATGAATTAGAAAGGATCGTACCAATGAATTAGAATGTATATATTCGTGCGAATGAATTAGAATGGATCGTACGAATGAATTAGACTGGATCGTATGAATAAATTAGAATGGATACATTCATGCAGATGAATTAGAATGGATCGTACTAATGAATTAGAATGGATCATACGAATGAATTAGAATGGATCGTACGAATGAATTAGAATGGATCATATGAATGAATTAGAATGGTTACATTCGTGCGAATGAATTAGAATGGATCGTACGAATGGATTAGAATGGATCGTAGGAATGGATTAGAACGTATTGTACGAATGAATTAGAATAGATACATTTGTGCGAATGAATTAGATTGCATCGTAAGAATGAATTTGAATGCATTCCAATTCATTCATATGATCTAATTCTAATCTATTCGTACGATCCATTCTAATTCATTCGTACGATCCATTCTAATCCATTCGTACGATCCATTCTAATTCATTCGTACGATCCATTCTAATTCATTCACACGAATATATCCATTCTAATCCATTCTAATTCATTCGTACGATCCATTCTAATTCATTCGCACGAATGTAACCATTCTAATTCATTCGTACGATCCATTCTAATTCATTCGTACGATCCATTCAAATTCATTCCTATGATCTATTCTAATTCATTTGCACGAATGTATCCATTATAATTCATTCGTACAATGCGTTCTAATCCAGTCGTACGATCCATTCTAATCCATTCGTACGATCCATTCAAATTAATTCGCACGAATGTAACCATTCTAATTCATTCATATGATCCAATATAATTCATTCGTACGATCCATTCTAATTCATTCGTATGATCCATTCTAATTCATTCGTACGATCCATTCTAATTCATTTGCATGAATGTATCCATTCTAATTTATTCGTACGATCCAGTCTAATTCATTCGTACGATCCATTCAGATTCATTCGCACAAATGTATCCATTCGCACGATCCATTCTAATTCATTTGTACGATCTATTTTACTTCATTCGCATGATCCATTCTAATTCATTCGTATCATACATTCGTGCGAATGAATTAGAATGGATCATACGAATGAATTAGAATGGATACATTCGAGCGAATGAATTAGAATGGATCGTACGAATGAATTAGAATGGATCATAGGAATGAATTAGAATGGATCGTGCAAATGAATTAGAATGGATACATTCGTGCGAATGAATTAGAATAGATCATACGAATGAATTAGAATGGGTCGTACGAATGAATTAGAATGGATCGTGCGAATGAATTAGAATGGATAGTGCGAATGAATTAGAATGGATCGTGCGAATGAATTAGAATGGATTGTACGAATGAATTAGAATGGATCGTACGAATGAATTAGAATGGATCGTACGAATTAATTAGAATGGATCGTGCGAATGAATTAGAATGGATCGTACGAATGCATTAGAATGGATCGTACGACCGAATTAGAATGGATCGTACGAATGAATTAGAATGGATACATTCGAGTGAATGAATTAGAATGGATCGTACGAATGAATTAGAATGGATCATAGGAATGAATTAGAATGGATCATGCAAATGAATTAGAATGGATCGTATGAATGAATTAGAATGGATAGTATGAATGAATTAGAATGGATCGTACGAATGAATAAGAATGGATACATTCGAGCGAATGAATTAGAATGGATCGTACGAATGAATTAGAATGGATCATAGGAATGAATTAGAATGGATCGTGCAAATGAATTAGAATGGATACATTCGTGCGAATGAATTAGAATAGATCATACGAATGAATTAGAATGGGTCGTACGAATGAATTAGAATGGATCGTGCGAATGAATTAGAATGGATAGTGCGAATGAATTAGAATGGATCGTGCGAATGAATTAGAATGGATTGTACGAATGAATTGGAATGGATCGTACGAATGAATTAGAATGGATCGTACGAATTAATTAGAATGGATCGTGCGAATGAATTAGAATGGATCGTACGAATGCATTAGAATGGATCGTACGACCGAATTAGAATGGATCGTACGAATGAATTAGAATGGATACATTCGAGTGAATGAATTAGAATGGATCGTACGAATGAATTAGAATGGATCATAGGAATGAATTAGAATGGATCATGCAAATGAATTAGAATGGATCGTACGAATGAATTAGAATGGATCGTATGAATGAATTAGAATGGATCGTACGAATTAATTAGAATGGATACATTTGTGAGAATGAATTAGAATGGATCGTACGAATGAATTAGAATGGATCGTACGAATGAATTTGAATGGATCGAACAAATGAATTAGAATGGATACATTCGAACGAATGAATTAGAATAGATCGTAGGAATGAATTAGAATGGATCGTGCGAATGAATTAGAATGGATCGTGCGAACGAATTAGAATGGATTGTACGAATGAATTAGAATGGATCGAACGAATGAATTAGAATGGATACATTCGAGCGAATGAATTATAATAGATCGTAGGAATGAATTAGAATGGACCATACGAATGAATTATAATGGATCGTACGAATGAATTAGAATGAATCGTACGAACGAATTAGAATGGATCGTACGAATGAATTAGAATGGATCGTACGAACGAATTAGAATGGATCGTACAAATGAATTAGAATGGATACATTCGAGCGAATGAATTAGAATGGATCATACGAATGAATTAGAATGGATCATTAGAATGAATTAGAATGGATTATGCGAATGAATTAGAATGGATCGTACGAATGAATTAGAATGGATTGTGCGAATGTATCTATTCTAATTCATTTATATGATCCATTCTAATTCATTCGTATGATCCATTCTAATTCATTCGTACGATCCATTCTAATTCATTTGCATGAATGTATCCATTCTAATTTATTCGTACGAATGAATTAGAATGGATCGTACGAACGAATTAGAATTAGAATGGTTACATTCGTGCGAATGAATTGGAATGGATCGTACAAATGGATTAGAATGGATCGTACGAATGGATTAGAACGGATTGTACGAATGAATTAGAATAGATACATTTGTGCGAATGAATTAGATTGCATCGT
Organism: Chamaelirium japonicum; assembly: GCA_947650365.1. Taxonomy (NCBI): domain Eukaryota; kingdom Viridiplantae; phylum Streptophyta; class Magnoliopsida; order Liliales; family Melanthiaceae; genus Chamaelirium; species Chamaelirium japonicum. Next base: position 16,156,789 of record OX393559.1, on the reverse strand, counting down.
ACGAATGAATTTGAATGGATTGTACGAATGAATTAGAATGGGTCGTACGAATGAATTAGAATGGATCATGCGAATGAATTAGAATGGATCGTATGAATGAATAAGAATGGATCATATGAATGAATTTGAATGGATTGTACGAATGAATTAGAATGGATCGTACGAATGAATTAGAATGGATCATATGAATAAATTAGAAAGGATCGTACGAATGAATTTAAATGGATACATTTGTGCGAATGAGTTATAATGGATCGTACGAATGAATTAGAATGGATCGTGCGAATGAATTAGAATGGATCGTACGAATAAATTAGAATGGATCGTGCGAATGAATTAGAATGGATCGTACGAATGAATTAGAATGGATCCACCGAATGAGTTAGAATGGATCATACGAATGAATTAGAATGGATCGTACGAATGAATTAGAATGGATACATTCGAGCGAATGAATTAGAATAGATCGTAGGAATGAATTAGAATGGATCATACGAATGAATTAGAATGGATCGTGCGAATGAATTAGAATGGATTGTACAAATGAATTAGAATGGATACATTCAAGCGAATGAATTAGATTAGATCGTAGGAAAGAATTAGAATGGATCATACGAATGAATTAGAATGGATCGTGCGAATGAATTAGAATGGATTGTACGAATGAATTAGAATGGATACATTTGTGCGAATGAATTAGAATGGATCGGACGAATGAATTAGAATGGATCGTACGATTCATTCTAATTCATTCGTACGATCCATTCTAATGCATTCGTACGATTCATTCTAATTCATTCGCACGATCCATTCTAATTCATTCGTAAGATCTATTCTAATTCATTCGCACGATCCATTCTAATCCATTCGTACGATCCATTCTAATCCATTTGTACGATCCATTCTAATCCATTCGTACAATCCATTCTAATTCATTCCTATGTATCCATTCTAATTCATTTGTACGATCTGTTGGGGGTAGACAGAAACCACATATCTTGGGTAGCATTGCAAACGCATCTGAGATAAGAGTTCTCGAGGGAGCCCGTCCAAAAAGCTCGCCCTCCCAGCCCATCAGGAGCTCGCCGCCCCACAGGGAGCTGGATGGACACCTTGTATCTGAGTGCAGCTCGCCTCTCCCAACCCCTCAGGAGCTCGCCCCGCAGGGAGCTGGATGGACACCTTGTATCTGAGTGCAGCTCGCAGGAGTTCGCTCCCCCGTGCTCACCAAATCACCTTGACAGGGAGCGAGATCCACATTAGGCTGAAAGGGCCCAGGCCAAGAGCGCTCTTAAGAGCTCGCCTGAGCTCGATGGAGCTCGCCTGAGATCGCCCAGAAGCTCGCTCAGGAGCTCGCCTGAGCTCGATGGAGCTCGCCTGAGATCGCCCGGAAGCTCGCTCAGGAGCTCGCCCCGCAGCTCGCCAAGCTCACCCAGGAGCTCGCCTAAGCTCGCTCAGGAGCTCGCCCTGGAGTTCGCCAAGCCCGCGCGAGAACTCGCCGGCAGTGATAGCGGGAGTTAGACCGTCATGCATAACGAAGACACCGGCATCGCGAACGCCCCTAGCTCGCGCAGGAGCTCGCCCCTAGCTCGCTCAGGAGCTCGCCCAAGCTCGCCAGAATTCCCCAGTTTATCGAGGAGGTTGCTCCCGTGAGGTCCGACTCTTGATAGATGTGGAAGAGAAGGCGGAGCAATGGAGGGCGAGCTCACCTTAGCTCCCCGTCGGAGGTCACCCACAATGTATGAGGGGATGCCAGGTGGCAAAACCCCACGGAAGCTACGTGGACAAACGTGGTCCACGGAAGCTCGCTCGAATCAGTTCGAGACCTCCCAGACTTGAACATTCCAGAAGGGCCACCTGGCCACGACAAGAAAGATTCCCTCCCCCACTCAAACCGCCTGGCAGGCCTGACGACAGAATGTCAGGGCGCGAGTACCAAGGACTGTCAGACCCACGCGAGCCAGAACGTGGGGGGTCTAGAAGGCGCCGGAAGAATCTCCACGTGTCGGGCCACGGTAGGCCGCCGATTGCTATAAATGCTCACCCCCAGGCTCCATAGTACAGGTTCAAAATCCCTTTTCCTTCCTCTTTGGTCCATTACAGCTCGCCGATGTGCCACTGTGACTGACTTGAGCGTCGGAGGGTCTGCGCTCCTGAGGGAGCCAGCCGTTCTCACGTTCTCTTTTCTTTGTCTTGCAGGCAGCCCGCACGGACCAGCGAAAAATCCCCCGAACACGATCCATTCTAATTCTTTCATACAATCCATTCTAATTCATTCGCACGATCCATTCTAATTCATTCGTATGATCCATTCTAATTCATTCCTACGATCTATTCTAATTCATTCGCTTGAATGTATCCATTCTAATTCATTCGTACAATCCATTCTAATCCTTTCGTACGATCCATTCCAATTCATTCGCACGAATGTAACCATATGGATCGTACGAATAAATTAGAATAGATACATTCGTGCGAATGAATTAGAATGGATCGTACAAATGAATTAGAATGGATCATATGAATGAATTAGAATGGATCATGCGAATGAATTAGAATGGATTGTACGAATGAATTAGAATGGATACATTTGTGCGAATGAATTAGAATGGATCGTGCGAATGAATTAGAATGGATCGTACGAATGGATTAGAATGCATCGTACGAATGAATCAGAATGGATCGTACGAACGAATTAGAATGGTTACATTCGTGCGAATGAATTAGAATGGATCGTACGAATGGATTAGAATGGATCGTACGAATGTATTAGAATGGATCGTACGAATGAATTAGAATGGATCGTACAAATGAATTAGAAAGGTTACATTTGTGAGAATGAATTAGAATGGATCGTACGAATGGATTAGAATGGATCGTACGAATGGTTTAGAATAGATCGTATGAATGGATTAGAATGGCTCGTACGAATGAATTAGAATGGATCATACAAATGAATTAGAAAGGTTACATTCGTGAGAATGAATTAGAATGGATCGTGCGAATGAATTAGAATGGATCGTACAAATGAATTAGATTGCATCGTACAATCCATTCTAATTCATTCGCTCGAACCATTCTAATTCATTCGTATGATCAATTCTAATTCATTCGCACGATCCGTTCTAATTCATTCGTACGATCCATTCTAATTCATTCGCACGAATGTAACTATTCTAATTCATTCGTACGGTCCATTCTAATTCATTCCTACGATCCATTCTAATTCATTCGAACGAATGTATCCATTCTAATTCATTTGCACGATCTATTCTAATCCATTCGTACGATCCATTCTAATCCATTCGTATGATCCATTCTAATTCATTCGTACGCTCCATTCTTATTCATCGCACAAATATATCCATTCTAATTCATTCGTACGATCCATTCTAATTCATTCGCACGATCGATTCTAATTCATTCGTATGATCCATTCTAATTCATTCGTACGATCCATTCTAATTCTTTCGTACGATCCATTCTTATTCATTCGCACGATCTATTCTAATTCATTCGTACAATCCATTCTAATTCATTCGTACCATCCATTCTAATTCATTCGCACTATCCATTCTAATTCATTCGTACGATCCATTCTAATTCATTCGTACGATCCATTCTAATTCATTCGTACAAATGTATCCATTCTAATTCATTCGTACGATCCATTCTAATTCGTTCATATGATCTATTCTAATTCATTCGCACGAATGTATCCATTCTAATTCATTCGCACGATCCATTCTAATCCATTCGTACGATCCATACTAATTCATTCTCACGAATGTAACCTTTCTAATTCATTTGTATGATCCATTCTAATTCATTCGTACGATCCATTCTAATTCATTCGCACGATCCATTCTAATTCATTCGAATGATCCATTCTAATTCATTCGTACGATTCATTCTAATTCATTCACACGATCCATTCTAAGTCATTCCTACGATCTATTCTAATTCATTCGTACGATCCATTCTAATCCATTTGTACGATCCATTCTAATTCATTCGCACGAATGTAACCATTCTAATTCGTTCGTACGATCCATTCTAATTCATTCGTATGATCCATTCTAATCCATTCGTATGATCCATTCTAATTCATTCGCATGATCCATTCTAATTCATTCGCACAAATGTATCCATTCTAATTTATTCGTACAATCCATTCTAATTCATTCGTACGAATAAATTAGAATGGATACATTCATGCAAATGAATTAGAATGGATCGTACGAATAAATTAGAATGGATACATTCATGCAAATGAATTAGAATGGATCATACGAATGAATTAGAATGGATCATACGACTGAATTAGAATGGATCTTACGAATGGGTTAGAATGAATCGTACGAATGCATTAGAATGGATACATTCGAGCGAATGAATTAGAATGGATCGTACGAATGAATTACAATGGATCATACGAATGAATTAGAATGGATTGTGCGAACGTATCTATTCTAATTCATTCATATGATCCATTCTAATTCATTCGTACGATCCATTCTAATTCATTCGTATGATCCATTCTAATTCATTCATACGATCCATTCTAATTCATTTGCATGAATGTATCCATTCTAATTTATTCGTACGAATGAATTAGAATGGATCGTATGAACGAATTAGAATGGATCATAGGAACGAATGTATTCATTCATACGATTCATTCTAATCCATTCGTACGATCCATTCGTACGATCCATTCTAATTCATTCGTCCGATTCATTCTAATTCATTCGCACGAATGTATCCATTCTAATTCAATCGTACAATCCATTCTAATTCATTCGCACGATCCATTCTAATTCATTCGTATAATCCATTCTAATTCATTCCTACGATCTATTCTAATTCATTCGCTCGAATGTATCCATTCTAATTCATTCGTTCGATCCATTCTAATTCATTCGTATGATCCATTCTAATTCATTCGCACAATTCATTCTAATTCATTTGTATGATCCATTCTAATTCATCGCACGATCCATTCTAATTCATTCGCTCGAATGTATCCATTCTAATTCATTCGTACGATCCATTCTGATGCATTCGTACGATCCATTCTAATTCGTTCGTACGATCCATTCTAATTTATTCGTTCAAATATATCCATTCTAATTCATTCGTACGATCCATTCTAATTCATTCGCACGATCCATTCTAATTCATTCGTACGATCCGTTCTAATTCATTCGTACGATCCATTCTAATTCATTCCTACGATCCATTCTAATTCATTCGCACGTATTATCCATTCTAATTCATTTGCACGATCCAATCTAATTCATTCCTATGATCCATTCTAATTCATTTGTATGATACATTCATACGACTGAATTAGAATGGATTGTAAGAATGAATTAGAATTGATCATACGAATGAATTAGAATGGATCGTACGAATGAATTAGAATGGATTGTGCGAATGAATTAGAATGGATCGTACGAATGAATTAGAATGGATATATTTGAACGAATTAATTAGAATGGATCGTACGAATGAATTAGAATGGATCGTACGAATGCATTAGAATAGATCATACGAATGAATTAGAATGGATACATTCGAGCGAATGAATTAGAATGGATCGTGCGATGAATTAGAATGGATCATACAAATGAATTAGAATGGATTGTGCGAATGAATTAGAATGGATCGTACGAATGAATTAGAATGGATATATTTGAACGAATAAATTAGAATGGATCGTACGAACAAATTAGAATGGATCGTATGAATGAATTAGAATGGATCAAACGAATGTATTAGAATGGATACATTCGAGCGAATGAATTAGAATGGATCGTGCGATGAATTAGAATGGATCATACAAATGAATTAGAATGAATCGTACGAATGAATTAGAATGAATCGTATGAATGAATTAGAATGGATCGTGCGAATGAATTTGAATGGATAGTACGAATGAATTAGAATGGATCGTACAAATGAATTAGAATGGATACATTTGTGCGAATGGATCATAGGAATGAATTAGAATGGATCGTACGAATGAATTAGAATGGATTGTACGAATGAATTGGAATGGATACATTCGTGCGAATGAATTAGAATGGATCGTACCAATGAATTAGAATGGATACATTCGAGCGAATGAATTAGAATGGATCGTACGAATGAATTAGAATGGATCATAGGAATGAATTAGAATGGATCGTGCAAATGAATTAGAATGGATTCATTCGTGCGAATGAATTAGAATGGATCAAACGAATGAATTAGAATGGATCGTACGAATGAATTAGAATGGATTGTGCGAATGAATTAGAATGGATCGTATGAATGGATTAGAATGGATACATTTGTGCGAATGAATTAGAATGGATCGTACGAATGAATTAGAATGGATCGTGCGAATGAATTTGAATGGAACGTACGAATGAATTAGAATAGATCGTACGAATAAATTAGAATGGATCATATGAATGAATTAGAATGGATCGTACGAATGGATTAGAACGCATTATACGAATTAATTAGAATGGTTACATTCATGCAAATGAATTAGAATGGATCATACGAATGAATTAGAATGGATCATACGAATGAATTAGAATGGATCGTACGAATCAATTAGAATGGATCGTGCGAATGAATTAGAATGGAGCGTGCGAATAAATTAGAATAGATACATTCGTACAAATGAATTAGAATAGATCGTACGAATGAATTAGAATGGATCGTACGAATGAATTAGAATGGTTACATTCGTGCGAATGAATTTGAATGGATCATACGAATGAATTAGAATGGATCAAACGAATGAATTAGAATGGATACATTCGAGTGATTGAATTAGAATAGATCGTAGGAATAAATTAGAATGGATCGTATGAATGGATTAGAATGGATCGTACGAATGAATTAGAATGGATCGTACGAATGAATTAGAATAGCTCATACGAATGAATGAATCGTACGAATGAATTAGAATGGATCGTACGATCCATTCTAATCCATTCGTACGATCTATTCTAATTCATTCGCACGAATGTAACCATTCTAATTCATTCGTACGATCCATTCTAATTCATTTCTACGATCTATTCTAATTCATTCGCTCGAATATATCCATTCTAATTCATTCGTTTGATCCATTCTAATTCATTCGTACGATCCATTCAAATTCATTCGAATGATCCATTCTAATTTATTTGTACGATCCATTCTAATTCATTCTCACGAATGTAACCTTCCAAATTCATTTGTACGATCCATTCTAATTCATTCGTACGATCCATTCTAATCCATTCGTACGATCCGTTCTAATCCATTCGTACGATCCATTCTAATTCATTCGCACGAATGTAACTATTCTAATTCATTCGTACGATCCATTCTAATTCATTCTTACGATCCATTCTAATTCATTCGCATGAATGTATCCGTTCTAATTCATTTGCATGATCCATTCTAATTCATTCCTATGATCCATTCTAATTCATTCGTACGATCCATTCTAATTCATTCGCTCGAATGTAACCATTCTAATTCATTCGTACGATCCATTCTAATTCGTTCATACGATCCATTCTAATTCGTTCGTACGATCCATTCTAATTCTTTCGTACGATCCATTCTAATTCATTCGTCCGATCAAATCTAATTCATTCGCACGAATGTATTAGAATGGATATAATTCAATCACTCAAATTTAACCTTTCTAATTAGAATGGATCGTACAAATGAATTAGAATGAATCATACGAATGAATTAGAATGGATCGTACGAATGAATTAGAATGGATACATTCGAGCGAATGAATTAGAATGGATCGTACGAATGAATTAGAATGGATCATAGGAATGAATTAGAATGGATCGTGCAAATGAATTAGAATGGATAGATTCGTGCGAATGAATTAGAATGGATCATACGAATGAATTAGAATGGATCGTGCGAATGAATTAGAATAGATAGTGTGAATGAATTAGAATGGATCGTACGAATGAATTAGAATGGATCGTACGAATGGATTAGAATGGATCGTAGGAATGGATTAGAATGGATCATACAAATGAATTAGAAAGGTTACATTCGAGAGAATGAATTAGAATGGATCGTGCAAATGAATTAGAATGGATCATAGGAATGAATTAGAATGGATCGTGCAAATGAATTAGAATGGATCGTACGAATGGATTAGAATGGATCGTATCGTACGATCGAATTAGAATGGATCGTGCGAATGAATTAGAATGGATCGTACGAATGATTTAAAATGGATACATTTGTACGAATGAATTAGAATAAATCATACGAATGAATTAGAATGGATCATACGAATGAATTAGAATACATCATGTGAATGAATTAGAATGGATCATACGTTTGAATTAGATTGGATTGTGCGAATGAATTAGAATGGATACATTCGTGCGAATGAATTAGAATAGATCGTATGAATGAATTAGAATGGATCGTACGAATAAATTAGAATGGATCGTGCGAATGAATTTGAATGGATCGTGCGAATGAATTAGAATGTATCGAAAACGAATGAAGTAGAATGGAAACATTCGTGCGAATGAATTAGAATGGATTGTACGAATGAATTAGAATGAATCATATGAATGAATTAGAATGGATCGTGCGAATGAATTTGAATGGATCGTACGAATGAATTGGAATAAATCGTACGATCGATCCATTCTAATTTATTCGCACGATCTATTCTAATTCATTCGCACGAATGTATCCATTCTAATTCATTCCTACGATCTATTCTAATTTAGAATGGATCATATGAATGAATTAGAATAGATCATAGGAATGAATTAGAATGGATGATACGAATGAATTAGAATGGATCGTGCGAATGAATTAGAATTGATCATACGAATGAATTAGAATGGATCAGACGAACGAATAAGAATGGATACATTTGTATGAATGAATTAGAATGGATCGTACGAATGAATTAGAATGGGTCGTACGAATGAATTAGAATGGATCAGACGAATGAATTAGAATGAATCGTACGATCCATTCTAATTCATTCTTACAAATGTAACCTTTCTAATTCATTTGTACGATCCATTCTAATTCATTCGTACGATACATTCTAATTCATTCGCACAATCCATTCTAATTCATTCGTATGATCCATTCTAATTCATTCGCACGATTCATTCTAATTCATTCGTACGATCCATTCTAATTCATTCGCTCGAATGTAACCATTCTAATTCATTCGTACGATCCATTCTAATTCATTCCTACGATCCATTCTAATTCATTCTCACGAATGTATCCATTCTAATTCATTTGCACGATCCATTCTAATTCACTCGTACGATCCATTCTAATTCACTCCTATGATCATACGAATTTATTCGCAAGAATGTATCCATTCTAATTTATTCGTACGAATGTATCCATTCTAATTCATTCGCACGATCCATTCTAATTCATTCGTACGATCGATCCATTCTAATTTATTCGCACGATCTATTCTAATTCATTCGCTCGAATATATCCATTCTAATTCATTCGTACGATCCATTCTAATTCATTCGTATGATCCATTCTAATTCATTCGCTCGAATATATCCATTCTAATTCATTCGTACGATCCATTCTAATTCATTCGTACAATCCATTCTAATTCTTTCGCACGAATGAATTTGAATGGATCGTACGAATGAATTAGAATGGATCGTACGAATGAATTAGAATGGATACATTCGTGCGAATGAATTAGAATAGATTGTGCGAATAAATTAGAATGGATCGATCGTAGAAATGAATTAGAATGGATCGAACGAATGAATTAGAATGGATACATTCGACCGGAATGAATTAGAATGGATCGTACGATCCATTCTAATTCATTCTCACAAATGTATCCATTCTAATTTATTCGTACGATCCATTCTAATTCATTCGCATGATCCATTCTAATTCATTCCTATGATCCATTCTAATTCATTCGCACGAGTGTAACCATTCCAATTCATTCATACGATCCATTCTAATTTATTCCTACGATCCATTCTAATTCATTCGCACGAATGTATCTATTCTAATTCATTTGCACGATCCATTCTAATTCCTTCCTATGATCCATTCTAATTCATTCGTACGATCCATTCTAATTCATTCGCTCGAATGTATCCATTCTAATTCATTCGTACGATCCATTCTAATTCATTTCTACGATCGATCCATTCTAATTTATTCGCACAATCTATTCTAATTCATTCGCACGAATGTATCCATTCTAATTCATTCGTACGATCCATTCTAATTCATTCGTACGATCCATTCTAATTCATTCTCACAAATGTATCCATTCTAATTCATTCGTATGATCCATTCTAATTCATTCGCACGATCCATTCTAATTCATTCGCACGAATATATCCATTCTAATTCATTCGCATGCTCCATTCTAATTCATTCCTATGATCTATTCTAATTCATTCGTACGATCCATTCTAATTCATTCTCACAAATGTAACCTTTCTAATTCATTTGTACGATCAATTCTAATCCATTTGTACGATCCATTCTAATCCATTCGTACGATCCATTGTAATCCATTCGTACGATCCATTCTAATTCATTCGTAGGAATGAATTAGAATGGATACATTTGTACGAATGAATTAGAATGGATACATTTGAGCGAATGAATTACAATGGATACATTCATACGACTGAATTAGAATGGATTGTACGAATGAATTAGAATGGATCGTACGAATGAATAAGAATGGATCGTACGAATCCATTCTAATGGATCATACGAATGAATTAGAATAGATCGTGCGAATGAATTAGAATGGATCGTACGAATGAATTAGAATGGATCTTACGAATGAATTAGAATGGATATATTCGTGTGACTTAATTAGAATGGATCGTGCGAATGAATTAGAATGGATCATACGAATGAATTAGAATGGATACATTTGTGAGAATGAATTAGAATGGATCGTACGATCTATTCTAATTCATTCGTACGATCCATTCTAATTCGTTCATATGATCCATTCTAATTCATTCGTACGATCCATTCTAATTCATTCGCACGATCCATTCTAATTCATTCGTACGATCTATTCTAATTCATTCGCACGATCCATTCTAATCCATTCGTACGATCCATTCTAATTCATTCGTACAATGCGTTCTAATTCATTCGCACAATCTGTTCTAATTCATTCGCACAATCCATTCTAATTCATTCGCACGAATGTATCCATTCTAATTCATTCGCACGATCCATTCTTATTAATTCGTACAAATGTATCCATTCTAATTCATTCGTACGATCCATTAAAATTTAATCGTATGATCCATTCTAATTCATTCGTACGATCCATTCTAATCCATTCGTACGATCCATTCTAATTCATTCTCACAAATGTAACCTTTCTAATTCATTTGTACGATCCATTCTAATTCATTCGTACTATCCATTCTAATTCATTCGTATGATCCACTCTAATTCATTCGTACGATCCATTCTAATTCATTCGCTCGAATGTATCCATTCTAATTCATTCGTACGATCCATTTTAATTCGTTCATACGATCCATTCTAATTTGTTTGTACGATCCATTCTAATTCATTCGTACGATCCATTCTAATCCATTCGTACGATCCATTGTAATTCATTCATACAAATGAATTAGAATGGATTGTACGAATGAATTAGAATGGATTGTGCGAATGAATTAGAATGGATCGTACGAATGAATTAGAATGGATCATAGGAATGAATTAGAATGGATCGTGCAAATGAATTAGAATGGATACATTCGTGCGAATGAATTAGAATGGATCGTAGGAATTAATTAGAATGTATCGTACGAATGAATTAGAATGGTTACATTCGTGCGAATGAATTAGAATGGATCGTACGAAATGGATTAGAATGGATCGTACGAATGGATTAGAATGCATTGTACGAATGAATTAGAATGGATCGTACATTCTAATTCATTCTAATCTATTCGAATGAATCGTGCGAATGAATTAGAATGAATCGTACGATTGCATTAGAATGGATCGTACGAATGAATTAGAATGAATCGTACGATCCATTCTAATTCATTCGTCCGATCCATTCTAATTCATTCGCACGAATGTATCCATTCTAATTCATTCATACAATCCATTCTAATTCATTCACACGATCCATTCTAATTCATTCATATGATCCATTCTAATTCATTCCTACGATCTATTTTAATTCATTCGCTCGAATGTATCCATTCTAATTCATTCGTACGATCCATTCTAATTCATTCTCACGATCGATTCTAATTCATTCGTATGATCCATTCTAATTCATTTGTACGATCCATTTTAATTCTTTCGTACGATCCATTCTAATTCATTCGTACGATCCATTCTTATTCATTCGCACAAATGTATCTATTCTAATTCATTCGTACAATGCGTTCTAATCCATTCATACGATCCATTCTAATCCATTCGTACGATCCATTCTAATTCATTCGCATGAATGTAACCATTCTAATTCATTCATACGATCCGTTCTAATTCATTCCTATGATCCATTCTAATTCATTCGCACGAATGTGTTCATTCTAATTCATTTGCATGATCCATTCTAATTCATTCCTGTGATCCATTCTAATTCATTCGTACGATCCAATCTAATTCATTCACTCGAATGTATCCATTCAAATTCAGTCGTACGATCCATTCTAATTCGTTCGTACGATCCATTCTAATTCTTTCGTACGATCCATTCTAATTTGTTCGTACGATCCATTCTAATTCATTCGCACGATCCATTCTAATTCATTTGTACGATCCATTTTAATTCATTCGCATGATTCATTCTAATTCATTCGTATGATACATTCGTGCGAATGAATTAGAATGGATCGTATGAATGAATTAGAATGGATCGTACGAATGAATTAGAATGGATCGTGCGAATAAATTAGAATGGATCGTACAAATGAATTAGAATGGATCGTACGATTCATTCTAATTCATTCGTACGATCCATTCTAATGCATTGGTACGATTCATTCTAATTCATTCGCACGATCCATTCTAATTCATTCGTATGATCCATTCTAATTTATTTGCACGAATATACGATCCATTCTAATTTATTCGCAAGAATGTATCCATTCTAATTCATTCGTACGCTCCATTCTTATTAATCGCACAAATGTATCCATTCTAATTTATTCGTACGATCCATTCAAATTCATTCGTATGATCCATTCTAATTAATTCGCACGATCAATTCTAATTCATTCGTCCAATCCATTCTAATTCATTCGCACGAATGTATCCATTTTAATTCATTCGTACGATCCATTCTAGTTCATTCGCATGATCCATTCTAACTCATTCGGTGGATCCATTCTAATTCATTCATACGATCCATTCTAATTCATTCGCACGATCCATTCTAATTTATTCGTACGATCCATTCTAATTCATTCGTACGATGAAATCTAATTCATTTGCACAAATGTATCTATTCTAATTCATTCGTACGATCCATTCTAATTCGTTCATACGATCCATTCTAATTCATTCGTACAAATGAATTACAATGGATCGTACGAATGAATTAGAATGGATCATGCGAATGAATTAGAATGGATTGTACGAATGAATTAGAATGGATGCATTTGTGCGAATGAATTAGAATGGATTGTGCGAATGAATTAGAATGGATTGTACGAATGGATTAGAATGGATCATACGAATGAATTAGAATAGATCGTACGAACGAATTAGAAAGGTTACATTCGTGAGTATGAATTAGAAAAGATCGTACAAATGAATTAGAATGGATCATGCGAATGAATTTGAATGGATCGTATGAATGAATTAGAATGGATCGAACGAATGAATTACAATGGATACATTCGAGCGAACGAATTAGAATAGATCGTAGGAATGAATTAGAATGGATCATACGAATGAATTAGAATGGATCGTGCGAAAGAATTAGAATGGATTGTACGAATGAATTAGAATGGATACATTCGTGCGAATGAATTAGAATGGATCGGACGAATGAATTAGAATGGATCGTACGATTCATTCTAATTCATTCGTACGATCCATTCTAATGCATTCGTACGGTTCATTCTAATTCATTCGCACGATCCATTCTAATTCATTCGTATGATCCATTCTAATTTATTTGCACGAATATACGATCCATTCTAATTTATTCGCAAGAATGTATCCATTCTAATTCATTCGTACAATCCATTCTAATTTATTCGTACAAATGTATCCATTCTAATTTCTAATTCATTCATACGATCCATTCTAATGCATTCGTACGATTCATTCTAGTTCATTCGCACGATCCATTCTAATTCATTCGTATAATCCATTCTAATTCATTTGCACGATCCATTCTAATTCATTCCTATGATCAATTCTAATTCATCGTACGATCTATTCTAATTCATTCGCTCGAATGTATCCATTCTAATTCTGTCATATGATCCATTCTAATTCATTCGCACAAATGTATCCATTCTAGTTCATTCGTACGCTCCATTCTAATTCATTCGTACGCTCCATTCTAATTCATTCATAAAATCCATTCTAATTCATTCGCATGAATGTATCCATTCTAATTAATTTGTACGATCCATTCTAATTCATTCATATGATCCATTCTAATTTATTCGTTCAAATATATCCATTCTAATTCATTCGTACGATCCATTCTAATTCATTCGCATGATCCATTCTAATTCATTCGTATGATCAATTCTAATTCATTCGTACGATCTATTCTAATTCATTCATACGATCCATTCTAATTCATTCGCACGAATGTATCCATTCAAATTCATTTTTACGATCCATTCTAATTCATTTGTACGATCCATTCTAATTCATTCATACGATCTATTCTAATTCATTCGCACGAATGTATCCATTCTAATTCATTTGCTCAATCCAATCTAAATCAAACGTACGATCCATTCTAATTCATTCACATGATGTATTCTAATTCATTCGTACGATCCATTCCAATTCATTTCTAATTTATTCGTACAAATGTATCCATTCTAATTCATTCGTACGATCCATTCTAATTCATTCGTACGATTCATTCTAATTCATTCGCACGAATGTAACCTTTCTATTTCATTTGTACGATCCATTCTAATTCATTTGTACGATCCATTCTAATCCATTCGTACGATCCATTCTAATTCATTCGTACGATCCATTCTAATTCATTCGCACGAATGGATATATTCGTGCGAATGAATTAGAATGGATCGTACGAATGGATTAGAATGGATCGTACGAATGGATTAGAATGGATCGTACGAATGAATTAGAATGGATCGTACAAATGAATTAGAATGGATACATTTGTACGAATAAACTAGAATGGATTCGTACGAATGAATTAGAATGGATCGTACGAATGTATCCATTCTAATTCATTCGTTCGACCCAGTCTAATTCATTCGTACGATCCATTCTAATTCATTCGCACGAATATATCCATTCTAATTCATTCGTACAATCCATTCTAATTTATTCGTACGAATGAATTAGAATTGATAGATTCGAGCGAATGAATTAGAATAGATCGTATGAATGAATTAGAATGGATCGTACAAATGAATTAGAATCGATCGTACAAATAAAATAGAATAGATCGTACAAATGAATTAGAATGGATCGAACTAATGAATTAGAATGGATACATTCGAGCGAATGAATAAGAATGTATCATACGAATGAATTAGAATGGATTGTGCGAATGTATTAGAATGGATCGAACAAATGAATTAGAATAGATCGTAGGAATGAATTAGGATGCATCGTACGAATGAATTAGAATGGATCATGCGAATGAATTAGAATGGATCGTACGAATAAATTAGAATGGATACATTCGTGCGAATGAATTAGAATGGATTGTGCGAATGAATTAGAATGGATCGTATGAATGTATCCATTTTAATCCATTCGTACGATCCATTCTAATTCATTCCTACGATCCATTCTAATTCATTCGCACGATCCATTCTAATTCATTCGCACGATCCATTCTAATTCATTCGCACGATCCATTCTAATTCATTCGTATGATCCATTCTAATTCATTCGTACGATCCATTCTAATTCAGTCGTACGATCCATTCAAATTCGTTCGTACGAATGTATCCATTCTAATTCATTCGTTCGATCCATTCTAATTCATTCGTACGAATGTATCCATTCTAATTCATTCGCACGATCCATTCTAATTCACTCGTATGAATGTATCCATTCTAATTCATTCGTTCGATCCATTCTAATTCATTCGTACGATCCATTCAAAAATTCATTCTCACAAATGTAACCTTTCTAATTCATTTGTACGATCCATTCTAATTCATTCGTACGATCCTTTCTTATTCATTCGTACGATCCATTCAAATTCATTCGCATGATCCATTCTAATTCATTCGTACGATCCATTCTAATTCATTCTCATGAATGTAACCTTTATAATTCATTTGTATGATCCATTCAAATTCATTCGCACGATCTATTCTAATTCATTCGCACGATCCATTCTAATTCATTCACCCGATCCATTCCAATTCATTCGCACGAATGTATCCATTCTAATTCATTCGTACGATCCATTCAAATTCATTCGCACGATCCATTCTAATTCATTCGTATGATTCATTCTAATTTATTCATACGATCCATTCTAATTCATTCGCACGAATGTAACCATTCTAATTCATTCGTACGATCCATTCTAATTCATTCGTCCGATCCATTCTAATTCATTTGTACGATCCATTCTAATTCATTCGCACGAATGTATCCATTCTAATTCATTCGTACGATCCATTCTAATTCATTTGTATGATCAATTCTAATTCATTCGCACGATCCATTCTAATTCATTCGTACGATCCATTCTAATTCATTCGCACGAATGTATCCATTCTAATTCATTCGTACGATCCATTCTAATTCATTCGCACGAATGTATCCATTCTAATTCATTCGCACGAATGTAACCATTCTAATTCATTCACACGATCCATTCGAATTCATTCGTTCGATCCATTCTAATCCATTCGTACGATCCCTTCTAATTCATTCGCACGAATATAACCATTCTAATTCATTCATATGATCCTTTCTAATTCATTCGTACGATCCATTCTAATTCATTCGTATGATCCATTCTAATTCATTCGTACGATCCATTCTAATTCATTTGCATGAATGTATCCATTCTAATTTATTCGTACGATCCAGTCTAATTCATTCGTACGATCCATTCTAATTCATTCGCACGAATATATCCATTCTAATTTATTCGTACGATTCATTTTAATTCATTCGTACGATCGATTCTAATTCATTCGCACGATCCATTCTAATTCATTCGTACGATCCATTCTAATTCATTCGTATGATCCATTCTAATTTATTCGTTCAAATGTATCCATTTTAATTCATTCGTACGATCCATTCTAATTCATTCGTACGATCCATTCTAATTCATTCGTTCGATCGATTCTAATTCATTTGTACGATACATTCTAATTCATTCGGACAAATGCATCCATTTTAATTCATTCATACGATCCATTCTAATTTATTCATACGATCCATTCTAATTCATTCGCACGATCCATTCTAATTCATTCGTACGATCCATTCTAATTCATTCGCACACAAATGTAACCTTTCTAATTCATTTGTACGATCCATTCTAATTCATTCGTACGATCCATTCTAATCCATTCATACGATCCATTCTAATCCATTCGTACGATCCCTTCTAATTCATTCATAGGAATGAATTAGAATGGATACATTCGTGCGAATGAATTACAATGGATACATACGAATGAATTAGAATGGATCGTACGAACGAATTAGAATGGATCGTATGAACGAATTAGAATTGATCGTACGAATGAATTAGAATGGATACATTCGAGCGAATGAATTAGAATAGATCGTACGAATGAATTATAATGGATCATAGGCATGAATTAGAATGGATCGTGCAAATGAATTAGAATGGATACATTCGTGCGAATGAATTAGAATGGATCGTAGGAATGAATTAGAATGGATCGTAAGAATGGATAAGAATGGATCGTACGAATGAATTAGAATGGATCGTAAAAATGAATTAGAAAGGTTACATTTGTGAGAATGAATTAGAATGGATCGTACGAATGAATTAGAATGGATCGTACAAATGGATTAGAATGGATCGTACAAATGGATTAGAATGGATCGTACGAATGGATTAGAATGGATCGTACGAATGAATTAGAATGGATATATTCGTGCAAATGAATTAGAATGGATTGTATGAATGAATTAGAATGGATCATAGGAATGAATTATAATGGTTACATTCGTGCGAATGAATTAGAATGGATCGTACGAATGAATTAGAATGGATACATTCGAGCGAATGAATTAGAATAGATCGTATGAATGAATTAGAATGGATCGTACAAATGAATTAGAAAGGTTACATTTCTGTGAATGAGTTAGAATAGATCGTATGAATGAATTAGAATGGATTGCATGAATGAATTAGAATGGATCACATGAATGAATTGGAATGGATCGTACGAATGAATTAGAATGGATACATTCATGCAAATGAATTAGAATGGATCGTATGAATGAATTAGAATGGATCATACGAACGAATTAGAATGGATCGTGCGAATGAATTAGAATGGATCGTACGAATGAATTAGAATGGATCGTACGAATGAATTAGAATGGATACATTCGAGCGAATGAATTAGAATGGATCGTATGAATGAATTAGAATGGATACATTCATGTGCACAAAGGTATCCATTCTAATTCATTCGCACAATTAGAATGGATCATGCGAATGAATTAGAATGGATCGTACGAATGAATTAGAATGGATACATTCGAGCGAATGAATTAGAATGGATCGTACGAATGAATTAGAATGGATCGTGCGAATGAATTAGAATGGATCGTACGAATGGATTAGAATGGATCATACGAATGGATTTGAATGGATCGTACGAATGGATTAGAATGGATCGTACGAATGAATTAGAATGGATGATACAAATGAATTAGAAAGGTTACATTCATGAGAATGAATTAGAATGGATCGTATGAATGAATTAGAATGGATCTACCGAATGAATTAGAATGGTTACATTTGTGCGAATGAATTAGAATGTATCATGCGAATGAATTAGAATGGATCGTACGAATGAATTAGAATGGTTACATTCGTGCGAATGAATTAGAATGGATTGTACGAATGAATTTGAATGGATCGTACGAATGAATTAGAATGGATCGTATGAATGAATTAGAATGGATACATTCGAGCGAATGAATTAGAATTGATCATACGAATGAATTAGAATGGATCGTACGAATGAATTAGAATGGATCGCTCGAATGGATCCATTCTAATTAGAATGGATCATACGAATGAATTAGAATGGATCGTCCAAATGAATTAGAATGGATTGTGCGAATGAATTAGAATGGATCCATTCTAATTAGAATGGATCGTACGAATGAATTAGAATGGATTCATTTGTACGATCCATTCAAATTCATTCGCATGACCCATTCTAATTCATTCGCACAAATGTATCCATTCTAATTCATTTGCACGATCCATTCTAATTCATTCCTATGATCCATTCTAATTCATTCGTATGATCCAGTCTAATTAGAATGGATCCATTCGAGCGATCCATTCTAATTCATTCGTACGATCCATTCTAATTCATTCGTATGAATAATTCTAATTCATACGCACGATCCATTCTAATTCATTCGTACGATCCATTCTAATCCATTCGTACGATCCATTCTAAACCATTCGTACGATCCATTCTAATTCATTCGCATGAATGTAACTATTCTAATTCATTCATACGATCCATTCTAATTCATTCCTACGATCCATTCTAATTCATTCGCATGATACATTTTAATTCATTCGCACAAATGTAACCATTCTAATTCATTCGGTGGATCCATTCTAATTCATTCGTACGATCTATTCTAATTCATTCTCACGAATGTAACCTTTCTAATTCATTTGTATGATCCATTCTAATTCATTCGTACGATCCATTCTAATCCATTCGTACGATCCATTCTAATCCATTCGTACGATCCATTCTAATCCATTCGTACGATCCATTCTAATTCATTCGCTCGAATATATCCATTCTAATTCATTCGTACGATCCATTCTAATTCATTCGTACGATCCATTCTAATCCATTCGTACGATCCATTCTAATTCATTCGTACAATGCGTTCTAATCCATTCGTACGATCCATTCTAATTCATTCGTACGATCCATTCTAATTCATTCGTACGATCCATTCTAATTCATTCGTACGATCCATTCTAATTCATTCGTACGATCCATTCTAATTCATTCGTACGATCCATTCTAATTCATTCGCTCGAATGTATCTATTCTAATTCGTTCGTACGATCCATTCTTATTCATTCATACGATCCATTCTAATTCATTCGCACGATCCATTCTAATCCATTCGTACGATCCATTATAATTCATTCGTACGATCCATTCAAATTCATTTGCATTATCCATTCTAATTCATTCGTACGTTCCATTCTAATTCATTCGTATGAGCTATTCTAATTTATTCGTACAATCCATTCTAATTCATTCGTACGATCCATTGTAATTCATTCATAGCATCCATTCAGATTCATTCGCACAAATATATCCATTCAAATTCATTCGTACGATCCATTCTAATTAATTCGCACGATCCTTTCTAATTCAGTCGTATGAATGTATCCATTTTAATTCATTCATACGATCCATTCTAATTCATTCGTACGATCTAATTCATTCGTACGATCCATTCTAATTCATTCGTACGATCAATTCTAATTAGAATGGATCGATCGATTCTAATTCATTCGCACGATCCATTCTAATTCATTCATACAATCCATTCAGATTCATTCACACAAATGTATCCATTCAAATTCATTCGTACGATCCATTCTAATTCATTCGTATGATCCATTCTAATTCATTCGTATGATCCATTCCATTCGCACGATCCATTCTAATTCATTCGCATGATCCATTCTAATTCATTCGTACGATCCTTTCTAATTCATTCGTTTGATCCATAATTCATTCCTACGACCTATTCTAATTCATTCGCTCGAATGTATCCATTCTAATTCATTCGTTCGATCCATTCTAATTCATTCGTACGATCCATTCAAATTCATTCGCATGATCCATTCTAATTCATTCGTACGATCCATTCTAATGCATTCTCACGAATGTAACCTTTCTAATTCATTTGTATGATCCATTCTAATTCATTCGTACGATCCATTCTAATCCATTCGTACGATCCACTCTAATTCATTCTCACAAATGTAACCTTTCTAATTCATTCGTACGATCCATTCTAATTCATTCGTACGATCCATTCTAATTCGATCATATGAATGAATTAGAATGGATCATAGGATTGAATTAGAATGGATCGTGCAAATGAATTAGAATGGATACATTCGTGCGAATGAATTAGAATGGATCATACGAATGAATTAGAATGGTTACATTCGTAGGAATGAATTTGAATGGATCGGACGAATGAATTAGAATGGATCGGACGAATGAATTAGAATGGATCGTACGAATGAATTAGAATGGATCATAGAATTGAATTAGAATGGATCGTGCAAATGAATTAGAATGGATACATTCGTGCGAATGAATTAGAATGGATCGTGCGAATGAATTAGAATGGATCGTACGAATGAATTAGAATGGATACATTCATGCGAATGAATTACAATGGATCGTACGAATGGATTAGAATGGATTGTGCGAATGAATTAGAATGGATACATTCGTGCGAATGAATTAGAATGGAATGTAAGAATGAATTAGAATGGATCGTACAAATAAATTAGAATGGATCCATTCGTACAAATGAATTAGAATGGATCGTACGAATGAATTAGAATGGATCGTATGAATGGATTAGAACGGATTGTACGAATGAATTAGAATGGATCGTGCGAATGAATTAGAATGGATCATACGAATGAATTAGAATGGATCATACAAATGAATTAGAATGGATGCATTCATGCGAATGAATTAGAATGGATCGGAGGAATGAATTAGAATGGATCGTACGAATGAATTAGAATGGTTACATTCGTGCGAATGAATTAGAATGGATCGTACGAATGGATTAGAATGGATCGTACGAATGAATTAGAATGGATTGTGCGAATGAATTAGAATAGATACATTCGTGCGAATGAATTAGAATGGAATGTTAAAATGAATTAGAATAGATCGTACTAATGAATTAGAATGGATCCATTCGTACAAATGAATTAGAATGGATCATACGAATGAATTTGAATGGATCGTAGAATGAATTAGAATGGATCATGCGAATGAATTAAAATGGATCGTGTAAATGAATTAGAATGGATTGTGCGAATGAATTAGAATGGATCGTACGAATGAATTAGAATAGATACATTTGTGTGAATGAATTAGATTGCATCGTACGAATGAATTTGAATGCATTGTACGAATGAATTGGAATGGGTATATTTGAATGTATCCATTCTAATTCGTTCGTACGATTCATTCATTCGTATGAGCTATTCTAATTCATTCGTGCGATCCATTCTAATTCATTCGTACGATCCATTCTAATCCATTCGTACGATCCATTCTAATTCATTCGTACAATGCGTTCTAATCCATTCGTACGATCTATTCTAATTCATTCGTACGATCCATTCTAATTCATTTGTACGAATGGATCCATTCTAATTCATTAGTACGATCCATTCTAATTCATTCTTACATTCCATTCTAATTCATTCGCACGAATGTATCCATTCTAATTCATTCGCACAATCCATTCTAATTCATTCGTACGATCCATTCAAATCCATTCCTACGATCCATTCTAATTCATTCGCACGAATGTAACCATTCTAATTCATTCGTACGATCCATTCTAATTTATTCCTACGATCCATTCTAATTCATTCGCACGAATGTATCCATTCTAATTCATTTGTATGATCCATTCTATTTCATCCGTACGATACATTCTAATTCATTCGCACGATCCATTCTAATTCGTTCGTATGATCCATTCTAATTCATTCGTACGATCCATTCTAATTCATTTGCATGAATGTATCCATTCTAATTCATTCGTACGATCCATTCCAATTCATTCGTATGATACATTCAAATTCATTCATGCAATCCATTCTAATTCATTCATACGATCCATTCTAACTCATTCTCACAAATGTAACCTTTCTAATTCATTTGTACCATCTATTCTAATTCATTCGTACGATCTATTCTAATTCATTCGCTAGAATGTATCCATTCTAATTCATTCGTACGATCCATTCTAATTCATTCGCACGAATGTAACCATTCTAATTCATTCGTACGATCCATTCTAATTCATTCATACAATCCATTCTAATTCTTTCACACGAATGTATCCATTCTAATTCATTCGTACGATCCATTCTAATCCATTCGTACGATCCATTCTAATTCATTCGCACAAATGTAACTATTCTAATTCATTCGTACAATCCATTCTAATTCATTCGTACGATCCATTCTAATTCAATCACACGATCCATTCTAATTATTTCATATGATCCATTCTAATTCATTCGCACGAATGTATCCATTCTAATCCATTCGTGCGATCCATTCTAATCCATTCTAATCCATTCGTACGATCGATTCTAATTCATTCGTACGATCCATTCTAATTCATTCGTATGATCAATTCTAATTCATTCGCTTGATCCATTCTAATTCATTCATACGATCCATTCTAATTCAATCGCATGAATGTATCCATTCTAATTGATTCGTACAAATGAATTAGAAATGAATAAGAATGGATCGTAAGAATAAATTAGAATGGATCATGCGAATGAATTTGAATAGATCGTACGAATGAATAAGAATGGATCATACGAATGAATTAGAATGGATCGTACGAATGTATCAATTCTAATTCATTCGTACGATCCATTCTAATTCGTACGAATGGATCCATTCTAATCCATTCGTACGATCCATTCTAATCCATTCTAATTCATTAACACAAATGTATCCATTCTAATTCATTCGTACGATCCATTCTAATTCATTCGCACAATCCATTCTAATTCATTCGTACGATCCATTCTAATCCATTCATACGATCCATTCTAACTCATTCTCACAAATGTATCCATTCTAATTCATTCGTACGATCTATTATAATTCATTCGCTCGAATGTATCCATTCTAATTCATTCGTTCGATCCATTCTAATTCATTCGTACGATCCATTCAAATTCATTCACATGATCCATTCTAATTCATTCGCTCGATCCATTCTAATTCATTCGTACGATCCATTCTAATTCATTTGCTCGAATGGATCGTACGAATGAATTAGAATGGATCGGACGAATTAGAATGGATCATGCGAATGAATTAGAATGGATCGTACGAATGAATTAGAATGGATCGTGCAAATGAATTAGAATGGATCGTTCGAATGAATTAGAATGGATTCGTACGAATGAATTAGAATGGATTGTACGAATGAATTAGAATGGATCGTACGAATGAATTAGAATGGATCGTACGACTAAATTAGAATGGTTATATTCATGCGAATGAATTAGAATGGATCGTACGAATGAATTAGAATAGACCGTGCGAATGAATTAGAATTGATCATACGAATGAATTAGAATGGATCGTATGAATGGATTAGAACACATTGTACGAATGAATAAGAATAGATACATTTGTGCGAATGAATTAGATTGCATCGTACGAATGAATTTGAATGGATTGTATGAATGAATTAGAATGGGTCGTACGAATGAATTAGCATGGATCATGCGAATGAATTGGAATAGATCGTACGAATGAATTAGAATGGATCGTATTAATAAATTAGAATGGATCGTGCGAATGAATTAGAATAGATCGTATGAATGAATTAGAATGGATCGTACGAATGAATTAGAATGGATACATTCGTGCGAATGAATTAGAATGGTTCGGACGAATGAATAAGAATTGATCGTGCGAATGAATTAGAATGGATCATACGATTGAATTTGAATGGATCGTACGAATAAATTAGAATGGATACATTTGTGCGATGAATAAGAATGGAGCGTACGAATGAATTACAATAGAGCGTACGAATGAACAAGAACGGATACATTCGTGCGAATGAATTAGAATGGATCATATGAAAGAATTAGAATGGATCGTGCGAACGAATTAGAAAGGATCATACGAATGAATTAGAATGGATATATTCGTGCGAATGAATTACAATGGATCGTACGAATGAATTAGACTGGATCGTACGAAAAAATTAGAATGGATACATACAGGCAAATGAATTAGAATGGATCGTGCGAATGAATTAGAATCGATCGTATGAATGAATTAGAATGGATCGTACGAATGAATTAGATCGTACGAATGAATTAGAATGGATCGTACGAATGAATTAGAATTGATCATACGAATGAATTAGAATGTATCGTGCGAATGAATTAGAATGGATCGTACGAATGCATTAGAATGGATACATTCGTGCGAATGAATTAGAATGGATCATACGAATGAATTAGAATGGATACATTCGTGCGAATGAATTTGAATGGATTGCACGAATTGAATTAGAATGGATCGTACGAATGGATAAGAATGGATCGTACGAATGAATTAGAATGGATCATACAAATGAATTAGAAAGGTTACATTCGTGAGAATGAATTAGAATGGATCGTGCGAATGAATTGGAATTGATCATACGAATGGATTAGAATGGATCGTACGAATGAATTAGAATAGATTGTGCGAATGAATTAGAATGGATCGTACGAACGAATTAGAATGGATCGTATGAACGAATTAGAATGGATCGTACGAACGAATTAGAATGGATCGTACGAATGAATTAGAATGGATACATTCGAGCGAATGAATTAGAATGGATCGTACGAATAAATTAGAATGGATCATAGGAATGAATTAGAATGGATCGTGCAAATGAATTAGAATGGATCGCTCGAATGTATCGTATGAATGAATTAGAATGGATCGTACGAATGGATTAGAATGGATCGTACGAATGAATTAGAATGGATCATACAAATGAATTAGAAAGGTTACATTTGTGAGAATGAATTAGAATGGATCGTATAAATGAATTAGAATGGATCGTACTAATGGATTAGAATGGATCGTACGAATGGATTATAATGGATCATACGAATGAATTAGAATGGAACATACAAATGAATTAGAAAGGTTACATTCGCGAGAATGAATTAGAATGGATCGTACGAATGAGTTAGAATGGATCATACGAATGAATTAGAATGGATCGTACAAATGAATTAGAATGGATCGAACAAATGAATTAGAATGGATACATTCGAGCGAATGAATTAGAACAGATCGTAGGAATGAATTAGAATGGATCATACGAATGAATTAGAATGGATCATGCGAATGAATTTGAATGGATTGTACGAATGAATTAGAATGGATACATTCGTGCGAATGAATTAGAATGGATCGGACGAATGAATTAGAATGGATCGTACGAACGAATTAGAATGGATCGTGCGAATGAATTAGAATGAATCGTACGAATGCATTAGAATGGATACATTCGTGCGAATGAACTAGAATAGATCGTACGAATGAATTAGAATGGATCGTGCGAATGAATTAGAATGGATCATATGAATGAATTAGAATGGATCGTGCGAATGAATTAGAATGGATCGTGCGAATGAATTTGAATGGATCGTACGAATGAATTAGAATGAATCGTACGATCCATTCTAATTCATTCTCACAAATGTAACCATTCTAATTCATTTGTACGATCCATTCTAATTCATTCGTACGATCCATTCTAATTCATTCGCACGATCCATTCTAATTCATTCGTACGATCCATTCTAATTCATTCGCACGATCCATTCTAATTCATTCGTACGATCCATTCTAATTCATTCGCTCGAATATAATCATTCTAATTCATTCGTACGATCCATTCTAATTCATTCCTATGATCCATTCTAATTCATTCTCACGAATGTAACCTTTCTAATTCATTTGTAGGTATCCATTCTAATTCATTCGTACAATCCATACTAATTCATTCGCACAATCCATTCTACTTCATTCCTATGTACGATCCATTCTAATTCATTCGTACGATCCATTCTAATTC
The DNA here is from genome assembly GCA_947650365.1 of Chamaelirium japonicum. NCBI lineage: Eukaryota > Viridiplantae > Streptophyta > Magnoliopsida > Liliales > Melanthiaceae > Chamaelirium > Chamaelirium japonicum. The sequence continues at coordinate 16,129,408 of OX393559.1, read as the reverse complement.
ATTCGCACGAATGTATCCATTCTAATGCATTCGTACGATCCATTCTAATTCATTCGCACGATCCATTCATTCATTCGCATGATCCATTCTAATTCATTCGCACGATCCATTCTAATTCATTTGCTCGAATGTATATATTCTAATTCATTCGCCCGAATGGATCCATTCTAATTTATTCGTACGATCCATTCAAATTCATTCGTATGATCCATTCTGATTCATTCGCACGAATGTAACCATTCTAATTCATTCATACGATCCATTCTAATTCATTTCTACGATCCATTCTAATTTATTCCTACGATCTATTCTAATTCATTCGTACGATCCATTCTAATGCATTCATATGATTCATTCTAATTCATTCGCACGATCCATTCTAATTCATTCGTACGATCCATTCTAATTCATTTCTACGATCCATTCTAATTCATTCGCACGAATATATCCATTCTAATTCATTCATACGATCCATTCTAATTCATTCGTACGATCCATTCTATTCCATTCGTACGATTCATTCTAATTCATTCGCACGAATGTAACCATTCTAATTCATTCGTACGATCCATTCTAATTCATTCCTACGATCCATTCAAATTCATTCGTACGATTCATTCTAATTCATTCGTATGAGCTATTGTAATTCATTCGTACGATCCATTCTAATTCATTTGTACGATCCATTGTAATTAATTCATACGAATGAATTAGAATGGATCATATGAATGAATTAGAATGGATACATTCGTGAGAATGAATTAAAATGGATCGTACGAATGAATTAGAATGGATAATGCGAATGAATGAATGGATCATGCGAATGAATTAGAATGGATTGTACGAATGCATTAGAATGGATACATTCGTGCGAATGAATTAGAATGGATCGTACGAATGAATTAGATTGGATCGTACGAATGAATTAGAATGGATCGTACAAATAAATTAGAAAGATTACATTTGTGAGAATGAATTAGAATGGATCGTACAAATGAATTAGAATGGATCGTATGAATAGATTAGAATGGATCGTACGAATGAATTAGAATGGATCATACGAATGGATTAGAATGGATCGTATGAATGAATTAGAATGGTTTAGAATGGATAGTACGAATGGATTAGAATGGATCGTACGAATGAATTAGAATGGATCGTACGAATGGATTAGATTGGATCGTACGAATGAATTAGAATGGATCGTACAAATGAATTAGAAAGGTTACATTTGTGAGAATGAATTAGAATGGATGGTACGAATGAATTAGAATGGATCGTACGAATAGATTAGAATGGATCGTACGAATCGATTAGAATGGACCGTACGAATGGATTAGAATGGATCATACGAATGAATTAGAATGGTTACATTCGTGCGAATGAATTAGACTGGATCGTACGAATGAATTAGATTGGATCGTACGAATGAACTAGAATGGATCGTACAAATGAATTAGAAAGGTTACATTCGTGCGAATGAATTTGAATGGATCGTATGAATGGATTACAATGGATAGTACGAACGAATTAGAATGGATCGTATGAACGAATTAGAATGGATCGTGCGAACGAATTTGAATGGATCGTGCGAATGAATTAGAATGGATCGAACGAATAAATAAGAATAGATCGTATGAATGAATTAGAATGGATCATACGAATGAATTAGAATGGATCGTGCGAATGAATTAGAAGGGATCATGCGAATGAATTAGAATTGATCGTGCGAACGAATTTGAATGGATCGTGCAAATGAATTAGAATAGATCGTACGAGTGAATTAGAAATGATCGTACGAATGGATTAGAATGGATCGTATGAATGAATTAGAATGAATACATTTGTGCGAATGAGTTAGAATGGATCATACGAATGAATTAGAATGGATCGTACGAAAGAATTAGAATGGATCATACAAATGAATTAGACTGGATTGTGCGAATGAATTAGAATGGATTGTACGAATGTCTAATTCATTCGTACAATGCGTTCTAATCCATTCGTACAATCCATTCTAATTCATTCGCACGATCCATTCTAATTCATTCGCACGTTCTATTCTAATTCATTCGCATGATCCATTCGAATTCATTAGTACAATCCATTGACATTCATTCGTACGATCCATTCTAATCCATTCGTACGATCCATTCTAATCCATTCGTACGATCCATTCTAATCCATTCGTACGATCCATTCTAATTCATTCGCACGAATGTAACCTTTCTAATTCATTTGTACGATCCATTCGAATTCATTCATACAATCTATTCTAATTCATTCGTACGATCCATTCTAATTCATTCGCATGAATGTAACCATTCTAATTCATTCGTACGATCCATTCTAATCCATTCGTACGATCCATTCTAATCCATTCGTACGATCCATTCTAATATATTCGTACGATCAATTCTAATTCATTCTCACAAATGTAACATTTCTAATTCATTTGTACGATCCATTCTAATTCATTCGTACGATCCATTCTAATCCATTCGTACGATCCATTCCAATCCATGCGTACGATCCATTCTAATTCATTCGCACGAATGTAACCATTCTAATTCATTTGTACGATCCATTCTAATTCATTCCTATGATCCATTCTAATTCATTCGCACGAATCTATCCATTCTAATTCATTCGTACGATCGATTCTAATTTGTTCATACGATCCATTCTAATTCATTCGCATGAATATATCTATTCTAATTCATTCGTATGATCCATTCTAATTTATTCGCATGATCTATTCTAATTCATTCGTACGATCCATTCTAATTCATTCGCATGATCCATTCTAATTCATTTGTACGAATGTATCCATTCTAATTTATTTGCACGATCCATTCTAATGGATCGTACGAACGAATTAGAATGGATCGTATGAATGAATTAGAATGGATCGTACAAATGGATTAGAATGGATCGTACGAATGGATCATGCGATTGAATTAGAATGGATCGTACGAATGAATTAGAATGTATCGTACGAATGAATTAGAATGGATACATTTGTACGAATAAATTAGAATGAATTGTACGAATGAATTAGAATGGATACATTCTTACGAATAAATTAGAATGGATCGTATATTCGTGCAAATAAATTAGAATGGATCATACGAATGAATTAGAATGGATCGTTCGAATGAATTAGAATGAATCGTACGAATGCATTAGAATGGATCGTACGAATGCTTAGAATGGATCGTACAAATGAATTAGAACTCGTACAAATGAATTAGAATGGATTGTGCGAATGAATTAGAATGGATTGTACGAACGAATTAGAATGGATCGTACGAATTAATTAGAATGGATACATTCGTGCGAATGAATTAGAATGGATTGTATGAATGAATTAGAATGGATCGTACAAATGAATTAGAATGGTTACATTCGTGCGAATGAATTAGAATGGACCGTACGAATCATACGAATGGATTAGAATGGATCGTACGAATGGATTAGAATGGATCGTACGAATGAATTAGAATGGATCATACAAATGAATTAGAAAGGTTACATTTGTGAGAATGAATTAGAATGGATCAAACAAATGAATTAGAAAGGTTACATTTGTGAGAATGAATTAGAATGGATCATACGAATGGATTAGAATGGATCGTATGAATGGATTAGAATGGATCGTACGAATGGATTAGAATGGATCGTACGAATGAATTAGAATGGATCATAAGAATGAATTAGAATGGATCGTGCAAATGAATTAGAATGGATACATTCGTGCGAATGAATTAGAATGGATTGTAGGAATGAATTAGAATGGATCGTACGCATGAATTAGAATGGATACATTCGTGCGAATGAATTAGAATGGATCGTACGAATGGATTAGAATGAATCGTACGAATTAATTAGAATGGATCATGCGAATGAATTAGAATGGATCGTACGAATGAATTAGAATGGATCGTACAAATGAATTAGAAATGTTACATTTGTGAGAATGAATTAGAATGGATCATACGAATGAATTAGAATGGATCATGCGAATGAATTTGAATGGACCGTACGAATGAATAAGAATGGATCGTACGAATGAATTAGAATGGATCGTACGAATGTATCCATTCTAATTTATTCTAATTCATTCATACGATCCATTCTAATTCATTCGCATGAATGTATGTATCCATTCTAGTGCATTCGCACGAATGTATCCATTCTAATTCATTTGTACGATCCATTCTAATAAATTAGTACGATTCATTCTAATTCATTCGCACGAATGTATCCTTCTAATGCATTCGTACGATCCATTCAAATTCATTCGTACGATCCATTCTAATTCATACGTACGATCCATTCTAATTCATTCTCACAAATGTAACCTTTCTTATTCATTTGTACGATCCATTCTAATTTATTCGTACGATCCATTCTAATCCATTCGTACGATCAATTCTAATCCATTCGTACGATCCATTCTAATTCATTCGCACGAATGTAACCATTCTAATTCATTCGTACGATCCATTCTAATTTCGTGCGAATGAATTAGAATGGATCGTACGAATGAATTAGAATGGATCGTGCGAATGAATTTGAATGGATTGTACGAATGAATTAGAATAGATCGAACGAATGAATTAGAATGGATACATTCGAGCGAATGAATTAGAATAGATCGTAGGAATGAATTAGAATGGATCATACGAATGAATTAGAATGGATCGTGCGAATGAATTAGAATGGATCGTACGAATGAATTAGAATGAATCATACGAACGAATTATAATGGATCGTACGGATTGTATGAATGAATTACGATGGATCGTACGAATGAATTAGAATGGATTGTACGAATGAATTAGCATAGCTCATACGAATGAATTAGAATGAATCACACGAATGAATTAGAATGGTTACATTCGTGCGAATGAAATAGAATAGATCATACGAATGAATTAGAATGGTTCATACGAATAAATTAGAATGGATCGTGTGAATGAATTAGAATGGATCGTACGAATGAATTAGAATGGATCCACCGTATAAGTTAGAATGGATCATACGAATGAATTAGAATGGATCGTACAAAAGAATTAGAATGGATCATACGAATGAATTAGAATGGATTGTGCGAATGAATTAGAATGGATTATACGAATGTCTAATTCATTCGTACAATACGTTCTAATCCATTCGTACGATCCATTCTAATTCATTCGCACGATCCATTCTAATTCATTCGCACGATCTATTCTAATTCATTCGCATGATCCATTCTAATTCATTCGTACGATCCATTCAAATTCATTCGTACGATCCATTCTAATTCATTCGTACGATCCATTCTAATCCATTCGTACGATCCATTCTAATCCATTCGTACGATCTATTCTAATTCATTCGCACGAATGTAACCTTTCTAATTCATTTGTACGATCCATTCTAATTCATTCATACAATCCATTCTAATTCATTCGTATGATCCATTCTAATTTATTCGCATGAATGTAACCATTCTAATTAATTCGTACGATCCATTCTAATCCATTCGTACGATCCATTCTAATCCATTCGTACGATCCATTCTAATTCATTCTCACAAATGTAACCTTTCTAATTCATTTGTACGATCCATTCTAATTCATTCGTACGATCCATTCTAATCCATTCGTAGGATCCATTCTAATTCATTCGCACGAATGTAACCATTCTAATTCATTTGTACGATCCATTCTAATTCATTCGCACGAATATATCCATTCTAATTCATTTGCACGATCCATTCTAATTCATTCCTATTATCCATTCTAATTCATTCACACGAATGTATCCATTCTAATTCATTCGTACGATGGATTCTAATTCGTTCATACGATCCATTCTAATTCATTCGCATGAATATATCTATTCTAATTCATTTGTATGATCCATTCTAATTTATTCGCACGATCTATTCTAATTCATTCGTACGATCCATTCTAATTCATTCGCATGATCCATTCTAATTCATTTGTACGAATGTATCCATTCTAATTCATTTGCACGATCCATTCTAATGGATCGTCAAACGAATTAGAATGGATCGTATGAATGAATTATAATGGATCGTACGAATGGATTAGAATGGATCGAACGAATGGATCATGCGAATGAATAAGAATAGATCGTATGAATGAATTAGAATGGATCGTACGAATGAATTAGAATGGATACATTTGTACGAATAAATTAGAATGGATTGTACGAATGAATTAGAATGGATACATTCTTGCGAATAAATTAGAATGGATCGTATATTCGTGCTAATAAATTAGAATGGATCATACGAATGAATTAGAATGGATCGTGCGAATGAATTAGAATGGATTGTATGAATGAATTAGAATGGATCGTACGAATGAATTAGAATGGTTACATTCATGCGAATGAATTAGAATGGACCGTACGAATGGATTAGAATAGATCATACGAATGGATTAGAATGGATCGTACGAATGAATTAGAATGGATCATACAAATGAATTAGAAAGGTTACATTTGTGAGAATGAATTAGAATGGATCATACAAACGAATTAGAAAGGTTACATTTGTGAGAATGAATTAGAATGGATCGTACGAATGGATTAGAATGGATCGTACGAATGGATTAGAATGGATCGTACGAATGGATTAGAATGGATCGTACGAATGAATTAGAATGGATCATAGGAATGAATTAGAATGGATCGTGCAAATAAATTAGAATGGATACATTCGTGCGAATGAATTAGAATGGATCGTAGGAATGAATTAGAGTGGATCGTACGAATGAATTAGAATGGTTACATTCGTGCGAATGAATTAGAATGGATCGTACGAATGGATTCGAATGGATCGTACGAATTAATTAGAATGGATCATGCGAATAAATTAGAATGGATCGTACGAATGAATTAGAATGGATCGTACAAATGAATTAGTAAGGTTACATTTGTGAGAATGAATTAGAATGGATGATATGAATGAATTAGAATGGATCATGCGAACTAATTTGAATGGATCGTACGAATGAATAAGAATGGATCGTACGAATGAATTAGAATGTATCGTACGAATGTGTCCATTCTAATTTATTCTAATTCATTCATACGATCGATTCTAATTTATTCGCATGAATGTATGTATCCATTCTAGTTCATTCGCACGAATGTATCCATTCTAATTCATTCGTACGATCCATTCTAATTCATTGGTACGATCCATGCTAATGAATTAGTACGATTCATTCTAATTCATTCGCACGAATGTATCCATTCTAATGCATTCGTACGATCCATTCTAATTCATTCTCACAAATGTAACCTTTCCAATTCATTTGTACGATCCATTCTAATTTATTCGTACGATCCATTCTAATCCATTCTTACGATCAATTCTAATCCATTTGTACGATCCATTCTAATTCATTCGTACGAATGTAACCATTCTAATTCATTCGTACGATCCATTCTAATTTTGTGCGAATGAATTAGAATGGATCGTACGAATGAATTAGAATGGATCGTGCAAATGAATTTGAATGGATCGTACGAATGAATTAGAATGGATTGAACGAATGAATTAGAATGAATACATTCAAGCGAATGAATTAGAATAGATCGTAGGAATGAATTAGAATGGATCATACAAATGAATTAGAATGGATCGTGCGAATGAATTAGAATGGATCGTACGAATGAATTAGAATGGATCGTACGAACGAATTAGAATGGATCGTACGGATTGTATGAATGAATTACAATGGATCGTACGAATGAATTAGAATGGATCGTACGAATGAATTAGAATAGCTCATACGAATGAATTAGAATGAATCGTACGAATGAATTAGAGTGGTTACATTCGTGCGAATGAATTAGAATAGATCGTACGAATGAATTAGAATGGTTCGTACGAACAAATTAGAATGGATCGTGCGAATGAATTAGAATGGATCGTACGAATGAATTAGAATGGATCCACTGAATGAGTTAGAATGGATCATACGAATGAATTAGAATGGATCGTACGAATGAATTAGAATTGATTGTGCGAATGAATTAGAATGGATCGTATGAATGAATAAGAATGGATCGTACGAATGAATTAGAATGGATCATGCTAATGAATTATAATGAATCGTACGAATGCATTAGAATTGATCGTACGAATGAATTAGAATGAATCGTACGATCCATTCTAATTCATTCGTCCGATCCATTCTAATTCATTCGCACGAATGTATCCATTCTAATTCATTCGTACAATCCATTCTAATTCATTCACACAATCCATTCTAATTCATTCGTATGATCCATTCTAATTCATTCTTACGATCTAATCTAATTCATTCGCTCGAATGTATCCATTCTAATTCATTTGTTCGATCCATTCTAATTCATTCGTACGATCCATTCAAATTCATTCGCATGATCCATTCTAATTCATTCGTACTATCCATTCTAATTCATTCTCACGAATGTAACCTTTCTAATTCATTTGTATAATCTATTCTAATTCATTCGTACGATCCATTCTAATCCATTAGTACGATACATTCTAATTCATTCGTACGATCCATTCTAATTTATTCTCACAAATGTAACCTTTCTAATTCATTTGTACGATCCATTCTAATTTATTCATACGATCCATTCTAATACATTCGCACGATCCATTCTAATTCATTCGTAGGATCCATTCTAATTCACTCGCACAATCCATTCAAATTCATTCGTACGATCCATTCTAATTCATTCGTATGATCCATTCTAACTCATTCGGTGGATCCATTCTAATTTATTCGTACGATCCATTCTAATTCATTCGCACGATCCATTCTAACTCATTCGCACGATCCATTCTTAATCATTCATACGATCCATTCTAATTCATTCGCACAATCCATTCTAATTCATTCGTACGAACCATTCTAATTTATTCGTATGATCCATTCTAACTCATTCGGTGGATCCATTCTAATTCATTCGTACGATCCATTCTAATTCATTCGCACGATCCATTCTAATTTATTCGTACGATCCATTCTAATTCATTCGTACGATCTATTCTAATTCATTCGCACGAATGTAACCATTCTAATTCATTTGTACGATTCATTCTAATTCATTCGTATGAGCTATTCTAATTCATTCGTACGATCCATTCTAATTTATTCGTACGATCCATTGTAATTCATTCATACAATCCGTACGATCCATTCTAATTCGTTTGTACGATCCATTCTAATTCATTCGTACGATCCATTCTAATTCATTCGCATGATCCATTCTAATTCATTCGTATGATCCATTCTAATTCATTCCTACGATCTATTCTAATTCATTCGCTCGAATGTATCCATTCTAATTCATTCGTGCGATCCATTCTAATTCATTCGTACGATCCATTCAAATTCATTCACATGATCCATTCTAATTCATTCGTACGATCCATTCTAATTCATTCGCATGATCTATTCTAATTCATTTGCACGATTCATTCTAATTCATTCCTATGATCCATTCTAATTCTTTCGTACGATCCATTCTTATTCATTCGTACGATGCATTCTAATCCATTCGTACCATCCATTCTAATTCATTCGTACGATCCATTCAAATTCATTCTCACAAATGTGACCTTTCTAATTCTTTTGTACGATCCATTCTAATTCATTCGTACGATCCATTCTAATCCATTCGTACAATCCATTCTAATCCATTCTAATTCATTCGCACGAATGTAACCATTCTAATTCATTCGTAAGATCCATTCTAATTCATTCCTACGATCCATTCTAATTCATTCGCCCGAATATATCCATTCTAATTCATTTGCACGATTCATTCTAATTCATTCCTATGATCCATTCTAATTCCTTCGTACGATCCATTCTAATTCATTCGCTCGAATGTATCCATTCTAATTCATTCGTACGATCCATTCTAATTCGTTCATACGATCCATTCTAATTCGTTCGTACGATCCATTCTAATTCGTTCGTACGATCCATTATAATTCGTTCGTACGATCCATTCTAATTCACTCGCACGATCCATTCTAATTCATTTGTACGATCCATTTTAATTCATTCGCATGATCCATTCTAATTCATTCGAATGATACGTTCGTGCGAATGAATTAGAATGGATCGTACGAATGAATTAGAATGGATCGTACGAATGAATTAGAATAGCTCATACGAATGAATTAGAATGAATCGTACGAATGAATTTGAATGGATACATTCGTGCGAATGAATTAGAATAGATCATATGAATGAATTAGAATGGATCGTATGAATGAACTAGAATGGATCGTGCGAATGAATTTGAATGGATCGTACGAATGAATTAGAATGGATCGTGCAAATGAATTAGAATGGATACCTTCGTGCGAATGAATTAGAATGGATTGTAGGAATGAATTAGAATGGATCGTACGAATGAATTAGAATGGTTACATTCGTGCGAATGAATTAGAATGGATCGTACGAATTGTTTAGAATGGATCATACGAATGAATTAGAATGGATAAATTCGTGTGAATGAATTAGAATGGATCGTACGAATGAATTAGAATGGATCGTACGAATGAATTAGAATGGATCGTAGTAATGAATTAGAATGGATCCACCGAATGAGTTAGAATGAATCATACGAATGAATTAGAATCGATTGTACGAATGAATTAGAATGGATACATTCGAGCGAATGAATTAGAATGGATCATATGAATGAATTAGAATGGATCGTGTGAATGAATTAGAATGGATCGTACGAATGGATTAGAATGGATCATACGAATGAATTAGAATGGATCGTACGAATGAATTAGAATAGCTTATACGAATGAATTAGAATGAATTGTACGAATGAATTAGAATGGTTACATTCATGCGAATGAATTAGAATAGATCATACGAATGAATTAGAATGGATACATTTGTGCGAATGAATTAGAATGGGTCGTATATTCGTGCAAATAAATTAGAATGGATCGTACAAATGAATTAGAATGGATCGTACAAATGAGTTAGAATGGATCGTGCGAATGAGTTAGAATGGATCGTACGAATGAATTAGAAAGGATCCACCGAATGAGTTAGAATGGATCATACGAATGAATTAGAATGGATCCACCGAATGAGTTAGAATGGATTGTGCGAATGAATTAGAATAGATCGTATGAATGAATTAGAATGGATCGTACGAATGAATTAGAATAGCTCATACGAATGAATTAGAATGAATCGTACGAATGAATTAGAATTGTTACATTCGTGCGAATGAATTAGAATAGATCATACGAATGAATTAGAATGGATCGTGTGAATGAATTAGAATGGATCGTACGAATGAATTAGAATGGATCCACCGAATGAGTTAGAATGGATCATACGAATGAATTAGAATGGATCGTACGAATGAATTAGAATGGATTGTGCGAATGAATTAGAATGGATCGGATGAATGAATAAGAATCGATCGTACGAATGAATTAGAATGGATCGTGTGAATGAATTAGAATGGATCGTACGAATGAATTAGAATGGATCGTACGAATGAATTAGAATGAATCGTATCATTCGTACCATCCATTCTAATTCATTTGTACGATCCATTCTAATTCATTCGCACAACTGTATCCATTCTAATTTATTCGTACGATCCATTCAAATTCAATCGTATGATCCATTCTAATTCATTCGCACAAATGTATCCATTCTAATTCATTCGTACGATCCATGCTAATTCATTCGTTCGATCCATTCTAATCCATTCGTACGATCCATTCTAATCCATTCGTACGATCCATTCTAATCCATTCGTACGATCCATTCGTACGATCCATTCTAATTCATTCGTACGATCCATTCTAATTCATTCGCTCGAATGTATCCATTCTAATTCATTCGTACGATCCGTTCTAATTCGTTCATATGATCCATTCTAATTCGTTCGTACGATCCTTTCTAAAATGAGTTAGAATGGATCATACGAATGAATTAAAATGGATCGTACGAATGAACTAGAATGGATCGTATGAATGAATAAGAATGGATCGTACGAATGACTAAGAATGGATCGTGCGAATGAATTAGAATGGATCGAACGAATGAATTAGAATGGATCGTACGAATGAATTAGAATGGATACATTTGTGCGAATGAATTAGAATGGATCATACGATTGAATTTGAATGGATCGTACGAATAAATTAGAATTGATACATTTGTGCGAATGAATTTGAATGGATCGTACAAATGAATTAGAATGGATCGTATGAACGAATTAGAATGGATCGTACGAATGAATTAGAATGGATACATTCGAGCGAATGAATTAGAATGGATCGTACGAATGAATTAGAATGGATCGTACGAATGGATTAGAATGGATCGTACGAAGGGATTAGAATGGATCGTACGAATGGATTAGAATGGATCGTACGAATGAATTAGAATGGATCGAATGAATGAATTAGAATGGATCGTACGAATAAATTAGAATGGATACATTTGTGTGAATAAATTAGAATGGATCATACGATTGAATTTGAATGGACCGTACGAATAAATTATAATGAATACATTTGTGCGAATGAATTAGAATGGATCGTACAAATGAATTAGAATGGATCGTACGAATGAATTAGAATGGATCATACGAATGAATTAGAATAGATCGTACAAATGAATTAGAAAGGTTACATTCGTGAGAATGAATTAGAATGGATCGTACGAATGAATTAGAATGGATCGTGCGAATGAATTACAATGTATCGTACGAAAGAATTAGACTGGATCGTACAAATGAATTAGAAAGGTTACATTTGTGAGAATGAATTAGAATGGATCGTACGAATGGATTAGAATGGATCGTACGAATGGATTAGAATGGATCGTACGAATGAATTAGAATGGATCGTACGAATGCATTAGAATGGATACATTCGTGCGAATGAATTAGAATGGATCGTACGAATGAATTAGAATGGATCATGCGAATGAATTAGAATGGATCGTACGAATGAAATAGAATGGATCGTGCAAATGAATTAGAATGGATCGTACGAATGAATTAGAATAGGTCGTGCGAATGAATTAGAATAAATCGTACGAATGCACTAGAATGGATACATTCATGCGAATGAATTAGAATGGATCGTACGAATGAATTAGAATGGATCATACAAATGAATTAGAAAGGGTACATTCGTGAGAATGAATTAGAATGGATCGTACGAATGAATTAGAATGGATCATACGAATGAATTAGAATGAATCGTACGAATGAATTAGAATGGATCGTATAAATGAATTAGAATGGATACATTCGTGCGAATGAATTAGAATGGATCGTATGAACGAATTAGAATGGATCGTATGAATTAGAATGGATACATTTGTGCGAATGAATTAGAATGGATCGTACGAATGAATTAGAATGGATCTTACGAATGGATTAGAATGGATCGTACGAATGGATTAGAATGGATCGTGTAAATGAATTAAAATGGATCGTACGAATGAATTAGAATGGATCGTACGAATGAATTTGAATGGATTATACGAATGAATTAGAATGGATCATGCGAATGAATTAGAATAGATCGTGTGAATGACTTAGAATGAATCGTGCGAATGAATTATAATGGATCGTACAAATGGATTAGAACGCATTGTACGAATGAATTAGGCATTTGTACAATCCATTCTAATTCATTCGCACGATCCATTCTAATTCATTCGTATGATCCATTCTAATTTATACGTACGATCCATTCTAATTCATTCGTATGATCCATTCTAACTCATTCGCACAAATATATTTATTCTAATTCAATCGTACGATCCATTCTAATTCATTCGTACGATCCATTCTAATTCATTCGTACGATCCATTCTAATTCATTCGTACGATCCATTCTAATTCATTCGCATGATCTATTCTAATTCATTCGCACGATCCATTCTAATTCATTCGCACGATCCATTATAATTCATTCGTACGATCCATTCTAATTCATTCATACGATCTATTCTAATTCATTAGATCGATCCAATCTAATTCATTCGCACGATCCATTCAAATTCATTCGCACGATCTATTCTAATTCGTTCATACGATCCATTCTAATTCGTTCGTACGATCTATTCTAATCCATTCGTACGATCCATTCAAATTCATTCACACGAATGTAACCTTTCTAATTCATTTGTACAATCCATTCTAATTCATTCGTACGATCCATTCTAATTCATTCGTACGATCCATTCTAATTCATTCGCACGAATGTAACCGTTATAATTCATTAGTATGATCCATTCTAATCCATTCGTACGATCCATTCTAATCCATTCGTACGATCCATTCTAATTCATTCGTACGATCCATTCTAATCCATTCGTACAATCCATTCTAATCCATTCTAATTCATTTGTAAGATCCATTCTAATTCATTCGTACGATCCATTCTAATCCATTTGTACGATCCATTCTAATCCATTCTAATTCATTCGTACGATCCATTCTAATTCATTCGCACGAATGTATCCATTCTAATTCATTCGCATAATCCATTCTAATTCATTCGTACGATCGATTCTAATTCATTCGTACGATCCATTCTAATTCATTCGTACGATCCATTCTAATCCATTCGTACGATCCATTCTAATTCATTCGTACGATCCATTCTAATCCATTCGTACGATCCATTCTAATCCATTCTAATTCATTCATACGATTCATTTGTACGATCCATTTTAATTCATTCATACGATCCATTCTAATTCATTCATATGATCCATTTTAATTCATTCGCACGAATGTATCCATTCTAATTCATTCGAATAATCCATTCTAATTCATTCGCACGATCCATTCTAATTCATTCGTATGATCCATTCTAATTCATTCCTACGATCTATTCTACATCATTCGCTCGAATGTATCCATTCTAATTCATTCGTTCGATCCATTCTAATTCATTCGTACGATCCATTCTAATTAATTCGTACGATCCATTCTAATTCATTCGTACGATCCATTCTAATTCATTCGTACGATCCATTTTAATTCATTCGTACGATCCATTCTAATTCATTCGTACAAATGTAACCTTTCTAATTCATTTGTACGATCCATTCTAATTCATTCGCACGAATGTAACCATTCTAATTCATTCGTACGATCCATTCTAATTTATTTCTACGATCCATTCTAATTTATTCGCACGAATGTATCCATTCTAATTCATTTGCACGATCCATTCTAATTCATTCCTATGATCCATTCTAATTCATTCATACGATCTATTCTTATTCATTCGCTCGAATGTATCCATTCTAATTCATTCGTACGATCCATTCTAATTCATTCGTACGATCCAATCTAATCCATTCGTACGATTCATTTTAATTCATTCGTACGATCCATTCTAATTCATTCTCACAAATATAACCTTTCTAATTCATTTGTACGATCCATTCTAATTCATTCGTATGATCCATTCTAATCCATTCGTCTGATCCATTCTAATCCATTCGTACGATCCATTCTAATTCATTCGCATGAATGTAACCATTCTAATTCGTTCACAAGATCCATTCTAATTCATTCGTACAATCCATTCTAATCCATTCGTACCATCCATTCAAATTTATTCGCACGATCCATTCTAATTCATTCGTACGATCCATTCTAATTCATTCTAATTCATTCGCACGATCCATTCTAATTCATTCACACGATCCATTCTAATTCATTCGTACGATCCATTCTAATTCATTCTAATTCATTCGCACGATCCATTCTAATTCATTCGCACGATCCATTCTAATTCATTCACACGATCCATTCTAATTCATTCGTACGATCCTTTCTAATTCATTCGTACGATCCATTCTAATTCATTCGTACGATCCATTCTGATTCATTCGTACGATCCATTCTAATTCATTCGTATGATCCATTCTAATTCATTCGTACGAATGAATTAGAATGGATCGTACGAATGAATTAGAATGGATACATTCGAGCGAATGAATTAGAATAGATCGTACAAATGAATTAGAATGGATCGTGCGAATGAATTAAAATGGATCGTACAAATGAATTAGAATGGTTACATTCGTGAGAATGAATTAGAATGGATCGTAAGAATGAATTAGAATGGTTACATTCGTGCGAACGAATTAGAATGGATCGTACGAAAGAATTAGAATGGATCGTACGATTCATTCTAATTCATTTGCACGATCCATTTTAATTCATTCCTACGATCCATTCTAATTTATTCCTACGATCCATTCTAATTCATTCGCACAAATGTATCCATTCTAATTCATTCATACGATCCATTCTAATTCATTTCATGAATGTAACCTTTCTAATTCATTCGTACGATCCATTCTAATCCATTCGTACGATCCATTCTAATCCATTCGTACGATCCATTCTAATCCATTCGTACGATCGATTCTAATTCATTCTCACAAATGTAACCTTTCTATTTCATTTGTACGATCCATTCTAATTCATTCGTACGATCCATTCTAATCCATTCGTACGATCCATTCTGATCCATTCGTACGATCCATTCTAATCCATTCGTACGATCCATTCTAATCCATTCGTACGATCGATTCTAATTCATTCTCACAAATGTAACCTTTCTATTTCATTTGTACGATCCATTCTAATTCATTCGTACGATCCATTCTAATCCATTCGTACGATCCATTGTAATCCATTCGTACGATCCATTCTAATTCATTCGCACGAATGTAACTATTCTAATTCATTCGTACGATCCATTCTAATTCATTCCTACGATCCATTCTAATTCATTCGCACGAATGTATCCATTCTAATTCATTCGTACCATCCATTCAAATTCAATCGTATGATCCATTCTAATTCATTCGCACAAATGTATCCATTTTAATTCATTCGTACGATCCATTCTAATTCATTCGCACGATCCATTCTAATTCATTCGCACGAATGTATCCATTCTAATTCATTTACACGATCCATTCTAATTCATTCTTACGATCCATTCTAATTCATTTATACGATCCATTCTAATTCATTCGGTCGAATGTATCCATTCTAATTCATTTGTACGATCCATTCTTATTCATTCATACGATCTATTCTAATTCATTCGTCCGATCCATTCTAATTCATTCGCACGAATGTATCCATTCTAATTCATTCGTCCAATCCATTCTAATTCATTCGCACGATCCATTCTAATTCATTCGTATGATCCATTCTAATTCATTCCTACGATCTATTCTAATTCATTCGCTCGAATGTATCCATTCTAATTCATTCGTACGATCCATTCTAATCCATTCTATTCCATTCGTATGATCCATTCTAATCCATTCGTACGATCCATTCTAATCCATTCGTATGATCCATTCTAATTCATTCATACGATCCATTCTAATCCATTCGTACGATCCATTCTAATCCATTCGTACGATCCATTCTAATTCATTCGCACGAATGTAACAATTCTAATTCATTCGTACGATCCATTCTAAATCATTCGTCCGATCCATTCTAATTCATTCGCACGAATGTATCTATTCTAATTCATTTGTACAATCCAATCTAATTCATTCGTACGATCCATTCTATTCCATTCGTACGATCCATTCTAATCCATTCGTACGATCCATTCTAATTCGTTCATACGATCCATTCTAATTCATTCTCACGAATGTAACCTTTCTAATTCATTTGTACGATCCATTCTAATTCATTCGTACGATCCATTCTAATCCATTCGTACGATCCATTCAAATTCATTTGCACGATCCATTCTAATTCATTCCTATGTTCCATTCTAATTCATTCGTACTATCCATTCTAATTCATTCGCACGAATGTATCCATTCTAATTCAATCGTACAATCCATTCTAATTCATTCTCACGATCCATTCTAATTCATTTGTTTGATCCATTCTAATTCATTCCTACGATCTATTCTAATTCATTCGCTCGAATGTATCCATTCTAATTCATTCGTACGATCCATTCTTATTCATTCGTACGATCCATTCAAATTCATTCGCATGATTCATCCTAATTCATTCGTACGATCCATTCCAATTCATTCTCACGAATGTAACCTTTCTAATTCAATTGTATGATCCATTCTAATTCATTCGTACGATCCATTCTAATCTATTCGTACGATCCATTCTAATCCATTCGTATGATCCATTCTAATGCATTCGTAAGATTCATTCTAATTCATTCGTACGATCCATTCTAATTCATTCGTATGATCCATTCTAATCCATTCGTACGATCCATTCTAATTCGCACAAATGTATCCATTTTAATTCATTCGTACGATCCATTCTAATTCATTCGCACGATCTATTCTAATTCATTCGTACGATCCATTCTAATTCATTCGCATGAATATATCCATGCTAATTCATTCGTATGATCCATTCTAATTTATTCGCACGATCTATTCTAATTCATTCGTACGATTCATTCTAATTCATTCGCACGATCCATTCTAATTCATTCGTACAATCCATTCTAATTAATTCGCACGAATGTATCCATTCTAATTCATTCGTACGCCCCATTCTTATTCATCGCACAAATGTGTCCATTCTAATTCATTTGTACGATCCATTCTAATTCATTCGTACGATCCATTCTAATTCATTCGCACGAATGTATCCATTCTAATTCATTCGTACGATCCATTCTAATTCATTCGCACGATCCATTCTAATTCATTCGTACGATCCATACTAATTCATTCGCACGAATGTATCCATTCTAATGCATTCGTACGATCCATTCTAATTCATTCGTACGATCCATTCTAATCCATTCGTACGATCCATTCTAATTCATTCGTACGATCCATTATAATTCATTCTCTCAAATGTAACCTTTCTAATTCATTTGTACGATCCATTCTAATTCATTCGTACGATCCATTCTAATCCATTCGTACGATCCATTCTAATCCATTCGTACGATCTATTCTAATTCATTCGCACGAATGTAACCATTCTAATTCATTCGTACGATCCATTCTAATTCATTCCTACAATCCATTCTAATTCATTCGCACGAATGTATCCATTCTAATTCATTTGCACGATCCATTCTAATTCATTCCTATGATCCATTCTAATTCATTCGTATGATCCATTCTAATTCATTCGCTCGAATGTATCCATTCTAATTCATTCGTACGATCCATTCTAATCCATTCGTACGATCCATTCTAATTCATTCGGACAATGCGTTCTAATTCATTCGCACGAATGTATCCATTCTAATTCATTTGCACGATCCATTCTAATTCATTCCTATGATCCATTCTAATTCATTCGTACGATCCATTCTAATTCATTCGCTCGAATGTATCCATTCTAATTCATTCGTACGATCCATTCTAATTCGTTCGTACGATCTATTCTAATTCGTTCGTACGATCCATTCTAATTCGTTCGTACGATCCATTCTAATTCATTCGCACGATCCATTCTAATTCATTTGTACGATCCATTTTAATTCATTCGCATGATCCATTCTAATTCATTTGTACGATCCATTTTAATTCATTCGCATGATCCATTTTAATTCGTACGAATGAATTAGAATAGATCGTGAGAATAAATTAGAATGGATCATACGAATGAATTAGAATGGATCGTACGAATGAATTAGAATAGATCGTGCGAATAAATTAGAATGGATCATACGAATAAATTAGAATAGATATATTCATGCGAATGAATTAGAATGGATCGTACGAATGAATTAGAATGGATCATGCAAATGAATTAGAATGAATCATTTGAATAAATTAGAATGGATCGTACGAATGAATTAAAATGGATACATTTGTGCGAATGAATTAGAATGGATCATACGATTGAATTTGAATGGATTGTACGAATAAATTAGGATGGATACATTTGTGCGATGAATAAGAATGGAGCGATCCATTTTAATTCATTCGCATGATCCATTCTAATTCATTTGTATGATATATTCATACGACTGAATTAGAATGGATTGTACGAATGAATTAGAATTGATCATATGAATGAATTAGAATGGATCGTACGAATAAATTAGAATAGATCATGCGAATGAATTAGAATGGATCGTACGAATGAATTAGAATGGATATATTTGAACGAATAAATTAGAATGGATCATACGAATTAATTAGAATGGATCGTACAAATGAATTAGAATGGATCGTGCGAATGAATTAGAATCGATCGTACGAATGAATAAGAATGGATCGTACGAATGAATTATGTCGTACGAATGAATTAGAATAGATCGTACGAATGAATTAAAATGGATACATTCATACGACTGAATTAGAATGGATCGTACGAATTAATTAGAATGGATCGTACGAATGAATTTGAATGGATATATTTGTGCGAATGAATCTGAATGGATTGTATGAATGAATTACAATGGATCGTACGAATGAATTAGAATGGATACATTCGAGCGAATGAATTAGAATGGATCGTACGAATGAATTAGAATGGATCATAGGAACGAATTAGAATGGATCGCGCAAATGAATTAGAATGGATACATTCGTGCGAATGAATTAGAATGGATCGTAGGAATGAATTAGAATGGATCGTACGAATGAATTAGAATGGTTAAATTCGTGCGAATGAATTAGAATGGATCGTACGAATGGATTAGAATGGATCGTACGAATGGATTAGAATGAATCGTACGAATGGATTAAATGGATCGTACGAATGAATTAGAATGGATCGTACAATAAGAAAGGTTACATTTGTGAGAATGAATTAGAATGGATCGTACTAATGGATTAGAATGGATCGTACGAATGGATTAGAATGGATCGTACGAATGGATTAGAATGGATCGTACGAATGAATTAGAATGGATCATACAAATGAATTAGAAAGGTTACATTCGTGAGAATGAATTAGAATGGATCGTACGAATTAATTAGAATGGATCATGCGAATAAATTTGAATGGATCGAACGAATGAATTAGAATGGATCGAACGAATGAATTAGAATGGATACATTCGAGCGAATGAATTAGAATAGATCGTAGGAATGAATTAGAATGGATCATACGAACGAATTAGAATGGATCATACGAATGAATTAGAATGGATCGTATGAACGAATTAGAATGGATCGTGCGAATGAATTAGAATGGATACATTCGAGCGAATGAATTAGAATGGATCGTACGAATGAATTAGAATGGATCATATGAATGAATTAGAATAGATCATGCAAATGAATTAGAATGGATACATTCGTGCGAATGAATTAGAATGGATCATACGAATGAATTAGAATGGATCGTACGAATGAATTAGAATGGATATATTCGTGCGAATGAATTAGAATGGATCGTACGAATGGATTAGAATGAATCATAGGAATGAATTAGAATGGATCACACGAATAAATTAGAATGGATCGTATGAATGAATAAGAATGGATCGTATGAATGAATTAGAATGAATCGTATGAACGAATTAGAATGGATCGTACGAATGGATTAAAATGGATCGTACGAATGAATTAGAATGGATCGTACGAATGAATTAGAATGGATCGTACGAATGAATTAGAATGGATCGTACGAATGAATTATAATGGATCCTGCGAATGAATTAGAATGGATACATTTGTGCGAATGAGTTAGAATGGATCATACGAATGAATTAGAATGGATCGTACGAATGAATTAAAATGGATCGTGCGAATGAATTAGAATGGATCGTACGAACGAATTAGAATGGATCGTACGAACGAATTAGAATAGATCGTACGAACGAATTAGAATAGATCGTATGAATGAAATAGAATGGATCGTACGAATGGATTAGAATGGATCGTACGAATGGATCATGCGAATGAATTAGAATGGATCGTACGAATGAATTAGAATGGATCGTACGAATGAATTAGAATGGATCGTACGAATAAATAAGAATGGATCATAGGAATGAATTAGAATGGATCGTGCAAATGAATTAGAATGGATACATTCGTGCGAATGAATTAGAATAGATCGTAGGAATGAATTAAAATGGATCGTACGAATGAATTAGAATGGTTATATTCGTGCGAATAAATTAGAATGGATCATACGAATGGATTAGAATGGATCGTACGAATGGATAAGAATGGATCATACGAATGAATTAGAATGGATCGTACAAATGAATTAGAAAGGTTACATTTGTGAGAATGAATTAGAATGGATCGTACGAATGAATTAGAATGGATCGTACGAATGAATTAGAATGGATCGTACGAATAAATTAGAATGGATCATACAAATGAATTAGAAAGGGTACATTCATGAGAATGAATTAGAATGGATCGTACGAATGAAATAGAATGGATCATAGGAATGAATTAGAATGGATCGTGCAAATGAATTAGAATGGATACATTCGTGCGAATGAATTCGAATGGATCGTAGGAATGAATTAGAATGGATCGTACGAATGAATTAGAATGGTTACATTCGTGCGAATGAATTAGAATGGATCTTATGAATGGATTAGAATGGATCGTACGAATGGATTTGAATGGATCGTACGAATGAATTAGAATGGATCGTACAAATGAATTAGAAAGATTACATTTGTGACAATGAATTAGAATGGATCGTACGAATGGATTAGACTGGATCGTACGAATGGATTAGAATGGATCGTACGAATGGATTACAATGGATCATGCGAATGAATTTGAATAGATTGTATGAATGAATTAGAATGGATCGAACGAATGAATTAGAATGGATACATTCGAGCGAATGAATTAGAATAGATCGTAGGAATGAATTAGAATGGATCATACGAATGAATTAGAATGGATCGTACGAACGAATTAGAATGGATCGTACAAACGAATTAGAATGGATCGTATGAACGAATTAGAATGGATCGTACGAATGAATTCTAATTCATTCCTATGATCCATTCTAATTCATTCGTACAATCCATTCTAATTCATTCGCTCGAATGTATCCATTCTAATTCATTCGTATTATCCATTCTAATTCGTTCATACGATCCATTCTAATTAATTCGTACGATCCATTCTAATTCATTCGTATGATCAATTCTAATTCATTTGCACGATCCATTCTAATTCATTTGTACGATCTATTCTATTCATTCGTACGATCCATTCTAATTCATTCGCACGAATGTATCCATTCTAATTCATTCCTACGATCCATTCTAATTCATTCGCACTATCCTATCTAATTCATTCGTACGATCCATTCTAATTCATTCGTACGATCCATTCTAATTCATTCGTACGATCCATTCTAATTAATTCGAACAAATGTATCCATTCTAATTCATTCGTACGATCCATTCAAATTCAATCGTATGATCCATTCTAATTCATTCGCACAAATATATCCATTTTAATTCATTCGTACGATCCATTCTAATTTATTCATCTGATCCATTCTAATTCATTCGCACGATCCATTCTAATTCATTCGTACGATCCATTCTAATTCATTCGCATGAATATATCTATTTTAATTCATTCGTATGATCCATTCTATTTTATTCGCATGATCTATTCTAATTCATTCGTACGATCCATTCTAATTCATTTGTACAATCCATTCTAATTCATTCGCACGAATGTATCATACGAATGAATTAGAATGGATCATGTGAATGAATTAAAATGGATCGTACAAATGAATTAGAATGGATCGTGCGAATGAATTAGAATGGATCATACGAACGAATTAGAATGGATCGTACAAACGAATTAGAATGGATCGTATGAACGAATTAGAATGGATCGTACGAATGAATTAGAATGGATACATTCGAGCGAATGAATTAGAATGGATTGTACGAATGAATTAGAATGGATCATAGGAATGAATTAGAATGGATCGTGCAAATGAATTAGAATGGATACATTCGTGCGAATGAATTAGAATGGATCGTAGGAATGAATTAGAATGGATCGTACGAATGAATTAGAATGGTTACATTCGTGCGAATGAATTAGAATGGATCGTATGAATGGATAAGAATGGATCGTACAAATGAATTAGAAAGGTTACATTTGTGAGAATGAATTAGAATGGATCGTACGAATGAATTAGAATGGATCGTACGAATGGATTAGAATGGATCATACGAATGGATTAGAATGGATCGGACGAATGAATTAGAATGGATCATACAAATGAATTAGAAAGGTTACATTCGTGAGAATGAATTAGAATAGATTGTACCAATGAATTAGAATGGATCATGCGAATGAATTTGAATGGATCATACGAATGAATTAGAATGGATCGAACGAATGAATTAGAATGGATACATTCGAGCGAATGAATTAGAATAGATCGTAGGAATGAATTAGAATAGATCATACGAATGAATTAGAATGGATCGTGCGAATGAATTAGAATGGATTGTAAGAATGAATTAGAATAGATACACTCGTGCGAATGAATTAGAATGGATCGGACGAATGAATTAGAATGGATCATAGATTCATTCTAATTCATTCGTACGATCCATTCTAATTCATTCGCACGATCCATTCTAATTCATTCGTACGATCCATTCTAATTCATTAGCACGAATGTAACCATTCTAATTCATTCGTACGATCCATTCTAATTCATTCCTATGATCCATTCTAATTCATTCGCACGAATAAATCCATTCTAATTCATTTGCACGATCCACTCTAAGTCATTCCTATGATCCATTCTAATTCATTTGTATGATCCATTCTAATTATTCGCTCGAATGTATCCATTCTAATTCATTCGTACAATCCATTCTAATTCATTCATATGATCCATTCTAATTCGTTCGTATGATCCATTCTAATTCGTTCGTACGATCCATTCTAATTCATTCACACGATCCATTCTAATTCATTCGCACGATCCATTCTAATTCATTCTCACGAATATAACCTTTGTAATTCATTTGTATGATCCATTCTAATTCATTCGTACGATTCATTCTAATCCATTCGTACGATCCATTCTAATTCATTTGCACGATCCATTCTAATTCATTCCTATGATCCATTCTAATTCATTCGTACGATCCATTCTAATTCATTTGCTCGAATGTATCCATTCTAATTCATTCGTACGATCCATTCTAATTCATTCGTACGATCCATTCTAATTCATTCTCACGAATGTAACCTTTCTAATTCATTTGTATGTATTCATTCTAATTCATTCGTACGATCCATTCTAATTCATTCGCACGATCCATTCTAATTCATTCGTACGATCCATTCTAATTCATTCGCACGATCCATTCTAATTCATTCGTACGATCCTTTCTAATTAATTCGCACGAATGTGTCCATTCTAATGCATTCGTACGATTCATTCTAATTCATTCGCACGATCCAATCTAATTCATTCGTACGATCCATTCTAATTCATTCGTCCGATTCATTCTAATTCATTCGCACGAATGTATCCATTCTAATTCATTCATACAATCCATTCTAATTCATTCGCACGATCCATTCTAATTCATTCGTATGATACATTCTAATTCATTCCTATGATCTATTCTAATTCATTCGCTCGAATGTATCCCTTCTAATTCATTCGTTCGATCCATTCTAATTCATTTCTACGATCCATTCTAATTCATTCGTATGATCCATTCTAACTCATTCGTATGAATGAATTAGAATGGATCGTACGAATGAATTAGAATGGTTACATTCGTGCGAATGAATTAGAAAGGATCGTACGAATGGATTAGAATGGAAAGTACGAATGGATGAGAATGGATCGTACGAATGAATTAGAATGGATCGTACAAATGAATTATAAAGGTTATATTTGTGAGAATGAATTAGAATGGATCGTATGAATGAATTAGAATGGATCGTACGAATGGATAAGAATGGATCGTACGAATGGATTAGAATGGATCGTACGAATGGATTAGAATGGATCGTACGAATGAATTAGAATGGATCATACAAATGAAATAGAAAGGTTACATTCGTGAGACTGAATTAGAATGGATCGTGCGAATGAATTAGAATTGATCATACGAATGAATTAGAATGGATCGTACGAATGAATGGATCGTACGAATGAATTAGAATGGATACATTCGAGCGAATGAATTAGAATAGATCGTAGGAATGAATTAGAATGGATCATACGATTGAATTAGAATGGATCGTATGAATGAATTAGAAGGGATCGTACGAATTAATTAGAATGGATACATTCGTGCGAATGAATTAGAATGGATCGTACGAATGATTTAGAATGGATCGTACGAATGAATTAGAATGGATCATACGAATGAATTAGAATGGATCGTACGAATGAATTAGAATGAATACATCTGTACGAATAAATTAGAATGGATTGTACGACTGAATTAGAATGGATACATTCTTGCAAATAAATTAGAATGGATCGTATATTCGTGCAAATAAATTAGAATGGATCATACGAATGAATTAGAATGGATCGTGCGAATGAATTAGAATGAATCTCAAGAATGCATTAGAATGGATCGTACGAATGAATTAGAATGAATCGTACCATCCATTCTAATTCATTCGTCTGATCCATTCTAATTCATTCGCACGAATGTATCCATTCTAATTCATTTGTACAATCCATTCTAATTCATTCGTACGATCCATTCTTATTCATTTATACGATCCATTCTAATTCATTCGTACGATCCATTCTAATTTATTCGCACGAATGTATCCATTCTAATTAATTCGTACGATCCATTCTAATTCATTCATACGATCCATTCTAATTCATTCATATGATCCATTCTAATTCATTCCTACGATCTATTCTAATTCATTCGCTCGAATGTATCCATTCTATTTTATTCATACGATCCATCCTTATTCATTCGTACGATCCATTCTAATTCATTCATATGATCAATTCTAATTCATTCGCACTATCCATTCTAATTTATTCTCACGAATGTAACCTTTCTAATTCATTTGTATGATCCATTCTATTTCATTCGTACGATCCATTCTAATCCATTCGTATGATCCATTCTAATTTTTTCGTACGATCCATTCTAATCCATTCGTATGATCCATTCTAATCCATTCGTATGATCCATTCTAATCCATTCGTACGATCCATTCTAATGCATTCGTACGATCTATTCTAATTCATTCTCACAAATGTAACCTTTCTAATTTATTTGTACGATCCATTCTAATTCATTCGTACGATCCATTCTAATTCATTCGTATGATCCATTCTAATTCATTCGTTCGATCCATTCTAATTCATTCGCACGAATATATCCATTCTAATTCATTTGTACGATCCATTCTAATTCGTTCATACGATCCATTCTAATTCGTTCGTACGATCTATTCTAATTCGTTCGCATGAATATATCTATTCTAATTCATTCGTATGATCCATTCAAATTCATTCGTACGATCCATTCTAATTCATTCGTATAATCCATTCAAATTCATTTGTACGATGCAATCAAATTCATTCGCACAAATGTATCTATTCTAATTCATTCGTACAATGCATTCTAATCCATTCGTACGATCCATTCTAATCTATTCGTACGATCCATTCTAATTCATTTGCACGAATGTAACCATTCTAATTCATTCATATGATTCATTCTAATTCATTCGTACGATCCATTCTAATTCATTTTTGTACGATCCATTCTAATTCATTCTCACAAATGTAACCTTTCTAATTCATTTATACGATCCATTCTAATTCATTCGTACGATCCATTCTAATTCATTCGTACGATCCATTCTAATTCATTCGTACGATCCATTCTAATTCATTCTCACAAATGTAACCTTTCTAATTCATTTGTACGATCCATTCTAATTCATTCCTACGATCCATTCTAATCCATTCTAATTCATTCGCACGATCCATTCTAATTCATTCGTACGATCTATTCTAATTCATTCATCCGATCCATTCTAATTCATTCGCACGAATGTATCCATTCTAATTCTTTCGTACAATCCATTCTAATTCATTTGCATGATCCATTCTAATTCATTCGTATGATCCATTCTAATCCATTCCTACGATCTATTCTAATTCATTCGCACGAATGTATCCATTCTAATTCATTCGTTCGATCCATTCTAATTCATTTGTACGATCCATTATAATTCATTCGTATGATCCATTCTAACTAATTCGTAGGAAGTACGATCCATTCTAATCCATTCGTACGATCCATTCTAATTCATTCGTACAATGCGTTCTAATCCATTCGTACGATCCATTCTAATTCATTTGTACGATACATTCTAATTCATTTGTACGAATGAATTAGAATGGATCATACGAAAGGATTAGAATGGATCGTACGAATGAATTAGAATGGATCATACGAATGAATTAGAATGGATACATTCGAGCGAATGAATTAGAATGGATCGTACGAATGAATTAGAATGGATACATTTGTGCGAATGAATTAGAATGGATCGTACAAATGAATTAGAATGGATCATGCGAATGAATTTGAATGGATCGTACGAATGAATTAGAATGGATCGAACGAATGAATTAGAATGGATACATTCGAGCGAATGAATTAGAATAGATCGTAGGAATGAATTAGAATGGATCATACGAATGAATTAGAATGGATCGTGCGAATGAATTAGAACGATTTGTACGATCCATTCTAATTCATTTGTACGATTCATTCTAATTCATTCGTACGATTCATTCTAATTCATTCGTACGATCCATTCTAATTCATTCGTACGATCCATTCTAATTCATTCGCACGAATGTATCCATTCTAATTCATTCGTACAATCCATTCTAATTCATTCGCACGATCCATTCTAATTCATTCGTATGATCCATTCTAGTTCATTTCTACGATCTATTCTAATTCATTCACTCGATTGTATCCATTCTAATTCATTCGTTCGCTCCATTCTAATTCATTCGTACGACCCATTCAAATTCATTCGCATGATCCATTCTAATTCATTCGTACGGTCCATTCTAATTCATTCTCACGAATATAACCTTCCTAATTCATTTGTATGATCCATTCTAATTCATTCGTACGATCCATTCTAATCCATTTGTACGATTCATTGTAATTCATTCATACAATCCATTCAGATTCATTCGCACAAATGTATCCATTCAAATTCATTCGTAATATCCATTCTAATTAATTCGCACGATCCATTCTAATTCAGTCGTATGAATGTATCCATTTTAATTCATTCGTACGATCCATTCTAATTCGTACTACCCATTCTAATCAATTCGTACGATCCATTTTAATCCATTCGTAAGATCCATTCTAATTCATTCGCATGAATGTAACCATTCTAATTCATTCATACGATCCATTCTAATTCATTCCTACGATCCATTCTAATTCATTCGCACGAATGTGTCCATTCTAATTCATTTGCACGATCCATTCTAAGTCATTCCTATGATCCATTCTAATTCATTCGTACGATCCATTCAAATTCATTCGCTCAAAAGTACCCATTCTAATTCATTCGTACGATCCATTCTAATTCATTCGTACGATCCATTCTAATTCGTTCATACGATCCATTCTAATTCGTTCGTACGATCCATTCTAATTCATTCGTACTATCCATTCTAATTTATTCGTATGATCAATTCTAATTCATTCGCACGATCCATTCTAATTCATTCGTACGATCCATTCTAATTCATTTGCACGAATGTAACCATTCTAATTCATTCGTACGATCCATTCTAATTCATTCCTACGATCCATTCTAATTCATTCACACGAATGTATCCATTCTAATTCATTTGCACGATCCATTCTAATTCATTCCTATGATCTATTCTAATTCATTCATACGATCCATTCTAATTCATTCGTTCGAATGTTTCCATTCTAATTCATTCGCACGATTCATTCTAATTCATTCGCACGATCCATTCTAATTCATTCGTAAGATCCATTCTTATTCATTCATATGATCCATTCTAATTCATTTGTACGAATGAATTAGAATGGATCGTACGTATGGATTAGAATGGATCGTACGAATGAATTAGAATGGATCGTACGAGCGAATTAGAATGGATCGTATGAACGAATTAGAATGGATCATACGAATGCATTAGAATGGATACATTCGAGCGAATGAATTAGAATGGATCGTACGAATGAATTAGAATGGATCATAGGAATGAATTAGAATGGATCGTGCAAATGAATTAGAATGGATACATTCGTACGAAGGAATTAGAATTGATCGTACGAATGAATTAGAATGGTTACATTCGTGCGAATAAATTAGAACGGATCGTACGAATGGATTAGAATGGATCGTACGAATGGATTAGAATGGATCGTACTAATGGATTAGAATGGATCGTAAGAATGAATTAGAAAGGTTACATTTGTGAGAATGAATTAGAATGGATCGTACGAATGAATTAGAATGGATTAGAATGGATCGTACGAATGTATTAGAATGGATCGTACGAATGAATTAGAATGGATCATACAAATGAATTAGAAAGGTCACATTCGTGAGAATGAATTAGAATGGATCATACGAATGAATTAGAATGGATCATGCGAATGAATTTTAATGGATCGTACGACTGAATTAGAATGGATCGAACGAATGAATTAGAATGGATACATTCAAGCGAATGAATTAGAATATATCGTAGGAATGAATTAGAATGGATCATACGAATGAATTAGATGGATCGTACGAATGAATTAGAATGGATTGTACGAATGAATTAGAATGGATACATTCGTGCGAATGAATTAGAATGGATCGGACGAATGAATTAGAATGGATTGTACGATTCATTCTAATTCATTCATATGATCCATTCTAATGCATTCGTACGATTCATTCTAATTCATTCGCACGATCCATTCTAATTCATTCGTATGATCCATTCTAATTTATTTGCACGAAAATATGATCCATTCTAATTTATTCGCAAGAATGTATCCATTCTAATTCATTCGTACAACCCATTATAATTTATTCGTACAAATGTATCCATTCTAATTCATTCGTACGATCCATTCTAATTCATTCGTACGATTCATTCTAATTCATTCGCACGATCCATTCTAATTCATTCGTACGATCCATTCTAATTCATTCGCGCGAATGTATCTATTCTAATTCATTCGTACAATCCATTATAATTCATTCGCACGATCCATTCTAATTCATTCATATGATACATTTTAATTCATTCAATGAATTAGAATGGATACATTCGTGCAAATGAATTAGAATGGATCGGACGAATGAATTAGAATGGATCGTATGATTCATTCTAATTCGTTCGTATGATCCATTCAAATTCATTCGTATGATCCATTCTAACTCATTCGGTGGATCCATTCTAATTCATTCGTACGATCCATTCTAATTCATTCGCACTATCCATTCTAATTCATTTGCACGATCCATTCTAATTCATTCGTACGATCCATTCTAATTCATTCGCACGAATGTATTCATTCTAAGTCATTTGTACTATCCATTCTAATTCATTCGTACAATGCGTTCTAATCCATTCGTACGATCCATTCTAATTCATTCCTATGATCCATTCTAATTCATTCGTACGATCCATTCTAATTCATTCGCTCGAATGTATCCATTTTAATTCATTCGTATGATCCATTCTAATTCGTTTATATGATCCATTCTAATTCGTTCGTACGATCCATTCTAATTCATTCGTACGATCCATTCTAATTCATTCACACGATCCATTCTAATTCATTCGCACGATCCATTCTAATTCATTCTCATGAATATAACCTTTCTAATCCATTTGTACGAATGAATTAGAATGGATCGTACGAATGAATTAGAATGGATCGTACGAACGAATTAGAATGGATCATATGAACAAATTAGAAAGGATCGTACGAATGAATTAGAATGGATACATTCGAGCGAATGAATTAGAATGGATCGTACGAATAATTAGAATGGATCGTACGAATGAATTAGAATGGATCGTACGAATGAATTAGAATGGATAGTGCGAATGAATTAGAATGGATCGTATGAATGAATTAGAATGGATTGTACGAATGAATTAGAATAGATCGTGCAAATGAATTAGAATGGATCGTACGAAAGAATTAGAATGGATCGTACGAATGAATTAGAATGGATCATACGAATAAATTAGAATAGATCGTGCGAATGAATTAGAATGGATCGTACAAATGAATTAGAATGGATATATTTGTGCGATTAATAAGAATGGAGTGTACGAATGAATTAGAATGGAGCGTACGAATGAACTAGAATGGATACATTCGTGCGAATGAATTAGAATCGATCATATGAAAGAATTAGAATGGATCGTGTGAATGAATTAGAATGGATCGTGCGAATGAATTAGAATGGATCGTACGAACGAATTAGAATGGATCATACGAACGAATTAGAATGGATCATATGAACGAATTAGAATGGATCGTACAAATGAATTAGAATAGATCGAACGAATGAATTAGAATGGATTGTGCGAATGAATTAGAATGGATCATGCAATAAGAATGGATCGTACGAATGAATTAGAATGGATCGTGCAAATGAATTAGAATGGATACATTCGTGCAAATGATCCATTCTAATTCATTCGTACGATCCTTTCTAATTCAATCCTACGATCCATTCTAATTCATTCGCACGAATGTATCCATTCTAATTAATTCGTACGATCCATTCTAATTCATTCGTATGATCCATTCTTATTCATTCGCACGATCCAGTCTAATTGATTCGCACGCTCCATTCTAATTCATTCGCACGATCCATTCTAATTTATTCGTACGATCCATTCTAATTCATCCATACGATCTATTCTAATTCATTCGCACGAATGTAACCATTGTAATTCATTTGTACGATTTATTCTAATTCATTCGTATGAGCTATTCTAATTCATTCGTACGATCCATTCTAATTCATTCGTATGATCCATTGTAATTCATTCATACAATCCATACAGATTCATTCGCACAAATGTATCCATTCAAATTTATTCGTACGATCCATTCTAATTAATTCGCACGATGCATTCTAATTCAGTCGTATGAATGTATCCATTTTAATTCATTCGTACGGACCATTCTAATTCATTTGTATGATCTAATTCTTTCGTACGATCCATTGTAATTCATTCGTACGATCGATTCTAATTCATTCGCACGATCCATTCTAATTCATTCATACAATCCATTCAGATTCATTCGCAAAAATGTATCCATACAAATTCATTTGTACGATCCATTCTAATTCATTCGTATGATCCATTCTAATTCATTTGAACGATCCATTCCATTCGCAGGATCCATTCTAATTCATTCGTATGATCCATTCTAATTCATTCGTACGATCCATTCTAATTCATTCGCTCGAATGTATCCATTCTAATTCATTCGTACGATCCATTCTAATCTATTCGTATGATCAATTCTAATTCATTCGCACGATCCATTCTAATTCATTCTCACGAATGTAACCTTTCTAATTCATTTGTATGATCCATTGTAATTCATTCGTAAGATCCATTCTAATCCATTCGTACAATCCATTCTAATCCATTCGTACGATCCATTCTAATCCATTCGTACGATCCATTCTAATTCATTCGCTCGAATGTATCCATTCTAATTCATTTGTACGATCCATTCTAATCCATTCGTACGATCCATTCTAAACCATTCGTACGATCCATTCTAATTCATTCGCACAAATGTAACCATTCTAATTCATTCATACGATCCATTCTAATTCATTCCTACGATCCATTCTAATTCATTCGTATGATCAATTCTAATTCATTCGCACGATCCATTCTAATTCATTCGTATGATCCATTCTAATTCATTCACACGAATGTAACCATTCTAATTCATTCATACGATCCATTCTAATTCATTCGCATGATACATTCTAATTCATTCGCACAAATGTAACCATTCTAATTCATTCGGTGGATCCATTCTAATTAATTTGTACGATCCATTCTAATTCATTTTCACGAATGTAACCTTTCTAATTCATTTGTATGATGATCCATTCTAATTCATTCGTACGATCCATTCTAATCCATTCGTACGATCCATTCTAATCCATTCGCATGATCCATTCTAATTCATTCGTACGATCCATTCTAATTCATTCGCTCGAATGTATCCATTCTAATTCATTCGTACGATCCATTCAAATTCATTCGTACGATCCATTCTAATCCATTCGTACGATCCATTCTAATTCATTCGTACAATGCGTTCTAATCCATTCGTACGATCCATTCTAATTCATTCGTACGATCCATTTTAATTCATTCGTACGATCCATTCTAATTCATTCGTACGATCCATTTTAATTCATTCGTACGATCCATTCTAATCCATTCTAATTCATTCGCTCGAATGTATCCATTCTAATTCATTCGTACGATCAATTCTTATTCATTCATACGATCCATTCTAATTCATTCGCACGATCCATTCTAATCCATTCGTACGATCCATTATAATTCATTCGTACGATCCATTCAAATTCTTTCGTATGATCCATTCAAATTCGTTCGCACGATCCATTCTAATTCGTTCGTATGATCCATTCTAATTCATTCGTACGATCCATTCTAATTCATTTATACGAATGGATACATTCTAATTCATTAGTACGATCCATTCTAATTCATTCTAACATTCCATTCTAATTCATTCGCATGAATGTATCCATTCTAATTCATTCGCACAATCCATTCTAATTCATTCGCATGAATGTATCCATTCTAATTCTTTCGCATAATCCATTCTAATATATTCGTACGATCCATTCTAATCCATTCGTATGATCCATTCTAATCCATTCGTACGATACATTCTAATTCATATGCACAAAGGTATCCATTCTAATTCATTCGTACGACCTATTATAATTCATTCGCTCGAATGTATCCATTCTAATTCATTCGTTAGAATGGATACATTCGTGCGAATGAATTAGAATGGATCGTATGAATGAATTAGAATGGATCGTGCGAATGAATTAGAATTGATTATACGAATGAATTAGAATAGATCCTACGAATGAATTAGAATGGATCGTACGAATGAATTTGAATGGATACATTCGTGCGAATGAATTAGAATGGATCGTACGAATGGATTAGAATGGATCGTACGAATGGATTAGAACGCATTGTACGAATGAATTAGAATAGATACATTTGTGCGAATAAATTAGATTGCATCGTACGAATGAATTTGAATGGATTGTACGAATGAATTAGAATGGATATATTTGAATGTATCCATTCTAATTCGTTCGTACGATTCATTCATTCATATGAGCTATTCTAATTCATTCGTACGATCCATTCCAATTCATTTGTACGATGCATTCTAATCCATTCATACGATCCATTCTAATTCATTCGTACAATGCGTTCTAATCCATTCGTACGATCCATTCTAATTCATTCGTACGATCCATTCTAATTCATTTGTACGAATGGATCCATTCTAATTCATTAGTATGATCCATTCTAATTCATTCTTACATTCCATTCTAATTCATTTTCACGAATGTATCCATTCTAATTCATTCGTACAATCCATTCTAATCCATTCGTACAATCCATTCTATTCCATTCGTACGATCCATTCTAATCCATTCGTACGATCCATTCTAATTCAGTCGTATGAATGTATCCGTTTTAATTCATTCGTACGATCCATTCTAATTCATTCGTACGATCTAATTCTTTCGTACGATCCATTCTAATTCATTCGTACGATAGATTCTAATTCATTCGCACGATCCATTCTTATTCATTCATACAATCCATTTAGATTCATTCGCACAAATGTATCAATTCAAATTCATTTGTACGATCCATTCTAATTCATTCGTATGATCCATTCTAATTCATTCGAACGATCCATTCCATTCGCACGATCCATTCTAATTCATTCGTATGATCCATTCTAATTCATTCGTACGATCCATTCTAATTCATTCGCTCGAATGTATCCATTCTAATTCATTCGTACGATCCATTCTAATCTATTCGTATGATCAATTCTAATTCATTCGCACGATCCATTCTAATTCATTCTCACGAATGTAACCTTTCTAATTCATTTGTATGATCCATTGTAATTCATTCGTACGATCCATTCTAATCCATTCGTACAATCCATTCTAATCCATTCGTACGATCCATTCTAATCCATTCGTACGATCCATTCTAATTCATTCGCTCGAATGTATCCATTCTAATTCATTTGTACGATCCATTCTAATCCATTCGTACGATCCATTCTAAACCATTCGTACGATCCATTCTAATTCATTCGCACGAATGTAACCATTCTAATTAATTCATACGATCCATTCTAATTCATTCCTACGATCCATTCTAATTCATTCGTATGATCAATTCTAATTCATTCGCACGATCCATTCTAATTCATTCGTACGATCCATTCTAATTCATTCACACGAATGTAACCATTCTAATTCATTCGTACGATCCATTCTAATTCATTCGCATGATACATTCTAATTGATTCGCACAAATGTAACCATTCTAATTCATTCGGTGGATCCATTCTAATTAATTCGTACGATCCATTCTAATTCATTCTCACAAATGTAACCTTTCTATTTCATTTGTATGATCCATTCTAATTCATTCGTACGATCCATTCTAATCCATTCGTACGATCCATTCTAATCCATTCGCATGATCCATTCTAATTCATTCGTACGATCCATTCTAATTCATTCGCTCGAATGTATCCATTCTAATTCATTCGTACGATCCATTCAAATTCATTCGTACAATCCATTCTAATCCATTCGTACAATCCATTCTAATTCATTCGTACAATGCGTTCTAATTCATTCGTACGATCCATTCTAATTCATTCGTACGATCCATTTTAATTCATTCGTACGATCCATTCTAATTCATTCGTACGATCCATTCTAATTTATTCGTACGATCCATTCTAATCCATTCTAATTCATTCGCTCGAATGTATCCATTCTAATTCATTCGTACGATCAATTCTTATTCATTCATACGATCCATTCTAATTCATTCGCACGATCCATTCTAATCCATTCGTACGATCCATTATAATTCATTCGTACGATCCATTCAAATTCATTCGTATGATCCATTCAAATTCGTTCGCACGATCCATTCTAATTCGTTCGTATGATCCATTCTAATTCATTCGTATGATCCATTCTAATTCATTTGTACGAATGGATCCATTCTAATTCATTAGTACGATCCATTCTAATTCATTCTTACATTCCATTCTAATTCATTCGCATGAATGTATCCATTCTAATTCATTTGCACAATCCATTCTAATTCATTCGCATGAATGTATCCATTCTAATTCTTTCGCACAATCCATTCTAATATATTCGTACGATCCATTCTAATCCATTCGTATGATCCATTCTAATCCATTCGTACGATACATTCTAATTCATATGCACAAAGGTATCCATTCAAATTCATTCGTACGACCTATTCTAATTCATTCGCTCGAATGTATCCATTCTAATTCATTCGTTAGAATGGATACATTCGTGCGAATGAATTAGAATGGATCTTACGAATGAATTAGAATGGATAGTGCGAATGAATTAGAATTGATCATACGAATGAATTAGAATAGATCGTACGAATGAATTAGAATGGATCGTACGAATGAATTTGAATGGATACATTCGTGCGAATGAATTAGAATGGATCGTACGAATGGATTAGAATGGATCGTACGAATGGATTAGAACGCATTGTACGAATGAATTAGAATAGATACATTTGTGCGAATGAATTAGATTGCATCGTACGAATGAATTTGAATGGATTGTACGAATGAAGTAGAATGGATATATTTGAATGTATCCATTCTAATTCGTTCGTACGATTCATTCATTCGTATGAGCTATTCTAATTCATTCGTACGATCCATTCCAATTCATTTGTATGATCCATTCTAATCCATTCGTACGATCCATTCTAATTCATTCGTACAATGCGTTCTAATCCATTCGTACGATCCATTTTAATTCATTCGTACGATCCATTCTAATTCATTTGTACGAATGGATCCATTCTAATTCATTAGTACGATCCATTCTAATTCATTCTTACATTCCATTCTAATTCATTCGCACGAATGTATCCATTCTAATTCATTCGTACAATCCATTCTAATCCATTCGTACAATCCATTCTATTCCATTCGTACGATCCATTCTAATCCATTCGTACGATGCATTCTAATTCATTCGCACGAATGTAACCATTCTAATTCATTCGTACGATCCATTCTAATTCATTCCTACGATCCATTCTAATTCATTTGCACGAATGTATCCATTCTAATTCATTTGTATGATCCATTCTAATTCATTCGTACGATCCATTCTAATTCATTCGCACGATCCATTCTAATTCGTTCGTATGATCCATTCTAATTCATTCGTACGATCCATTCTAATTCATTTGCATGAATGTATCCATTCTAATTCATTCGTACGATCCATTCCAATTCATTCGTATGATCCATTCTAATTCATCCATGCAATCCATTCTAATTCATTCATACGATCCATTCTAACTCATTCTCACAAATGTAACTTTCTAATTTATTTGTACGATCTATTCTAATTCATTCGTACGAACTATTCTAATTCATTCACTCGAATGTATCCATTCTAATTCATTCATACGATCTATTCTAATTCATTCGCACGAATGTGACCATTCTAATTCATTCGTACGATCCATTCTAATTCATTCATACAATCCATTCTAATTCATTCACACGAATGTATCCATTCTAATTCATTCGTACGATCCATTCTAATCCATTCGTACGATCCATTCTAATCCATTCGTACGATCCATTCTAATTCATTCTCACAAATGTAACCTTTCTAATTCATTTGTACAAGTCATTCTAATTCATTCGTACGATCCATTCTAATCCATTCGTACGATCCATTTTAATTCATTCCTACGATCCATTCTAACCCATTCGTCCGATCCATTCTAATCCATTCGTACGATCCATTCTAATTCATTCGCACAAATGTAACCATTCTAATTCATTCGTACGATCCATTCTAATTCATTCCTACGATACATTCTAATTCATTCGCATGAATGTTTCCATTCTAATTCATTTGCACGATCCGTTCTAATTCATTCCTATGATCCATTCTAATTCATTCGTATGATACATTCATACGACTGAATTAGAATGGATTGTACGAATGAATTAGAATGAATCGTACGAATGCATTAGAATGGATCGTACGAATGAATTAGAATGAATCGTACGAATGAATTAGAATGAATCGTATGAATAAATTAAAATGGTTACATTCGAGCGAATGAATTAGAATGGATCGTACGAATGAATTAGAATGGATCATACGAATGAATTAGAATGGATCGTGTGAATGAATTAGAATGGATCATGCGAATGAATTAGAATGGATCGTACAATGCGTTTTAATCCATTCGTACTATCCATTCTAATCCATTCCTGCGATCCATTCTAGTTCATTTGTATGATCCATTCTAATTCATTCTTACGATCCCTTCTAATTCATTTGCATGAATGTATCCTTTCTAATTCATTCGTACGATCCATTCTAATTCATTCGCACCATCCATTCTAATTCAGTCGCACGAATGTATTCATTCTAATTCATTTGCACGATCCATTCTAATTCATTCCTATGATCCATTCTAATTCATTCGTACGATCCATTCTAATTAATTCGTCCGATCCATTCAAATTCATTCGTACGATGCAATCTAATTCATTCGCACAAATGTAGCTATTCAAATTCATTCGTACAATGCGATCTAATCTATTCGTACGATCCATTCTAATCCATTCGTACGATCCATTATAATTCATTCGTATGATCCATTCTAATTCATTCCTATGATCTATTCTAATTCATTCTCTCGAATGTATCCATTCTAATTCATTCGTTCGATCCATTCTAATTCATTTGTACGATCCATTCAAATTCATTCGCATAATCCATTCTAATTCATTCGTACGATCCATTCAAATTCATTCTCACGAATCTAACCTTTCTAATTCATTTGTATGATCCATTCTGATTCATTCGTACGATCCATTCTAATCCAAATTGTACGATCCATTCTAATCCATTCGTACGATCCACTCTAATTCATTCGTACGATCCATTCTAATTCATTCTCACAAATGTAACCTTTCTTATTCATTTGTACGATCCATTCTAATTCATTCGTACGACCCATTCTAATTCATTCGTACGATCCATTCTATTTCATTCGCACAAATGTATCCATTCTAATTCATTCGTACGATCCATACTAATTCATTCGCACGATCCATTCTAATTCATTCGTACGATCCATTCTAATTCATTCGCATGATCCATTCTAATTCATTCGTACGATCCATTCTAATTCATTCGCACGAATGTATCCATTCTAATGCATTCGTACGATCCATTCTAATTCATTCCTACGATCCATTATAATGCATTCGTACGATCCATTCTAATTCATTCGTACGATCCATTCTAATTCATTCTCACAA
Source organism: Chamaelirium japonicum (assembly GCA_947650365.1). Lineage (NCBI taxonomy): Eukaryota > Viridiplantae > Streptophyta > Magnoliopsida > Liliales > Melanthiaceae > Chamaelirium > Chamaelirium japonicum. The sequence goes on along the minus strand of OX393559.1, from coordinate 16,088,613 downwards.
ATGTAACCTTTCTAATTCATTTGTACGATCCATTCTAATTCATTCGTACGATCCATTCTAATCCATTCGTACGATCCATTCTAATCCATTCGTATGATCCATTCTAATTCATTCGCACGAATGTAACCATTCTAATTCATTCGTACGATCCATTCTAATTCATTCCTACGATCTATTCTAATTCATTCGCACGAATGTATCCATTCAAATTCATTTGCACGATCCATTCTAATTCATTCCTATGATCCATTCTAATTCATTCGTACGATCCATTCTAATTCATTCGCTCGAATGTATTTATTCTAATTCATTCGTACGATCCATTTTAATCCATTTGTACGATCCATTCTAATTCATTCGTACAATGCGTTTTAATCCATTCGTACGATCCATTCTAATTCATTCGTACGATGCATTCTAATTCATTTGTACGAATGGATCCATTCTAATTCATTAGTACGATCCATTCTAATTCATTCTTACATTTCATTCTAATTCATTTGCACGAATGTATCCATTCTAATTCATTCGCACAATTCATTCTAATTCATTCGTACGATCCATTCTAATTCATTCGTATGATCCATTCTAACTGGATCATGCGAATGAATTAAAATGAATGGATCATGCGAATGAATTAGAATGGATCATGCGAATGAATTAGAATGAATGGATCATGCGAATGAATGGATCATGCGAATGAATTAAAACTGGATCATGCGAATGAATGGATCATGCAAATGAATTAAAATGGATCATACAAATGAATTAGAATGGATCATGCGAATGAATTAGAATGGATCGTATGAACGAATTAGAATGGATCGTACGAACGAATTAGAATGGATCATATGAACGAATTAGAATGGATCGTACGAATGAATTAGAATGGATACATTCGAGCGAATGAATAACAATGGATCGTACGAATGAATTAGAATGGATCATAGGAATGAATTATAATGGATCGTGCAAATGAATTAGAATGGATACATTCGTGCAAATGAATTAGAATGGATCGTAGGAATGAATTAGAATGGATCGTACGAATGAATTAGAATGGTTACATTCGTGCGAATGAATTAGAATGGATCGTACGAATGGATTAGAATGGATCGTACAAATGAATTAGAAAGGTTACATTTGTGAGAATGAATTTGACTGGATCGTACGAATGAATTAGAATGGACCGTACGAATGGATTAGAATGGATCGTATGAATGAATTAGAATGGATCGTACGAATGCATTAGAATGGATACATTCGTGCGAATGAATTAGAATGGATCGTGCGAATGAATTAGAATGGATCGTGCGAATGAATTAGAATGGATCGTACGAATGAATTAGAATGGATCGTACGATTGAATTAGAATGGATACATTTGTGCCAATGAATTAGAATAGATCGTACGAATGAATTAGAATGGATCGTACAAATGAATTAGAAAGGTTACATTTGTGAGAATGAATTAGAATGGATCGTACGAATGAACTAGAATGGATCGTACGAATGGATTAGAATGGATCGTACGAATGGATTAGAATGGATCGTACGAAAGGATTTGAATGGATCGTACGAATGGATTAGAATGGATCATACGATTGAATTAGAAAGGTTACAATCGTGAGAATGAATTAGAATGGATCGTACGAATGAATTAGAATGGATCATGCGAATGAAGTTGAATGGATCGTACGAATAAATTAGAATGGATCGAACGAATGAGTTAGAATGGATACATTCGAGTGAATGAATTAGAATAGGTCATAGGAATGAATTAGAATGGATCATACGAATGAATTAGAATGGATCGTGCAAATGAATTAGAATGGATTGTACGAATGAATTAGAATGGATACATTCATGCAAATGAATTAGAATGGATCGTACGAATGAATTAGAATGGATCGTACGAATGAATTAGAATGGATCGTACGAATGTATTAGAATGGATCGTACGAATGGATTAGAACGCATTGTACGAATGAATTAGAATAGATACATTTGTGGGAATGAATTAGATTGCATCGTACGAATGAATTTGAATGGATCGGACGAATGAATTAGAATGGATCGTACGAATGAATTAGAATGGATCATAGGAATGAATTAGAATGGATCGTGCAAATGAATTAGAATGGATACATTCGTGCGAATGAATTAGAAGGGATCGTGCAAATGAATTAGAATGGATCGTAAGAATGAATTAGAATGGATATATTAAAACGAATAAATTAGAATGGATCGTACGAATGAATTAGAATGGATCGTGCGACTGAATTAGATTGCATCGTACGATCCATTTTAATTCATTCGCTCGAATGTATCCATTCTAATTCATTCGTACGACCCATTCTAATTCGTTCATACGATCATACGAATGGATTAGATTGGATCATACGAATGAATTAGAATGGATCGTACGATTGAATTAGAATGGATTGGAATGGATTGTACGAATGAATTAGAATGGATCGTACGAATGAATTAGAATGGATACATTCGAGCGAATAAATTAGAATGGATCGTACGAATGAATTAGAATGGATTCATTCATGCGAATGAATTAGAATGGATCGTACAAATGGATTAGAATGGATCATACGAATGAATTAGAATGGATCGTACAAATGAATTAGAAAGGTTACATTTGTGAGAATGAATTAGAATGGATCGTACGAATGAATTAGAATGGACCGTACGAATGGATTAGAATGGATCGTACGAATGGATTAGAATGGATCGTACGAATGATTTAGAATGGTTACATTCGTGAGAATGAATTAGAATGGATCGTACGAAAGAATTAAAATGGATCATGCGAATGAATTTGAATGGATCATACGAATGAATTAGAATGAATCGTACGAATGAATTAGAATGGTTACATTCGTGCGAATGAATTAGAATAGATCGTACAAATGAATTAGAATGGATCGTACGAACAAATTAGAATGGATCGTATGAACGAATTAGAATGGATCGTACGAATGGATTAGAATGGATCGTACGAATAAATTAGAATGGATCGTACAAATGAATTAGAAAGGTTATATTTGTGAGAATGAATTAGAATCGATCGTACGAATGAATTAGAATGGATCGTACGAATGGATTAGAATGGATCGTAAGAATGGATCGTACGAATGAATTAGATCATACGAATGAATTAGAATGGATCGTACGAATGAATTAAAATGGATACATTCGAGCGAATGAATTAGAATGGATACATTTGTGTGAATGAATTAGAATGGATCATGCGAATGAATTAGAATGAATCGTACGAATGAATTAGAATGGATCATACGAATGAATTAGAATGGTTACATTCGTGCGAATGAATTAGAATGGATCGTACGAATGGATTAGAATGGATCGTACAAATAAATTAGAAAGGTTACATTTGTGAGAATGAATTAGAATGGATCGTACGAATGAATTAGACTGGATCGTACGAATGGATTAGAATGGATCGTACGAATGGATTAGAATAGATCGTACGAATGGATTAGAATGGATCATACAAATGAATTAGAAAGGTTACATTCGTGAGAATGAATTAGAATGGATCGTACGAATGAATTAGAATGTATCTTGCGAATGAATTTGAATGGATCGTACTGTGGAGTCGGAAAAAAGCGCGGGTCGTCTTTATTGCGAATCACACGAGATTACAAGTGTGGCCGGGACCCGGGTGGCTCGGGTGTAGCGAGTCTGGGTTGCGGCGAGTTTTGATCAGGGGATTATGGGAAAGATCTTCTGGAGGATCCCTTTGATCCGCGTCTCCACGTGGTGTTCGTGCGAGAGCTCTGAAGGAGTTGCCCAGGACAGGGGTCTTTACAGGGTGAGGGTTTTGGAGAGGCTAAGGAATTTCCGTTGTTCTTTTGTCCCTTCCGTGCTTCACGCTTTCTCGGCTAGGGGGTCTTCAGCTTCGTTCCTCGGTCTTTGCGTCTTACTCGTTCCTTGCTTGACCTTGACGTCCTTGATCGTCGGTTCTCGGCATCGATCGTGCTTTTGGCGTTGGCTTTGGCTTCGGCTTTTTGGCTTTGGCTTGGCTCCGGCGTGGCTCTGGCTTTTGCTTTGCTTCGGCGCTTGCACTTGGACGTAGCTGGGAGAGACTTGCGATGCTTTCGTTCTTCCGGACTTCGCGTCGTATCGGCTAGAACGTGCGGTGCTTTTGCTCGTGGCCGGCGTAGTCGCTTGGCTTTGGCACTTGCGTTGCTTTGGCGCGGGCTTTACTGGGGCTTTGCTTTGGCTTCTTGCGTTGGCTTTAGCTTTAGCGTCAACACGATCTTCTTCTTCGAACGACTTGGGCTACTTCTCCGGTGCTTCGACGGTTTGTGTGTCGACGGGACTGCTCTTCTTCTCCGGGCTTCTTTGGCGTGATCGGAGTTGAAGAATGCTTTTAAAGATGGTGGGGGTAGCACCGATCTCCGTGCGACGGTTGTGGCGTCGGCTTTTGTTGATGAAGGCGACGAGGGTAGCGACGGTCTCCGTGCGACGGTTATAGCGTCGGCTTTTGTTGATGAAGACGAAGGGTAGCGACGCTTCAGATGATCTACTCCAGGCTTTCTTCTTCGTGGATGGCGTAGGCGTTGGTCAAAGATGATGGGGTGATGACGCTTCGCTTCTCTCCTCCGGGCTTTGGAGCTTGATCGGGATCGAGGATTTGTTGGAGCCGACGGGGTAGTGTCGCTTCGAGCTTCTTCTCCGGCCTTTGCTTCTGGCATCTTCGGAGTCGAAGGGTCTTCTTCTCCGAGTTTTCTTCTTCATGCACAGAGTCGAAGTCTTGATCTTCGTGTGCAAGGGTCTTCACGTTGATAAGGACTTTCAGTAAACTGATCCCTCGGGACAGGCTTGACTGTGCCTCGTGAAGCCTTGGGTCGGTGAAGAAGCGTCTCCTCTTCTGCAGAGCTCCGGCGTTTCATCTTCAGTCTTCGACCGATCAACCTTGGTGACGGTTATGGTGTCGGCATCTTCTCCGGGCTTTTAGGCTTGATCGGAATCAAAGGCCTTGTTGACGACGACGGGTGTAGCGCCGCTTCTCTTCTTCTCCGGGCTTTTGGGCTTGATCGGAGTCGAAGGCTTTGTTGAAGGTGACGGGTGTAGCACCGCTTCTCTTCTTCTCCGGGCTTTTGGGCTTGATCGGAGTCGAAGGCTTGTTGGAGACAACAGGGTAGTGCCGCTCCTCTTCTTCTCCGAGCTTTTAGGCTTGATCGGAGTCGAAGGCTTGTTGGAGACGACGGGGTAGTGCCGCTCCGATCTTCTTCTCCGGCCTTTGCTTCTGGTGTCTTCGGAGTCGAAGGGTTCTTCTTCTTCGAGCTTTCTTCTTCGTGCACGGAGTCGAAGTCTTGATCTTCGTGTGTAAGGGTCTTCACGTTGATAAGGGCTTTCAGTAAGTCGATCCCGACGGGACAGGCTTGACTGTGCCTCGTGAAGCCTTGGGTCGATGAAGAAGCGTCTCCTCTTCTGCAGAGCTCCGGTGTTTCGTCTTCGATCTTCGACCTCTTCTTCATTCCCCCACCCCCTCTATTTATAGGCAAAGAGGAGGGGAGAGAGATATGGGAACTTTTAATTTTAAATCCCTTTTGTATCTGTCTCATAATTACCCGGGATTTCTTCATCCATTGATGAGGGGAATAACATTTAGTTGTTTTCCTTTTCTGGCGGGTGCAATTATGGCTGGATTTCGCACACGAAATCGATGGCGATCGGGCGCTTCTTCTTGTGCGTCGGATCGAGGGATCGGCGTAGATCCGCGTGTGTGCAGACGTCATACGCAACCTCCCCCCGCGCATGGCGGTATTTCCTTCCTTTTCTTTCTTTTCTTTCCTTTTCTTTTCTTTCCTTTTCTTTTCCTTCCTTGCAGGGCCGGCCGACCCCCCATGGGGTTTGGGTCCTAGTAGGGCCGGCCCCATGTGGCTCGGGTCCTAGTAGGGGCCGGCCCCATGGGGTTCGGACCCTAGTAGGGGCCGGCCCCCCTTGAAGCATGGGGTCCGCTCCTCTTTGCTAGGTGTGAGTCAGGTCCGGGTCCGCATCGGTGCGTGCGAGTCGGGTCCGCGTGTCGGGTTTGCATCCACGTCGGCACACGTAAGTCGGGTTCGGGTCCGAGCGAAATTCGTGTGTCTACACATACGAATGAATTAGAATGGATCGAACGAATGAATTAGAATGGATCGTACGAATGAATTAGAATGGATCGTACGAATGGATTAGAACGCATTGTACGAATGAATTAGAATGGATCGTACGAATGGATTAGAATGGATCATACGAATGAATTAGAATGGATCGTACGAATGAATTAGAATGGATACATTCGAGAGAATGAATTAGAATGGATACATTCGAGCGAATGAATTAGAATGGATCGTACGAATGAATTAGAATGGATCATAGGAATGAATTAGAATGGATCGTGCAAATGAATTAGAATGGATACATTCGTGCAAATGAATTAGAATGGATCGTAGGAATGAATTAGAATGGATCGTACGAATGAATTAGAATGGTTACATTCGTGCGAATGAATTAGAATAGATCGTACGAATTGATTAGAATGGATCGTATGAATGGATTAGAATGGATCGTACGAATGGATTAGAATGGATACATTCATACGACTGAATTAGAATGGATCATGCGAATTAATTAGAATGGATCGTACGAATGAATTTGAATGGATACATTTGTGCGAATGAATCTGAATGGATTGTATGAATGAATTACAATGGATCGTACGAATGGATTAGAATTGATCGTATGAATGAATTAGAATGGATCATACAAATGAATTAGAAAGGTTACATTCATGAGAATGAATTAGAATGGATCGTACGAATGAATTAGAATGGATCATGCGAATGAATTTGAATGGATCGTACGAATGAATTAGAATGGATCGAACGAATGAATTAGAATAGATCGTAGGAATGAATTAGAATGGATCATACGAATGAATTGATATGGATCGTGCGAATGAATTAGAATGGATTGTACGAATGAATTAGAATGGATACATTCGAGCGAATGAATTAGAATAGATCGTAGGAATGAATTAGAATGGATCATACGAATGAATTAGAATGGATCGTGCGAATGAATTAGAATGGATTGTACGAATGAATTAGAATGGATACATTCGTGCAAATGAATTAGAATGGATCGGACGAATGAATTAGAATGGATCGTATGATTCATTCTAATTCATTCGTACGATTCATTCTAATTCATTCGTACGATCCATTCTAATTCATTCGTACGATCCATTCTAATTCATTCACACGAATGTATCCATTGTAATTCATTCATACAATCCATTCTAATTCATTCGCACGATCCATTCTAATTCATTCGTATAATCCATTCTAATTCATTCCTACGATCTATTCTAATTCATTCGCATTCATTCGCATGATCCATTCTAATTCATTTGCACGGTCCATTCTAATTCATTCCTATGATCCATTCTAATTCGTTCGTATGATCCATTCTAATTCATTCGCTCGAATGTATCCATTCTAATTCATTCGTACAATCCATTCTAATTCATTCGCATGATCCATTCTAATTAATTTGTATGATCCATTCTAATTCATTCCTACGATCTATTCTAATTCATTCACTCGAATGTATCCATTCTAATTCATTCGTTCGATCCATTCTAATTCATTCGTACGATCCATTCAAATTCATTCGCATGATCCATTCTAATTCATTCGTACGATCCATTCTAATTCATTCTCACGAATGTAACCTTTCAAATTCATTTGTATGATCCATTCAAATTCATTCGTACGATCCCTTCTAATCCATTCGTACGATCCATTGTAATTCATTCATACAATCCATTCAGATTCATTCGCACAAATGTATCCATTCAAATTCATTCGTACGATCCATTCTAATTAATTCGCACGATCCATTCTAATTCAGTCGTATGAATGTATCCATTTTAATTCATTCATACGATCCATTCTAATTCGTACGATCCATTCTAATCCATTCGTATGATCCATTCTAATCCATTCGTACGATCCATTCTAATTCATTCGCACGAATGTAACCATTCTAATTCATTCGTACGATCCATTCTAATTCATTCCTACGATCCATTCTAATTCATTCGCACGAATGTATCCATTCTAATTCATTTGCACGATCCATTCTAACTCATTCGTATGATCCATTCTAATTCATTCCTACCATCTATTCTAATTCATTCGCTCGAATGTAACCTTTCTAATTAGAATGGATCGTACAAATAAATTAGAAAGGTTACATTCGTGAGAATGAATTAGAATGGATCGTACGAATGAATTAGAATGGATCGTACGAATGAATTAGAATGGATACATTCGAGCGAATGGATTAGAATGGATCGTACGAATGAATTAGAATGGATCATAGGAATGATTTAGAATGGATCGTGCAAATGAATTAGAATGGATCGTGCGAATGAATTAGAATGAGTCGTACGAATGCATTAGAATGTATCCACCGAATGAGTTAGAATGGATCATACGAATGAATTAGAATGGATTGTACGAATGGATTAAAATGGATCGTACGAATGAATTAGAACGGATCATACAAATGAATTAGAATGGTTACATTCGTGAGAATAAATTAGAATGGATCGTACGAATGAATTAGTATGGATACATTCGAGCGAATTAATTAGAATAGATCGTAGGAATGAACTAGAATGGATCATGCGAATGAATTAGAATAGATCGTAGGAATGAATTAGAATGGATCGTACGAATGACTTAGAATGGATCGTAGGAATGAATTAGAATGGATCCACCGAATGATTTAGAATGGATCGTACGAATGAATTAGAATGGATCATAGGAATGAATTAGAATGGATCGTGCAAATGAATTAGAATGGATACATTCGAGCGATCCATTCTAATTCGTTCGTACGATCCATTCTAATTTATTCGTCCGATCCATTCTAATTCATTCGTATGATCCATTCTAATTCATTCGCACGAATGTCTCTATTCTAACGAATGAATTAGAATGGATACATTCGTGCGAATGAATTAGAAGGGATCGTACGAATGAATTAGAATGGATCGCACGAACGAATTAGAATGGATCGTACGAATAAATTAGAATGGATCGTGCGAATGAATTAGAATTGATCATACGAATGAATTAGAATGGATCGTACAAATGAATTAGAATGGATCGTGCGAATGAATTAGAATGGATCGTACGAATGAATTAGAATGGATATATTTGAACGAATAAATTAGAATGGATCATACGAATGAATTAGAATGGATCGTATGAATGAATTAGAATGGATCGTGCAAATGAATTAGAATCGATCGTACGGAATGAATTAGAACGGATCATGCGAATGAATTAGAATGGATCGTACGAATGTATTAGAATGGATCGTACGAATGAATTAGAATGGATCGTACGAATTGATTAGAATGGATCATACGAATAAATTAGAATGGATCATACAAATGAATTAGAAAGGTTACATTCGTGAGAATGAATTAGAATGGATCGTACGAATGAGTTAAAAAGGATCATACGAATGAATTAGAATGGATCGTACGAATGAATTAGAATCGATTGTGCGAATGAATTAGAATGGATCGTATGAATGAATTAGAATGGTTACATTCGTGCGAATGAATTAGAATGAATCGTACGAATGGTTTAGAATGTATCGTACAAATGGATTAGAATGGATCGTACGAATGAATTAGAATGGATACATTCGAGTGAATGAATTAGAATGGATTGTACGAATGGATTAGAGTGGATCGTACGAATGGATTAGAATGGATCGTACGAATGGATTAGAATGGATCATACGAATGAATTAGAATGGATCATACAAATGAATTAGAAAGGTTACATTCGTGAGAATGAATTAGAATGGATCGTACGAATGAATTAGAATGGATCGTACGAATGAATTAGAATGGATACATTCGAGCGAATGAATTAGAATGGATCGTACGAATGAATTAGAATGGATCATAGGAATGAATTAGAATGGATCGTGCAAATGAATTAGAATGGATACATTCGTGCGAATGAATTAGAATGGATCGAGGGAATGAATTAGAATGGATCGTACGAATGAATTAGAATAGTTACATTCGTGTGAATAAATTAGAAAGGATCATGGGAATGAATTAGAACAGATCGTGCGAATGAATTAGAATGGATCGTACGAATAAATTAGAATGGATCGTACGAATGAATTAGAATGGATCGTATGAATGAATTAGAATGGATCGTACGAATGAATTAGAATGGATATATTTGTGCATATGAATTAGAATGGATCGTACGAATGAATTAGAATGGATCATATTAATGAATTAGAATGGATCGTACGAATGAATTAGAATGGATACATTCGTGTGAATGAATTAGAATGGATCGTGCAAATCAATTAGACTGGATCGTGCGAATGAATAAGAATGGATCATACGAATGAATTAGAATGGATCGTACGAATGAATTAGAATGGTTACATTCGTGTGAATAAATTAGAATGGATTGTATGAATGAATTAGAATGGATCGTGCGAATGAATTAGAATGGATACATTCGTGCGAATGAATTAGAATGGATCGGACAAATGAATTAGAATGGATCGTACGAACGAATTAGAATGGATCATATGACATACGACTGAATTAGAATGGATCGTGCGAATGAATTAGAATGGATACATTCTTGCAAATAAATTAGAATGGATCGTATATTCATGCAAATAAATTAGAATGGATCATACGAATGAATTAGAATAGATCGTGCGAATGAATTAGAATGAATCGTACGGATGCATTAGAATAGATCGTACGAATGGATTAGAATGGATCGTATGAATGAATTCTAATTCCATTCTAATTCATTCCTACTATCCATTCTAATTCATTCGTACAATCCATTCAAATTCATTCGTACGATGCAATCTAATTCATTCGCACAAATATATCTATTCTAATTCATTCATACAATGCGTTCTAATCCATTCGTACGATCCATTCTAATCCATTCGTACGGTCCATTCTAATTCATTCGCACGAATGTATCCATTCTAATTCATTCATATGATCCTTTCTAATTCATTCGTACGATCCATTCTAATTCATTCGTATGATCCATTCTAATTCATTCGTACGATCCATTCTAATTCATTTGAATGAATGTATCCATTCTAATTCATTCGTACGATCTATTCTAATTCATTCGTATGATACATTCTAATCCATTCGCACGAATGTATCCATTCGAATTCATTTGCACGATCCATTCTAATTCATTCGCACAAATGTATCCATTCTAATTTATTCGTACGATCCATTCTAATTCATTAGTATGATCTATTCTAATTCATTCGCACGAATGTAACCATTCTAATTCATTCATACGATTCATTCTAATTCATTCATACGATCCATTCTAATTCACATTCGTACAATGCATTCTAATCCATTCGTACGATCCATTCTAATCCATTCGTACGATCCATTCTAATTCATTCGTCCAAATGAAACCATTCTAATTCATTCATATGATCCATTCTAATTCATTCGTACGATCCATTCTAATTCATTCGTACGATCCATTCTAATTCATTCGTATGATCCATTCTAATTCATTTGTACGATCCATTCTAATTCATTTGCATGAATATATCCATTCAAATTTATTCGTACGATCCAGTCTAATTCATTCGTACGATCCATTCTAATCCATTCGCACGAATATATCCATTCTAATTCATTCGTACGATCCTTTTTAATTCATTCGCACGATCCATTCTATTTCTTTTATATGATCCATTCTAATTCATTCTAATTCATTCGCACGATCCATTCAATTCATTCGCATGATCCATTCTAATTCATTCGTACGATCCATTCTAATTCATTCTCACGAATGTAACCTTTCTAATTCATTTGTATGATCCATTCTAATTCATTCGCACGAATATAACCATTCTAATTCATTTGTACGATCTATTCTAATTCATTCCTACGATCCATTTGTATGATCCATTCTTATCCATTCGCACGAAGGTATCCATTCTAATCCATTCGTACGATCCATTTTAATCCATTCGTACGATCCATTCTAATTCATTCGTACGATCCATTCTAATTCATTCGTATGAATGTATCGATTCTAATTCATTCGTACGATCCATTCTAATTCATTCCTACGATCTATTCTAATTCATTCGCTCAAATGTATCCTTTCTAATTCATTCGTTCGATCCATTCTAATTCATTCGTACGATCCATTCAAATTCATTCGCATGATCCATTCAAATTCATTCGTATGATCCATTCTAATTCATTCTCACGAATGTAACCTTTCTAATTCATTTGTATGATCCATTCTAATTCATTCGTACAATCCATTCTAATTCATTGGTATGATCCATTCTAATTTATTCATACAATCTATTCTAATTCATTCGCACGATCCATTCAAATTCATTCGTTCGATCCATTCTAATTCATTCGTACGATCCATTCTTATTCATTCATACGATCCATTCTAATTCATTCGCACAATCCATTCTAATTCATTCGTACGATCCATTCTAATTCATTCGCACGATCCATTCTAATTCATTCGTACGATCAAGATCCATTCTAATTCATTCCTATGATCCATTCTAATTCATTCGTACGATCCATTCTAATTCATTCGCTCGAATGTATCCATTCTAATTCATTCGTACGATCCATTCTAATTCGTTCATACGATCCATTCTAATTCGTTCGTACGATCCATTCTAATTCGTTCGTACAATCTATTCTAACTCATTCGCACGATCCATTCTAATTCATTCGCACGATCCATTCTAACTCTTTCATATGATCCATTCTAATTCATTCGCACGAATGTATCCATTCTAGTTCATTCGTACGCTCCATTCTAATTCATTCGTATGATCCATTCTGATTCATTTGCACGATCCATTCAAATTCATTCGCACGATCCATTCTAATTCATTCGTACGATCCATTCTAATTCATTCATACGATCTATTCTAATTCATTCACACGAATGTATCCATTCTAATTCATTCGCACAATCCAATCTAATTCAAACATACGATCCATTCTAATTCATTCATATGATGTATTCTAATTCATTCATATGATCCATTCTAATTCATTCGTATGATTCATTCTAGTTCATTCGTACGATCCATTCTAATTCATTCGTATGATCCATTCTAATTTATTCGTTTAAATATATCCATTCTAATTCATTCGTACGATCCATTCTAATTCCTTCTCACGATCCATTCTAATTCATTCGTACGATCCATTCTTATTCAATCGTATGATCAATTCGAATTTATTCGTACAATCCATTCTAATTCAGTCGTATGAATGTATCATACGAATGATTTAGAATGGATCATTGGTATGAATTACAATGGATCGTGCAAATGAATTAGAATGGATCGTACAAATGAATTAGAATGGATATATTTGAACAAATAAATTAGAATGGATCATACGAATGAATTAGAATGGATTGTACGAATGAATTAGAATGAATCATACGAATGAATTAGAATGGATTATACGAATGAATTAGAATACATCATGTGAATGAATTAGAATGGATCGTACGTTCGAATTAGATTGGATTATGTGAATGAATTAGAATGGTTACATTCGTGCGAATGAATTAGAATAGATCGTATGAATGAATTAGAATGGATCATACGAATGAATTAGAATGGATCGTGCGATTGAATTTGAATGGATCATGCGAATGAATTAGAATGGATCATACGAATAAATTAGAATGGAGCGTACGAATGAACTAGAATGGATACATTCGTGCGAATGAATTAGAATGGATCATATGAAAGAATTAGAATGGATCGTGCGAATGAATTAGAATGGATCGTGCGAATGAATTAGAATGGATCGTACGAACGAATTAGAATGGATTATACGAACGAATTAGAAAGAATCGTACGAATGAATTAGAATAGATACATCCGAGCGAATGAATTAGAATGGATCGTACGAATGAATTAGAATGGATCATAGGAATGAATTAGAATGGATCGTGATCATACGAATGAATTAGAATGGATCGTGCGAATGAATTAGAATGGATCGTACGAATGAATTAGAATGGATTGTGCGAATGAATTAGAATGGATCGTATGAATGAATAAGAATGGATCGTACGAATGTATTAGAATGGATCGTACGAATGAATAAGAATGGATCGAACGAATGAATTAGAATGGATCGTACGAATGAATTAGAATGGATTGTGCGAATGAATTAGAATGGATTGTATGAATAAATTAGAATGGATCATACGAATGAATTAGAATGGATCGTACGAATGAATTAGAATGGATCGTACGAATGCATTAGAATGGATCGTACGAATGAATTAGAATGGATACATTCGAGCGAATGAATTAGAATGGATCGTGCGAATGAATTAGAATGGATCGTACGAATGAATTAGAATGGATCGTACGAACGAATTAGAATGGATCGTACGAATGAATTAGAATGGATCGTGCGAATGAATTAGAATGGATCTGGCGAATGAATTAGAATGGATCGTACGAATGAATTAGAATGGATCGTGCGAATGAATTAGAATGGATCTTGCGAATGAATTAGAATGGATCGTACGAACGAATTAGAATGGATCGTACGAACGAATTAGAATGGATCATATGAACGAATTAGAATAGATCGTACGAATAAATTAGAAAGGTTACATTGGTGAGAATGAATTATAATGGATCATACGAATGAATTATAATGGATCGTACGAATGGATTAGAATGGATCGTAAGTACAAATGGATTAGAATGGATCGTACGAATGGATTAGAATGGATCGTACGAATGGATTAGAATGGATCATACAAATGAATTAGAAAGGTTACATTCGTGAGAATGAATTAGAATGGATCGTACGAATGCATTAGAATGGATACATACGTACGAGTGAATTAGAATGGATCGTACGAATGGATTAGAATGGATCATACGAATGAATTAGAATGGATCGTACAAAAGAATTAGAAAGGTTACATTTGTGCAAATGAATTAGATTGCATCGTAGGAATAAATTTGAATAGATTGTATGAATGAATTAGAATGGATCGTACGAATTAATTAGAATGGATACATTCGTGCGAATAAATTAGAATGGATCGTAGGAATGAATTAGAATGGATCGTACGAATGAATTAGAATGGATAGTGCTAAATGAATTAGAATGAATCGTGCGAATGAATTTGAATGGATAGTGCGAATGAATTAGAATGGATCGTACAAATGAATTAGAATGGATCGTACGAATGAATTAGAATGGATCGTACAAATGAATTAGAATGGATCGTGCGAATGAATTAGAATGAATCGTACGAATGTATTAGAATGGATCGTGCGAATGAATTAGAATGGATACATTCGTACAAATGAATTAGAATGGATCGTGCGAATGAATTAGAATGGATCGTACGAATGAATTAGAATGGATCATATGAATGAATTAGAATGGTTACATTCGTGCGAATGAATTAGAATTGATCGTACGAATGGATTAGAATGGATCGTACGAATGGATTAGAACGCATTGTACGAATGAATTAGAATAGATACATTTGTGCGAATGAATTAGATTGCATCGTGCGAATGAATTAGAATGGATCGTACGAATGAATTAGAATGAATCGTGCGAATGAATTAAAATGGATTGTACGAATGAATTAGAATGGATCGTGCGAATGAATTAGAATTGATCGTACGAATGAATTAGAATGGATCTACTGAATGAGTTAGAATGGATCAGACGAATGAATTAGAATGGATCGTACGAATGAATTAGAGTGGATTGTACGAATGAATTAGAATGGATCGTAGGAATGAATTAGAATGGATCGTGCAAATGAATTAGAATGGATACATTCGTGTGAATGAATTAGAATGGATCGTAGGAATGAATTAGAATGGATCGTACGAATGAATTAGAATGGTTACATTCGTGCGAATGAATTAGAAAGGATCGTACGAATGAATTAGAATGGATATATTCGTGCGAGTGAATTAGAATGGATCGTACGAATGAATTAGACTGGATCGTACGAATAAATTAGAATGGTTACATTCATGCGAATGAATTAGAATGGATCGTACGAATGAATTAGAATAGATCGAACGAATGAATTAGAATGAATCGTGCAAATGAATTAGAATGGATACATTCGTGCGAATGAATCTGAATGGATTGTATGAATGAATTACAATGGATCGTACGAATGAATTAGAATGGATCTTACGAATGAATTAGAATAGCTCATATGAATGAATTAGAATGAATCGTACGAATGAATTAGAATGGTTACATTCGTGCGAATGAATTAGAATAGATCGTATGAATGAATTAGAATGGATCGTACGAATAAATTAGAATGGATAATGCGAATGAATTAGAATGGATCGTACGAATGAATTAGAATGGATCCACTGAATGAGTTAGAATAGATCATACGAATGAATTAGAATGGATCGTACGAATGAATTAGAATGGATTGTGCGAATGAATTAGAATGGATCGTATGAATGAATAAGAATGGATCTTACGAATGAATTAGAATGGATCGTGTGAATGAATTAGAATGAATCATACGAATGAATTAGAATGGATCGTGCGAATGAATTAGAATGGATAAATTCGTACAAATGAATTAGAATGGATCGTGCAAATGAATTAGAATGGATCGTATGAACGAATTAGAATGGATCGTATGAATGAATTAGAATGGATACATTCGAGCAAATGAATTAGAATGGATCGTACGAATGAATTAGAATGGATCATAGGAATAAATTAGAATGGATCGTGCAAATGAATTAGAATGGATACATTCGTGCGAATGAATTAGAATGGATCGTGCGAATGAATTAGAATGGATCGTACGAATGAATTAGAATATATCGTATAAATGAATTAGAATGGATCGTACGAATAAATTAGAATGGATCGTGCGAATGAATTAGAATCGATCGTACGAATGAATTAGAATGGATCGTACGAATGAATTAGATCGTACGAATGAATTAGAATGGATCGTACGAATGAATTAAAATGGATACATTCGTGCGAATGAATAAGAATGGATCGTGCGAATTAATTAGAATGGATAGTATGAATGAATTTGAATGGATACATTTGTGCGAATGAATCTGAATGGATTGTATGAATGAATTACAATGGATCGTACGAATGAATTAGAATAGATCATGCGAATGAATTAGAATAGCTCATACGAATGAATTAGAATGAATCATACGAATAAATTAGAATGGTTACAATCGTGAAAATGAATTAGAATAGATCGTTCGAATGAATTAGAATGGATCGTACAAATAAATTAGAATGGATCGTGCGAATGAATTAGAAGGATCATACGAATGAATTAGAATGGATCCACCGAATGAGTTAGAATGGATCATAGGAATGAATTAGAATGGATCGTACGAATGAATTAGAATGGATTGTGCGAATGAATTAGAATGGATCGTATGAATGAATAAGAATGGATCGTACGAATGAATTAGAATGGATCGCGCGAATGAATTAGACTGAATCGTATGAATGCATTAGAATGGATCGTACGAATGAATTAGAATGAATCGTTCGATCCATTCTAATTCATTCATCCGATCTATTCTAATTCATTCGCACGAATGTATCCATTCTAATTCATTCGTACAACCCATTGTAATTCATTCGCACGATCCATTCTAATTCATTCGTATGATCCATTCTAATTCATTCCTATAATCTATTCTAATTCATTCGCTCGAATGTATCCATTCTAATTCATTCATACGATCCATTCTAATTCATTCACACGATCCATTCTAATTCATTCGCACGAATGTATCCATTCTAATTCATTTGCACGATCCATTCTAATTCATTCCTATGATCCATTCTAATTCATTCGTACGATCCATTCTAATTCATTCGCTCGAATGTATCCATTCTAATTCATTCGTACGATCCATTCTAATTCGTTCATACAATCCATTCTAATTCATTCGCACGATCCATTCTAATTCATTTGTACGAATGTATCCATTCTAATTCATTCACACGATCCATTCTAATTCATTCGCACGATCCATTCTAATTCATACGTACGATTCATTCTAATTCCTTCGCACGATCCATTCTAATTCATTCATACGATGCATTCTTATTCATTCATACGATCCATTCTAATTCATTCGCACAATCCATTCTAATTCATTTGTACGATCCATTCGAATTCATTCGTATGATCCATTCTAACTCATTCGGTGGATCATTTCTAATTTATTTGTACGATCCATTCTATTTCATTCGCACGATCCATTCTACTTTATTCGTACGATCCATTCTAATTCATTCGTACGATCTATTCTAATTCATTCGCACGAATGTAACCATTCTAATTCATTCGTACGATTCATTCTAATTCATTCGTATGAGCTATTCTAATTCATTCGTACGATCCATTCTAGTTTATTCGTACGATCCATTGTAATTCATTCATACAATCCATTCAGATACATTCGCACGAATATATCCATTCTAATTCATTTACACGATCCATTCTAATTCATTCGTTCGATTTATTCTAATTCATTCGTACGATCCATTCTAATTCATTCGCACGAATGTATCCATTTTAATTTATTCGTACGATCCAGTCTAATTCATTCGTACGATCCATTCTAATTCATTCGCATGAATATATCCATTCTAATTCATTCGTACGATCCTTTCTAATTCATTCGCACGAATGTAACCATTCTAATTCATTC
This sequence comes from Chamaelirium japonicum, assembly GCA_947650365.1. NCBI lineage: Eukaryota > Viridiplantae > Streptophyta > Magnoliopsida > Liliales > Melanthiaceae > Chamaelirium > Chamaelirium japonicum. The sequence continues at coordinate 16,069,726 of OX393559.1, read as the reverse complement.
GTACGATCCAGTTTTTTTCATTCATACGATCCATTCTAATTCATTCGCACAAATGTATCTATTCTAATTCATTCGTACAATGCGTTCTAATCCATTCGTACGATCCATTCTAATTCATTCGTACAATCCATTCTAATTCATTCGTACGATCCATTCTAATTCATTCGTATGATCCATTCTAACTCCTTCGGTGGATCCATTCTAATTCATTCGTACGATCCATTCTAATTCATTCGCACGATCCATTCTAATTCATTCGTACGATCCATTCTAAATCATTCGCACGATCCATTCTAATTCATTCGTACGATCCATTCTAATTCATTCGCACGATGCAATCTAATTCATTCGTACAAATGTATCTATTCTAATTCATTCGTACAATGCGTTCTAATTCATTCGTACGATCCATTCTAATCCATTCGTACGATCCATTCTAATTCATTCGCACTAATGTAACCATTCTAATTCATTCATATCATCCATTCCAATTCATTCGTACGATCCATTCTAATTCATTCGCACGATCCATTCTAATTCATTTGTACGAATGTAGCCATTCTAATTCATTCGCACGATCCATTCTAATGCATTCGTATGATCCATTCTAATTCATTCGTATGATCCATTCTAATTCATTCGTTCGATCCATTATAATTCATTCGTACGATCTATTCTAATTCATTCGCACGAATGTATCCATTCTAATTCATTTGCACGATCCATTCTAATTCATTCCTATGATCCATTCTAATGCATTTGTACGATTCATTCTAATTCATTCGCACGATCCGTTATAATTCATTCGTACGATTCATTCTAATTCATTCGCACGAATGTAACCTTTCTAATTCATTTGTATGTATCCATTCTAATTCATTCGCATGATCCATTCAAATTCATTTGTACGATCCATTCTAATTCATTCGTACGATCCATTCTAATTCATTCGCATGATCCATTCTAATTCATTCGTACGATCCATTCTAATTCATTCGCATGAATCTATCCATTCTAATTCATTCGCACAAATGTATCTATTCTAATTCATTCGTACTATCCATTTTTATTCATTCATACGATTCATTCTAATTCATTTGCACGATCTATTCTAATTCATTCTCACAAATGTAACCTTTCTAATTCATTTGTACGATCCATTTTAATTCATTCGTACGATCCATTCTAATCCATTCGTACGATCCATTCTAATCCATTCGTACGATCCATTCTAATTCATTCGCACGAATGTAACCTTCTAATTCATTCGTACGATCCAATCTAATTCATTTCTACGATCCATTCTAATTCATTCGCACGAATGTATCCATTCTAATACATTTGCACGATCCATTCTAATTCATTCCTATGATCCATTCTAATTCATGTGTACGATCCATTCTAATTCATTCGCACGATCCATTCTAATTCATTCGCTCGAATGTAACATTTCTAATTAGAATGAATCGTACAAATGAATTAGAAAGGTTACATTTGTGAGAATGAATTAGAATGGATCGTACGAATAAATTAGAATGGATCGTACGAATGAATTAGAATGGATACATTCGAGCGAATGAATTAGAATGGATCGTACGAACGAATTAGAATGGATCATAGGAATGAATTAGAATGGATCGTGCAAATGAATTAGAATGGATCGTGCGAATGAATTAGAATGAATCGTACGAATGCATTAGATCCATTCTAATTCATTCTAATTCATTCGTACGAATAAATTAGAATGGATCGTTCGATCAATTCTAATTCATTCGTACGAATGTATCCATTCTAATTCATTCGCACGATCCATTCTAATTCAGTCGTACGAATGTTTCCATTCTAATTCATTCGTTCGATCCATTCTAATTCATTCGTACGATCCATTAAAAAATTCATTCTCACAAATGTAACCTTTCTAATTCATTTGTACGATCCATTGTAGTTCATTCGTACGATCCTTTCTTATTCATTCGTACGATCCATTGAAATTCATTCGCAAGATCCATTCTAATTCATTCGTACGATCCATTCTAATTCATTCCCATGAATGTAACCTTTCTAATTCATACGATCCATTCTAATTCGTTCATATGATCCATTTTAATTCATTCGCACGAATGTATCCATTCTAATTTATTTGTACGATCCATTCTAATTCATTCATACGATTCATTCTAATTCATTCGTATGATCCATTCTAATTCATTCGTACGATCCATTCTAATTCATTCTCACGAATGTAACCTTTCTAATTCATTTATATGATCCATTCTAATTCAATCGTACGATCCATTCTAATTCATTCGCATGAATGTATCCATTCTAATGCATTCGTACGATTTATTCTAATTCATTCGCATGATCCATTCTAATTCATTCGTACGATCCATTCTAATTCATTTGCATGATCCATTCTAATTCATTCGTACGATCCATTCTAATTCATTCGCACGATCCATTCTAATTCATTCGTACGATCCATTCTAATTCATTCGCACGAATGTATCCATTCTAATGCATTCGTACGATCCATTCTAATTTATTCGTACGATCCATTCTAATTCATTCGTACGATCCATTCTAATTCATTCGTACGATCCATTCTAATTCATTCGCACGAATGTATCCATTCTAATGCATTCGTACGATCCATTCTAATTCATTCACACGATCCATTCTAATTCATTCGTACGATCCATTCTAATCCATTCGTATGATCCCTTCTAATTCATTCGCACGAATATAACCATTCTAATTCATTCATATGATCCATTCTAATTCATTCGTACGATCCATTCTAATTCATTCGTATGATCCATTCTAATTCATTCGTACGATCCATTCTAATTCATTTGCATGAATGTATCCATTCTAATTTATTCGTACGATCCAATCTAATTCATTCGTACGATCCATTCTAATTCATTCGCACAAATATATCCATTCTAATTTATTCGTACGATCCATTCTAATTCATTCGTACGATCGATTCTAATTCATTCGCACGATCCATTCTAATTCATTCATACGATCCATTCTAATTCATTAGTATGATCCATTCTAACTTATTCGTTCAAATGTATCCATTTTAATTCATTCGTACGATCCATTCTAATTCATTCGTACGATCCATTCTAATTAATTCATTTGATCTATTCTAATTCATTTGTACGTTACAATCTAATTCATTCGGACAAATGTATCCATTTTAATTCATTCATACGATCCATTCTAATTTATTCAGACGATCCATTCTAATTCATTCGCACGATCCATTCTAATTCATTCGTACGATCCATTCTAATTCATTCGCACACAAATGTAACCTTTCTAATTCATTTGTACGATCCATTCTAATTCATTCGTACGATCCATTCTAATCCATTCATACGATCCATTCTAATCCATTCGTACGATCCATTCTAATTCATTCGTAGGAAAGAATTAGAATGGATACATTCGTGCGAATGAATTACAATGGATATATATGAATGAATTAGAATGGATCGTACGAACGAATTAGAATGGATCGTATGAACGAATTAGAATGGATCGTACGAATGAATTAGAATGGATACATTCGAGCGAATGAATTAGAATGAATCGTACGAATGAATTAGAATGGATCATAGGAATGAATTAGAATGGAGCGTGCAAATGAATTAGAATGGATACATTCGTGCGAATGAATTAGAATGGATCGTAAGAATGAATTAGAATGGATCGTAAGAATGGATTAGAATGGATCGTACGAATGAATTAGAATGGATCGTACAAATGAATTAGAAAGGTTACATTTGTGAGAATGAATTAGAATGGATCGTACGAATGAATTAGAATGGATCATACAAATGGATTAGAATGGATCGTACGAATGGATTAGAATGGATCGTACGAATGAATTAGAATGGATATATTCGTGCAAATGAATTAGAATGGATTGTATGAATGAAACAGAATGGATCGTACGAATGAATTAGAATGGTTACATTCGTGCGAATGAATTAGAATGGATCGTACGAATGAATTAGAATGGATACATTCGAGCGAATGAATTAGATTAGATTGTACGAATGAATTAGAATGGATCGTACAAATGAATTAGAAAGGTTACATTTCTGAGAATGAGTTAGAATAGATCGTATGAATGAATTAGAATGGATTGCATGAATGAATTAGAATGGATCATATGAATGAATTGGAATGGATCGTACGAATGAATTAGAATGGACACATTCATGCAAATGAATTAGAATGGATCGTACGAATGAATTAGAATAGATCATACGAACAAATTAGAATGGATCGTGCGAATGAATTAGAATGGATCGTACGAATGAATTAGAATGGATCATACAAATGAATTAGAAAGGTTACATTCGTGAGAATGAATTAGAATGGATCGTACGAATGAATTAGAATGGATCGTACGAATGAATTAGAATGGATACATTCGAGCGAATGAATTAGAATGGATCGTATGAATGAATTAGAATGGATACATTCATGTGCACAAAGGTATCCATTCTAATTCATTCGCACAATTAGAATGGATCATGCGAATGAATTAGAATGGATCGTACGAATGAATTAGAATGGATACATTCGAGCGAATGAATTAGAATGGATCGTACGAATGAATTAGAATGGATCGTGCGAATGAATTAGAATGGATCGTACGAATGGATTAGAATGGATCGTACGAATGAATTAGAATGGATCATACAAATGAATTAGAAAGGTTACATTCGTGAGAATGAATTAGAATGGATCGTATGAATGAATTAGAATGGATCCACCGAATGAATTAGAATGGTTACATTTGTGCGAATAAATTAGAATGTATCATGCGAATGAATTAGAATGGATCGTACGAATGAATTAGAATGGTTACATTCGTGCGAATGAATTAGAATGGATTGTACAAATGAATTTGAATGGATCATACGAATGAATTAGAATGGATCGTACGAATGAATTAGAATGGATGGCTCGAATGGATCCATTCTAATTAGAATGGATCATACGAATGAATTAGAATGGATCGTCCAAATGAATTAGAATGGATTGTGCGAATGAATTAGAATGGATCGTACGAATGAATTAGAATGGATTCATTCGTACGATCCATTCAAATTCATTCGCATGATCCATTCTAATTCATTCGCACGAATGTATCCATTCTAATTCATTTGCACGATCCATTCTAATTCATTCCTATGATCCATTCTAATTCATTCGTACGATCTAGTCTAATTAGAATGGATCCATTCGAGCGATCCATTCTAATTCATTCGTACGATCCATTCTAATTCATTCGTATGATCAATTCTAATTCATTCGCACGATCTATTCTAATTCATTCGTACGATCCATTCTAATCCATTCGTACGATCCATTCTAAACCATTCGTACAATCCATTCTAATTCATTCGAACGAATGTAACCATTCTAATTCATTCATACGATCCATTCTAATTCATTCCTATGATCCATTCTAATTCATTCGTATGATCAATTCTAATTCATTCGCACGATCCATTCTAATTCATTCTCACGAATGTAACCTTTCTAATTCATTTGTATGATCCATTCTAATTCATTCGTACGATCCATTTTTATCCATTCGTACGATCCATTCTAATCCATTCGTACGATCCATTCTAATTCATTCGTACGATCCATTCTAATTCATTCTCACGAATGTAACCTTTCTAATTCATTTGTATGATCCATTCTAATTCATTCGTACGATCCATTTTAATCCATTCGTACGATCCATTCTAATCCATTCGTACGATCCATTCTAATCCATTCGTACGATCCATTCTAATTCATTCGCTCGAATGTATCCATTCTAATTCATTCATACGATCCATTCTAATTCAGTCGTACGATCCATTCTAATCCATTCGTACGATCCATTCTAATTCATTCGTACAATGCATTCTAATCCATTCGTACGATCCATTCTAATTCATTCGTACGATCCATTCTAATTCATTTGTACGATCCATTCTAATTCATTCGTACGATCCATTCTAATTCATTCTAATTCATTCGCTCGAATGTATCCATTCTAATTCATTCGTACGATCCATTCTTATTCATTCATACGATCCATTCTAATTCATTCGCACGATCCATTCTAATCCATTCGTACGATCCATTATAATTCATTCGTACGATCCATTCAAATTCATTCGCATGATCCATTCTAATTCATTCGTACGTTCCATTCTAATTCATTCGTATGAGCTATTCTAATTCATTCGTACAATCCATTCTAATTGATTCGTACGATCCATTGTAATTCATTCATACAATCCATTCAGATTCATTCGCACAAATGTATCTATTCAAATTCATTCGTACGATCCATTCTAATTAATTCGCACGATCCATTCTAATTCAGTCGTATGAATGTATTTTAATTCATTTGTACGATCCATTCTAATTCATTCGTACGATCAATTCTAATTAGAATGGATCGATCGATTCTAATTCATTCGCACGATCCATTCAAATTCATTTATACAATCCATTCAGATTCATTCGCACAAATGTATCCATTCAAATTCATTTGTACGATCCATTCTAATTCATTCATATGATACATTCTAATTCATTCGTACGATCCATTCCATTCGCACGATCCATTCTAATTCATTCGCATGATCCATTCTAATTCATTCGTACGATCCATTCTAATTCATTCGTATGATCCATTCTAATTCATTCCTACGATCTATTCTAATTCATTCGCTCGAATGTATCCATTCTAATTCATTCGTTCGATCCATTCTAATTCATTCGTTCGATCCATTCAAATTCTTTCGCATGATCCATTCTAATTCATTCGTACGATCCATTCTAATGCATTCTCACGAATGTAACCTTTCTAATTCATTTGTATAATCCATTCTAATTCATTCGTACGATCCATTCTAATCCATTCGTATGATCCATTCTAATTCATTCTCACAAATGTAACCTTTCTAATTCATTCGTACGATCCATTCTAATTCATTCGCATGATCCATTCTAATTCGATCGTACGAATGAATTAGAATGGATCATAGGAATGAATTAGAATGGATCGTGCAAATGAATTAGAATGGATACATTCGTGCGAATGAATTAGAATGGATCGTAGGAATGAATTAGAATGGATCGTACGAATGAATTAGAATGGTTACATTCATACGAATGAATTTGAATGGATCGGACGAATGAATTAGAATGGATCGTACGAATGAATTAGAATGGATCATAGGAATGAATTAGAATGGATCGTGCAAATGAATTAGAATGGATACATTCTTGCGAATGAATTAGAATGGATCGTGCGAATGAATTAGACTGGATCGTACGAATGAATTAGAATGGATACATTCATGCGAATGAATTAGAATGGATCGTACGAATGGATTAGAATGGATCGTACGAATGGATTAGAATGGATTGTGCAAATGAATTAGAAAGATACATTCGTGCGAATGAATTAGAATCGAATGTAAGAATGAATTAGAATGGATCGTACAAATAAATTAGAATGGATCCATTCGTACAAATGAATTAGAATGGTTCGTATGAATGAATTAGAATGGATCGTACGAATGGATTAGAACGGATTGTACGAATGAATTAGAATGGATCGTGCGAATGAATTAGAATGGATCGTACGAATGAATTAGAATGGATCATACAAATGAATTAGAATGGATACATTCATGCGAATAAATTAGAATGGATCAGAGGAATGAATTAGAATGGATCGTACGAATGAATTAGAATGGTTACATTCGTGCGAATGAATTAGAATGGATCGTACGAATGGATTAGAATGGATCGTACGAATGAATTAGAATGGATTGTACAAATGAATTAGAATGGATACATTCGTGCGAATGAATTAGAATGGAATGTAAGAATGAATTAGAATGGATCGTACTAATGAATTAGAATGGATCCATTCGTACAAATGAATTAGAATGAATCGTACGAATGAATTAGAATGGATCGTAGAATGAATTAGAATGGATCATGCGAATGAATTAAAATGGATCGTGCAAATGAATTAGAATGGATCGTGCGAATGAATTAGAATGGATCGTACGAATGAATTAGAATAGATACATTTGTGTGAATGAATTAGATTGCATCGTACGAATGAGTTTGAATGGATTGTACGAATGAATTAGAATGGGTATATTTGAATGTATCCATTCTAATTCGTTCGTACGATTCATTCATTCGTATGAGCTATTCTAATTCATTCGTGCGATCCATTCTAATTCATTCGTACGATCCATTCTAATCCATTCGTACGATCTATTCTAATTCATTCGTACAATGCGTTCTAATCCATTCGTACGATCCATTCTAATTCATTCGTATGATCCATTCTAATTCATTTGTACGAATGGATCCATTCTAATTCATTAGTACGATCCATTCTAATTCATTCTTACATTCCATTCTAATTCATTAGTACGATCCATTCTAATTCATTCTTACATTCCATTCTAATTCATTCGCACGAATGTATCCATTCTAATTCATTCGCACAATCCATTCTAATTCATTCGTACGATCCATTCTAATCCATTCCTACGATCCATTCTAATTCATTCGCACGAATGTAACCATTATAATTCATTCGTACGATCCATTCTAATTCATTCCTACGATCCATTCTAATTCATTCGCACGAATGTATCCATTCTAATTCATTTGTATGATCCATTCTAATTCATCCGTACGATCCATTCTAATTCATTCGCACGATCCATTCTAATTCGTTCGTATGATCCATTCTAATTCATTCGTACGATCCATTCTAATTCATTTGCATGAATGTATCCATTCTAATTCATTCGTACGATCTATTCCAATTCATTCGTATGATCCATTCTAATTCATTCATGCAATCCATTCTAATTCATCCATATGATCCATTCTAACTCATTCTCACAAATGTAACCTTTCTAATTCATTTGTACCATCTATTCTAAATCATTCGTACGATCTATTCTAATTCATTCGCTAGAATGTATCCATTCTAATTCATTCGTACGATCCGTTCTAATCATTCGCACGAATGTAACCATTCTAATTCATTTGTACGATCCATTCTAATTCATTCATACAATCCATTCTAATTCATTCGCAAGAATGTATCCATTCTAATTCATTCGTACGATCCATTCTAATCCATTCGTACGAACCATTCTAATTCATTCGCACAAATGTATCTATTCTAATTCATTCATACAATCCATTCTAATTCATTTGTACGATCCATTCTAATTCATTCACACGATCCATTCTAATTATTTCATATGATCCATTCTAATTCATTCGCACGAATGTATCCATTCTAATCCATTCGCACGAATGTATCCATTCTAATCCATTCGTGCGATCCATTCTAATCCATTCGTACGATCCGTTCTAATCCATTCGTACGATCGATTCTAATTCATTCGTACGATCCATTCTAATTCATTCGTATGATCAATTCTAATTCATTCGCATGATCTATTCTAATTCATTCGTACGATCCATTCTAATTCATTCGCACGAATGTATCCATTCTAATCCATTCGTACGATCCATTCTAATCCATTCTAATTCATTCGCACAATCCATTCGACTTCATTCCTACGTACGATCCATTCTAATTCATTCGTACGATCTATTCTAATTCATTCGCACGAATGTATCCATTCTAATGCATTCGTACGATCCATTCTAATTCATTTGCACGATCCATTCATTCATTCGCATGATCCATTCTAATTCATTCGCACCATCCATTCTAATTCATTTGCTCGAATGTATCCATTCTAATTCATTCGCACGAATGGATCCATTCTAATTCATTCGTACGATCCATTCAAATTCATTCGTATGATCCATTCTAATTCATTCGCACGAATGTAACCATTCTAATTCATTCGTACGATCCATTCTAATTCATTCCTACGATCTATTCTAATTCATTCGTACGATCCATTCTAATGCATTCGTATGATTCATTCTAATTCATTCGCACGATCCATTCTAATTCATTCGTACGATCCATTTTAATTCATTCCTACGATCCATTTTAATTCATTCGCACGAATGTATCCATTCTAATTCATTCGTACGATCCATTCTAATTCATTCGTACGATCCATTCTAATCCATTCGTACGATCCATTCTAATTCATTCGCACGAATGTAACCATTCTAATTCATTCGTACGATCCATTCTAATTCATTCCTACGATCCATTCAAATTCATTCGTACAATTCATTCTAATTCATTCGTATGAGCTATTCTAATTCATTCGTACGATCCATTCTAATTCATTCGTACGATCCATTGTAATTCATTGATACGAATGAATTAGAATGGATCATGCGAATGAATTAGAATGGATACATTCGTGAGAGTGAATTAAAATGGATCGTATGAATGAATTAGAATGGATCATGCGAATGAATGAATGGATCGTGCGAATGAATTAGAATGGATTGTACGAATGCATTAGAATGGATACATTCGTGCAAATGAATTAGAATGGATCGTACGAATGAATTAGAATGGATCGTACGAATGAATTAGAATGGATCGTACAAATAAATTAGAAAGGTTACATTTGTGAGAATGAATTAGAATGGATCGTACGAATGAATTAGAATGGATCGTACGAATGGATTAGAATGGATCGTACGAATGAATTAGAAAGGATCATACGAATGGATTAGAATGGATCGTGTGAATGAATTAGAATGGTTTAGAATGGATCGTACGAATGGATTAGAATGGATCGTACGAATGAATTAGAATGGATCGTACGAATGGATTAGAATGGATCGTACGAATAAATTAGAATGGATCGTACAAATGAATTAGAAAGGTTACATTTGTGAGAATGAATTAGAATGTATGGTACGAATGAATTAGAATGGATCGTACGAATGGATTAGAATGGATCGTACGAATCGATTAGAATGGACCGTACGAATGGATTAGAATGGATCGTATGAATGAATTAGAATGGTTACATTCGTGCGAATGAATTAGAATGGATCGTACGAATGAATTAGATTGGATCGTATGAATGAATTAGAATGGATCGTACAAATGAATTAGAAAGATTACATTCGTGCGAATGAATTTGAATGGATCGTACGAATGGATTAGAATGGATAGTACGAACGAATTAGAATGGATCGTATGAACGAATTAGAATGGATCGTGCGAACGAATTTGAATGGATCGTGCGAATGAATTAGAATGGATCGAATGAATGAATTAGAATAGATCGTATGAATGAATTAGAATGGATCGTACGAATGAATTAGAGTGGATCGTGCGAATGAATTAGAAGGGATCATGCGAATGAATTAGAATTGATCGTGCGAACGAATTTGAATGGATCGTGCGAATGAATTAGAATAGATCGTACGAATGAATTAGAATGGATCGTACGAATGGATTAGAATGGATCGTACGAATGAATTAGGATGGATCGTACGAATGGATTAGAATGGATCGTATGAATGAATTAGAATGGTTACATTCGTGCGAATGAATTAGAATGGATCGTACGAATGGATTAGAATGGATCGTACGAACGGATTATAACGCATTGTACGAATGAATTAGAATAGATATATTTGTGCGAATGAATTAGATTGCATCGTACGAATGAATTAGAATGGATCGTACGAATGAATTGGAATGGATCGTACGAATGAATTAGAATGGATCATGCGAATGAATTAGAATGGATCGTACGAATGAATTAGAATGGATACATCCGAGCGAATGAATTAGAATGGATCGTACGAATGAATTAGAATGGATACATTCGTGCGAATGAATTAGAATGGATCGTACGAATGAATTAGAATGGATCGTACGAATGAATTAGAATGGATCATAGTAATGAATTAGAATGGATCCACCGAATGAGTTAGAATGGATCATACGAATGAATTAGAATGGATCGTATGAATGAATTAGAAAGGATACATTTGATCGAATGAATTAGAATGGATCATACGAATGAATTAGAATGGATCGTGTGAATGAATTAGAATGGATCGTACGAATGGATTAGAATGGATTGTACGAATGAATTAGAATGGATCGTACGAATGAATTAGAATAGCTTATACGAATGAATTAGAATGAATCGTACGAATGAATTAGAATGGTTACATTCGTGCGAATGAATTACAATAGATCATACGAATGAATTAGAATGGGTCGTATATTTGTGCAAATAAATTAGAATGGATCGTACAAATGAATTAGAATGGATCGTACGAATGAGTTAGAATGGATCGTGCGAATGAGTTAGAATGGATCGTACGAATGAATTAGAATGGATCCATCGAATGAGTTAGAATGGATCATACGAATGAATTAGAATGGATCCACCGAATGAGTTAGAATGGATTGTGCGAATGAATTAGAATAGATCGTATGAATGAATTAGAATGGATCGTACGAATGAATTAGAATAGCTCATACGAATGAATTAGAATGAATCGTACGAATGAATTAGAATTGTTACATTCGTGCGAATAAATTAGACTAGATCGTACGAATGAATTAGAATGGATTGTGTGAATAAATTAGAATGGGTCGTACGAATGAATTAGAATGGATCCTATAAATGAATTAGAATGGATCCACCGAATGAGTTAGAATAGATCATACGAATGAATTTGAATAGATCATTTAGAATGGATTGTGCGAATGAATTAGAATGGTTCGTATGAATGAATAAGAATGGATCGTACGAATGAATTAGAATGGATCGTGCGAATGAATTATAATGAATCATATGAATGCATTAGAATGGATCGTACGAATGAATTAGAATGAATCGTATCATTCGTACGTTCCATTCTAATTCATTTGTACGATCCATTCTAATTCATTCGCACAAATGTATCCATTCTAATTTATTCGTACGATCCATTCAAATTCAATCGTATGATCCATTCTAATTCATTCGCACAAATGTATCCATTCTAATTCATTCGTACGATCCATGCTAATTTATTCGTTCGATCCATTCTAATTCATTAGTACGATCCATTCTAATCCATTCGTACGATGCATTCTAATCCATTCGTACGATCCATTCGTACGATCCATTCTAATTCATTCGTACGATCCATTCTAATTCATTCGCTCGAATGTATCCATTCTAATTCATTCGTACGATCCATTCTAATTCATTCATATGATCCATTCTAATTCGTTCGTACGATCCATTCTAAAATGAGTTAGAATGGATCACACGAATGAATTAGAATGGATCGTACGAATGAACTAGAATGGATTGTGTGAATGAATTAGAATGGATCGTATGAATGAATAAGAATGGATCGTACGAATGAATAAGAATGGATCATACGAATGAATTAGAATGGATCGAACGAATGAATTAGAATGGATCGTACGAATGAATTAGAATGGATACATTTGTGCGAATGAATTAGAATGGATCATAAGATTAAATTTGAATGGATCGTACGAATAAATTAGAATGGATACATTTGTGCGAATGAATTAGAATGGATCGTATAAATGAATTAGAATGGATCGTACGAACGAATTAGAATGGATCGTACGAATGAATTAGAATGGATCGTACGAATGGATTAGAATGGATCGTACGAAGGGATTAGAATGGATCGTACGAATGGCTTAGAATGGATCGTACGAATGAATTAGAATCGATCGAACGAATGAATTAGAATAGATCATATGAATGAATTAGAATGGATACATTTGTGCGAATGAATTAGAATGGATCATACGACTGAATTTGAATGGACCGTACGAATAAATTATAATGAATACATTTGTGCGAATGAATTAGAATGGATCGTACAAATGAATTAGAATGGATCGTACGAATGAATTAGAATGGAACATATAAATGAATTAGAATAGATCGTACAAATGAATTAGAAAGGTTACATTCGTGAGAAAGAATTAGAATGGATCGTACGAATGAATTACAATGGATCGTGCGAATGAATTAGAATGGATCGTACGAAAGAATTAGAATGGATTGTACAAATGAATTAGAAAGGTTACATTTGTTAGAATGAATTAGAATGGATCGTACGAATGGATTAGAATGGATCGTACGAATAGATTAGAATGGATCGTACGAATAAATTAGAATGGATCGTACGAATGCATTAGAATGGATACATTCGTGCGAATGAATTAGAATGGATCGTACGAATGAATTAGAATGGATCGTGCGAATGAATTAGAATGGATCGTACGAATGAATTAGAATGGATCATGCAAATGAATTAGAATGGATCGTACGAATGAATTAGAATGGATCATGCGAATGAATTAGAATAAATCGTACGAATGCATTAGAATGGATACATTCATGCGAATGAATTAGAATGGATCGTACGAATGAATTAGAATGGATCATATAAATGAATTAGAAAGGTTACATTCGTGAGAATGAATTAGAATGGATCGTACGAATGAATTAGAATGGATCATACGAATGAATTAGAATGAATCGTATGAATGAATTAGAATGGATCGTACAAATAAATTAGAATGGATACATTCGTGCGAATGAATTAAAATGGATCATATGAACGAATTAGAATGGATCGTATGAATTAGAATCGATACATTTGTGCGAATGAATTAGAATGGATCATACGAATGAATTAGAATGGATCGTACGAATGGATTAGAATGGATCGTACGAATGGATTAGAATGGATCGTGTAAATGAATTAGAATGGATCGTACGAATGAATTAGAATGGATCGTATGAATGAATTTGAATGGATTGTACGAATGAATTAGAATGGATCATGCGAATGAATTAGAATAGATCGTGCGAATGAATTAGAATGGATCGTGCGAATGAATTAGAATGGATCGTACAAATGGATTAGAATGCATTGTACGAATGAATTAGGCATTCGTGCAATCCATTCTAATTCATTCGCACGATCCATTCTAATTCATTCGTATGATCCATTCTAATTCATTCGTACGATCCATTCTAATTCATTCGCACAAATGTATCCATTCTAATTCATTCGTACGATCCATTCTAATTCATTCGTACGATCCATTCTAATTCATTCATACGATCCATTATAATTCATTCGCATGATCTATTCTAATTCATTCGCACGATCCATTCTAATTCATTCGAACGATCCATTATAATTCATTCGTACGATCCATTCTAATTCATTCATACGATCTATTCTAAGTCATTCGTTCGATCCAATCTAATTCATTCGCACGATCCATTCAAATTCATTCGCACGATCTATTCTAATTCGTTCATACGATCCATTCTAATTCGTTCGTACGATCAATTCTAATCCATTCGTACGATCCATTTAAATTTATTCGCACGAATGTAACCTTTCTAATTCATTTGTACAATCCATTCTAATTCATTTGTACAATCCATTCTAATTCATTCGTACGATCCATTCTAATTCATTCGCACGAATGTAACCGTTATAATTCATTCGTACGATCCATTCTAATCCATTCGTACGATCCATTCTAATCCATTCCTACGATCCATTCTAATTCATTCGTATGATCCATTCTAATCCATTCGTACGATACATTCTAATCCATTCTAATTCATTTGTACGATCCATTCTAATTCATTCGTACGATATATTCTAATCCATTTGTACGATCCATTCTAATCCATTCTAACTCATTCGTACGATTCATTTGTACGATCTATTTTAATTCATTCGCACGATCCATTCTAATTGATTCGTATGATCCATTCTAATTCATTCGCACGAATGTATCCATTCTAATTCATTCATATAATCCATTTTAATTCATTCGTACGATCCATTCTAATTCATTCGTACGATCCATTCTAATTCATTCGTACGTTCCATTCTAATCCATTCGTACGATCCATTATAATCCATTCGTACGATCCATTCTAATCCATTCTAATTCATTCGTACGATTCATTTGTACGATCCATTTTAATTCATTCGCACGATCCAATCTAATTCAATCATATGATCCATTCTAATTCATTCGCACGAATGTATCCATTCTAATTCATTTGAATAATCCATTCTAATTCATTCGCACGATCCATTCTAATTCATTCGTATGATCCATTCTAATTCATTCCTACGATCTATTCTAATTCATTCGCTCGAATGTATCCATTCTAATTCATTCGTTCGATCCATTCTAATTCATTCGTACGATCCATTCTAATTAATTCATACGATCCATTCTAATTCATTCGTACGATCCATTCTAATTCATTCGTACGATCCATTCTAATTCATTCGCACAAATATAACCTTTCTAATTCATTTGTACGATCCATTCTAATTCATTCGCACGAATGTAACCATTCTAATTTATTTGTACGATCCATTCTAATTTATTCCTACGATCCATTCTAATTTATTCGCACGAATGTATCCATTCTAATTCATTTACACGATCCATTCTAATTCATTCCTATGATCCATTCTAATTCATTCATACGATCTATTCTTATTCATTCGCTCGAATGTATCCATTCTAATTCATTCGTACGATCCATTCTAATTCATTCTCACAAATATAACCTTTCTAATTCATTTGTATGATCCATTCTAATTCATTCGTACGATCCATTCTAATCCATTCGTACGATCCATTCTAATCCATTCGTACGATCCATTCTAATTCTTTCGCACGAATGTAACCATTCTAATTCGTTCGCACGATCCATTCTACTTCATTCATACGATCCATTCTAATCCATTCGTACCAACAATTCTAATTCATTCGCACGATCCATTCTAATTCATTCGCACAAATGTATCCAATCTAATTCATTCGTTTAATCCATTCTAATTCATTCGTATGATCCATTCTAATTCATTCGTACGATCAATTCTAATTTATTCGTACGATCCATTCTAATTCATTCGCACAAATGTATCCATTCTAATTCATTCGTACGATCCATTCTAATTCATTCGTACGAATGAATTAGAATGGATTGTACGAATGAATTAGAATGGATACATTCGAGCGAATGAATTAGAATAGATCGTACGAATGAATTAGAATGGATCGTGCGAATGAATTAAAATGGATCGTACAAATGAATTAGAATGGTTACATTCGTGAGAATGAATTAGAATGGATCGTACGAATGAATTAGAATGGTTACATTCGTGCGAACGAATTAGAATGGATCGTACGAATGAATTAGAATGGATCGGACGATTCATTCTAATTCATTTGCACGATCCATTTTAATTCATTCCTATGATCCATTCTAATTCATTCCTACGATCCATTCTAATTCATTCGCACAAACGTATCCATTCTAATTCATTCATACGATCCATTCTAATTCATTTCACGAATGTAACCTTTCTAATTCATTTGTATGATCCATTCTAATTCATTCGTACGATCCATTCTAATCCATTCATATGATCCATTCTAATCCATTCGTACAATCCATTATAATTCATTCTCACAAATGTAACCTTTCTAATTCATTTGTATGATCCATTCTAATTCATTCGTACGATCCATTCTAATCCATTCGTACGATCCATTCTAATCCATTCGTACGATCCATTCTAATTCATTCGCACGAATGTAACCATTCTAATTCATTCGTACGATCCATTCTAATTCATTCCTACGATCCATTCTAATTCATTCGCACGAATGTATCCATTCTAATTCATTCGTACGATCCATTCAAATTCAATCGTATGATCCATTCTAATTCATTCGCACAAATGTATCCATTTTAATTCATTCATACGATCCATTCTAATTCATTCGCGCGAATGTATCCATTCTAATTCATTTACACGATCCATTCGCGCGAATGTATCCATTCTAATTCATTTGTACAATCCATTCTTATTCATTCATACGATCCATTCTAATTCATTCGTCCGATCCATTCTAATTCATTCGCACGAATGTATCTATTCTAATTCATTCGTACAATCCATTCTAATTCATTCGCATGATCCATTCTAATTTATTCGTATGATCCATTCTAATTCATTCCTACGATCTATTCTAATTCATTCGCTCGAATGTATCCATTCTAATTCATTCGTACGATCCATTCTAATCCATTCGTACGATCCATTCTATTACATTCCTACGATCCATTCTAATCCATTCGTACGATCCATTCTAATCCATTCGTACGATCCATTCTAATTCATTCATACGATCCATTCTAATCCATTCGTACGATCCATTCTAATCCATTCGTACGATCCATTCTAATTCATTCGCACGAATGTAACAATTCTAATTCATTCGTACGATCCATTCTAATTCATTCGTCCGATCCATTCTAATTCATTTGGACGAATGTATCCATTCTAATTCATTCGTACAATCCAATCTATTTCATTCGTACGATCCATTCTAATCCATTCGTACGATCCATTCTAATCCATTCGTACGATCCATTCTAATTCGTTCATACGATCCAATCTAATTCATTTGTACGATCCATTCTAATTCATTCGTACAATCCATTCTAATCCATTCGTACGATACATTCTAATTCATTTGCACGATTAATTCTAATTCATTCCTATGTTCCATTCTAATTCATTCGTACGATCCATTCTAATTCATTCGCACGAATGTATCCATTCTAATTCATTCGTACAATCCATTCTAATTCATTCGCACGATCCATTCTAATTCATTCGTATGATCCATTCTAATTCATTCCTACGATCTATTCTAATTCATTCGCTCGAATGTATCCATTCTAATTCATTCGTACGATCCATTCTTATTCATTCGTACGATCCATTCAAATTCATTCGCATGATCCATCCTAATTCATTCGTACGATCCATTCTAATTCATTCTCAGGAATGTAACCTTTCTAATTCATTTGTATGATCCATTCTAATTCATTCGTACGATCCATTCTAATCCATTCGTACGATCCATTCTAATCCATTCGTACGATCCATTCTAATCCATTCGTACGATCCATTCTAATTCATTTGTATGATCCATTCTAATCCATTCGTACGATCCATTCTAATTCACACAAATGTATCCATTTTAATTTATCTGTACGATCCATTCTAATTCATTCGCACGATCCATTCTAATTCATTCGTACGATCCATTCTAATTCATTCGCATGAATATATCTATTCTAATTCATTCGTATGATCCATTCTAATTTATTCGCACGATCTATTATAATTCATTCGTACGATTCATTCTAATTCATTCGCACGATCCATTCTAATTCATTCGTACGATCCATTCTAATTCATTCGCACGAATGTATCCATTCTAATTCATTCGTGCAATCCATTCTAATTCAATCGCACGAATGTATGCATTCTAGTTCATTCGTACGCTCCATTCCAATTCATTCGTACGCTCCATTGTTATTCATCGCACAAATGTATCCATTCTAATTCATTTGTACGATCCATTCTAATTCATTCGTACGATCCATTCTAATTCATTCACACAAATGTATCCATTCTAATTCATTCGAACGATCCATTCTAATTCAATCGCACGATCCATTCTAATCCATTCGTACGATCCATTCTAATCCATTCGTACGATCCATTCTAATTCATTAGTACGATCCATTCTAATTCATTCTCACAAATGTAACCTTTCTAATTCATTTGTACGATCCATTCTAATCCATTCGTACGATCCATTCTAATCCATTCGTACGATCCATTCTAATCCATTCTAATTCATTCGCACAATCCATTCGACTTCATTCCTACGTACGATCCATTCTAATTCATTCGTACGATCCATTCTAATTCATTCGCACGAATGTATCCATTCTAATGCATTCATACGATCCATTCTAATTCATTTGCACGATCCATTCATTCATTCGCATGATCCATTCTAATTCATTCGCACCATCCATTCTAATTCATTTGCTCGAATGTATCCATTCTAATTCATTCGCACGAATGGATCCATTCTAATTCATTCGTACGATCTATTCAAATTCATTCGTATGATCCATTCTAATTCATTCACACGAATGTAACCATTCTAATTCATTCGTACGATCCATTCTAATTCATTCCCACGATCCATTCTAATTCATTCCTACGATCTATTCTAATTCATTCGTACGATCCATTCTAATGCATTCGTATGATTCATTCTAATTCATTCGCACGATCCATTCTAATTCATTCGTACGATCCATTTTAATTCATTCCTACGATCCATTTTAATTCATTCGCACGAATGTATCCATTCTAATTCATTCGTACGATCCATTCAAATTCATTCGTACGATCCATTCTAATCCATTCGTACGATCCATTCTAATTCATTCGCACGAATGTAACCATTCTAATTCATTTGTACGATCCATTCTAATTCATTCCTACGATCCATTCAAATTCATTCGTACAATTCATTCTAATTCATTCGTATGAGCTATTCTAATTCATTCGTACGATCCATTCTAATTCATTCGTACGATCCATTGTAATTCATTGATACGAATGAATTAGAATGGATCATGCGAATGAATTAGAATGGATACATTCGTGAGAGTGAATTAAAATGGATCGTACGAATGAATTAGAATGGATCATGCGAATAAATGAATGGATCGTGCGAATGAATTAGAATGGATTGTACGAATGCATTAGAATGGATACATTCGTGCGAATGAATTAGAATGGATCGTACGAATGAATTAGAATGGATCGTACGAATGAATTAGAATGGATCGTACAAATAAATTAGAAAGGTTACATTTGTGAGAATGAATTAGAATGGATCGTACGAATGAATTAGAATGGATCGTACGAATGGATTAGAATGGATCGTACGAATGAATTAGAAAGGATCATACGAATGGATTAGAATGGATCGTATGAATGAATTAGAATGGTTTAGAATGGATCGTACGAATGGATTAGAATGGATCGTACGAATGAATTAGAATGGATCGTACGAATGGATTAGAATGGATCGTACGAATAAATTAGAATGGATCGTACAAATGAATTAGAAAGGTTACATTTGTGAGAATGAATTAGAATGTATGGTACGAATGAATTAGAATGGATCGTACGAATGGATTAGAATGGATCGTACGAATCGATTAGAATGGACCGTACGAATGGATTAGAATGGATCGTATGAATGAATTAGAATGGTTACATTCGTGCGAATGAATTAGAATGGATCGTACGAATGAATTAGATTGGATAGTACGAATGAATTAGAATGGATCGTACAAATGAATTAGAAAGATTACATTCGTGCGAATGAATTTGAATGGATCGTACGAATGGATTAGAATGGATAGTACGAACGAATTAGAATGGATCGTATGAACGAATTAGAATGGATCGTGCGAACGAATTTGAATGGATCGTGCGAATGAATTAGAATAGATCGAATGAATGAATTAGAATAGATCGTATGAATGAATTAGAATGGATCGTACGAATGATTTAGAGAGGATCGTGCGAATGAATTAGAAGGGATCATGCGAATGAATTAGAATTGATCGTGCGAACGAATTTGAATGGATCGTGCGAATGAATTAGAATAGATCGTACGAATGAATTAGAATGGATCGTACGAATGGATTAGAATGGATCGTACGAATGAATTAGAATGGATCGTACGAA
Organism: Chamaelirium japonicum; assembly: GCA_947650365.1. Lineage (NCBI taxonomy): Eukaryota > Viridiplantae > Streptophyta > Magnoliopsida > Liliales > Melanthiaceae > Chamaelirium > Chamaelirium japonicum. Next base: position 16,047,988 of record OX393559.1, on the reverse strand, counting down.
TGGATTAGAATGGATCGTATGAATGAATTAGAATGGTTACATTCGTGCGAATGAATTAGAATGGATCGTACAAATGGATTAGAATGGATCGTACGAATGGATTAGAACGCATTGTACGAATGAATTAGAATAGATATATTTGTGCGAATGAATTAGATTGCATCGTACGAATGAATTAGAATGGATCGTACGAATGAATTGGAATGGATCGTACGAATGAATTAGAATGGATCATGCGAATGAATTAGAATGGATCGTACGAATGAATTAGAATGGATACATTCGAGCGAATGAATTAGAATGGATCGTACGAATGAATTAGAATGGATACATTCGTGCGAATGAATTAGAATGGATCGTACGAATGAATTAGAATGGATCGTACGAATGAATTAGAATGGATCGTAGTAATGAATTAGAATGGATCCACCGAATGAGTTAGAATGGATCATATGAATGAATTAGAATGGATCATACGAATGATTTAGAATGGATACATTTGAGCGAATGAATTAGAATGGATCATACGAATGAATTAGAATGGATCGTGTGAATGAATTAGAATGGATCGTACGAATGGATTAGAATGGATCGTACGAATGAATTAGAATGGATCGTATGAATGAATTAGAATAGCTTATACGAATGAATTAGAATGAATCGTACGAATGAATTAGAATGGTTACATTCGTGCGAATGAATTACAATAGATCATACGAATGAATTAGAATGGGTCGTATATTCGTGCAAATAAATTAGAATGGATCGTACAAATGAATTAGAATGGATCGTACGAATGAGTTAGAATGGATCGTACGAATGAGTTAGAATGGATCGTGCGAATGAGTTAGAATGGATCCACCGAATGAGTTAGAATGGATCATACGAATGAATTAGAATGGATCCACCGAATGAGTTAGAATGGATTGTGCGAATGAATTAGAATAGATCGTATGAATGAATTAGAATGGATCGTACGAATGAATTAGAATAGCTCATACGAATGAATTAGAATGAATCGTACGAATGAATTAGAATTGTTACATTCGTGCGAATGAATTAGAATAGATCATACGAATCAATTAGAATGGATTGTGTGAATAAATTAGAATGGGTCGTACGAATGAATTAGAATGGATCCTATAAATGAATTAGAATGGATCCACCGAATGAGTTAGAATGGATCATACGAATCAATTAGAATAGATCATACGAATGAATTAGAATGGATTCTGCGAATGAATTAGAATGGATCGTATGAATGAATAAGAATGGATCGTACGAATGAATTAGAATGGATCGTGCGAATGAATTATAATGAATCATACGAATGCATTAGAATGGATCGTACGAATGAATTAGAATGAATCGTATCATTCTTACGATCCATTCTAATTCATTTGTACGATCCATTCTAATTCATTCGCACAAATGTATCCATTCTAATTTATTCGTACGATCCATTCAAATTCAATCGTATGATCCATTCTAATTCATTCGCACAAATGTATCCATTCTAATTCATTCGTACGATCCATGCTAATTTATTCGTTCGATCCATTCTAATTCATTAGTACGATCCATTCTAATCCATTCGTACGATGCATTCTAATCCATTCGTACGATCCATTCGTACGATCCATTCTAATTCATTCGTATGATCCATTCTAATTCATTCGCTCGAATGTATCCATTCTAATTCATTCGTACGATCCATTCTAATTCATTCATATGATCCATTCTAATTCGTTCGTACGATCCATTCTAAAATGAGTTAGAATGGATCATACGAATGAATTAGAATGGATCGTACGAATGAACTAGAATGGATTGTGTGAATGAATTAGAATGGATCGTATGAATGAATAAGAATGGATCGTACGAATGAATAAGAATGGATCATACGAATGAATTAGAATGGATCGAACGAATGAATTAGAATGGATCGTATGAATGAATTAGAATGGATACATTTGTGCGAATGAATTAGAATGGATCATAAGATTAAATTTGAATGGATCGTACGAATAAATTAGAATGGATACAATTGTGCGAATGAATTAGAATGGATCGTATAAATGAATTAGAATGGATCGTACGAACGAATTATAATGGATCGTACGAATGAATTAGAATGGATACATTCGAGCGAATGGATTACAATGGATCGTACGAATGAATTAGAATGGATCGTACGAATGGATTAGAATGGATCGTACGAAGGGATTAGAATGGATCGTACGAATGGCTTAGAATGGATCGTACGAATGAATTAGAATCGATCGAACGAATGAATTAGAATAGATCATATGAATGAATTAGAATGGATACATTTGTGTGAATGAATTAGAATGGATCATACGATTGAATTTGAATGGACCGTACGAATAAATTATAATGAATACATTTGTGCGAATGAATTAGAATGGATCGTACAAATGAATTAGAATGGATCATACGAATGAATTAGAATGGAACATATAAATGAATTAGAATAGATCGTACAAATGAATTAGAAAGGTTACATTCGTGAGAAAGAATTAGAATGGATCGTACGAATGAATTACAATGGATCGTGCGAATGAATTAGAATGGATCGTACGAAAGAATTATAATGGATCGTACAAATGAATTAGAAAGGTTACATTTGTGAGAATGAATTAGAATGGATCGTACGAATGGATTAGAATGGATCGTACGAATGGATTAGAATGGATCGTACGAATAAATTAGAATGGATCGTACGAATGCATTAGAATGGATACATTCGTGCGAATGAATTAGAATGGATCGTACGAATGAATTAGAATGGATCGTGCGAATGAATTAGAATGGATCGTACGAATGAATTAGAATGGATCATGCAAATGAATTAGAATGGATCGTACGAATTAATTAGAATGGATCGTGCGAATGAATTAGAATAAATCATACGAATGCATTAGAATGGATACATTCATGCGAATGAATTAGAATGGATCGTACGAATGAATTAGAATGGATCATACAAATGAATTAGAAAGGTTACATTCGTGAGAATGAATTAGAATGGATCGTACGAATGAATTAGAATGGATCATACGAATGAATTAGAATGAATCGTACGAATGAATTAGAATGGATCGTACAAATGAATTAGAATGGATACATTCGTGCGAATGAATTAAAATGGATCATATGAACGAATTAGAATGGATCGTATGAATTAGAATGGATACATTTGTGCGAATGAATTAGAATGGATCATACGAATGAATTAGAATGGATCGTACGAATGGATTAGAATGGATCGTACGAATGGATTAGAATGGATCGTGTAAATGAATTAGAATGGATCGTACGAATGAATTAGAATGGATCGTACGAATGAATTTGAATGGATTATACGAATGAATTAGAATGGATCATGCGAATGAATTAGAATAGATCGTGCGAATGAATTAGAATGGATCGTGCGAATGAATTAGAATGGATCGTACAAATGGATTAGAATGCATTGTACAAATGAATTAGGCATTCGTACAATCCATTCTAATTCATTCGCACGATCCATTCTAATTCATTCGTATGATCCATTCTAATTCATTCGTACGATCCATTCTAATTCATTCGTATGATCCATTCTAAATCATTCGCACAAATGTATCCATTCTAATTCATTCGTACGATCCATTCTAATTCATTCGTACGATCCATTCTAATTCATTCGTATGATCCATTCTAATTCATTCGTATGATCTATTCTAATTCATTCGCACGATCCATTCTAATTCATTCGAACGATCCATTATAATTCATTCGTACGATCCATTCTAATTCATTCATACGATCTATTCTAAGTCATTCGTTCGATCCAATCTAATTCATTCGCACGATCCATTCAAATTCATTCGCACGATCTATTCTAATTCGTTCATACGATCCATTCTAATTCGTTCGTACGATCAATTCTAATCCATTCGTACGATCCATTTAAATTTATTCGCACGAATGTAACCTTTCTAATTCATTTGTACAATCCATTCTAATTCATTCGTACAATCCATTCGAATTCATTCGTACGATCCATTCTAATTCATTCGCACGAATGTAACCGTTATAATTCATTCGTACGATCCATTCTAATCCATTCCTACGATCCATTCTAATTCATTCGTATGATCCATTCTAATCCATTCGTACGATACATTCTAATCCATTCTAATTCATTTGTACGATCCATTCTAATTCATTCGTACGATACATTCTAATCCATTTGTACGATCCATTCTAATCCATTCTAATTCATTCGTACGATTCATTTGTACGATCTATTTTAATTCATTCGCACGATCCATTCTAATTGATTCGTATGATCCATTCTAATTCTTTCGCACGAATGTATCTATTCTAATTCATTCATATAATCCATTTTAATTCATTCGTACGATCCATTCTAATTAATTCGTACGATCCATTCTAATTCATTCGTACGTTCCATTCTAATCCATTCGTACGATCCATTCTAATCCATTCGTACGATCCATTCTAATCCATTCTAATTCATTCGTACGATTCATTTGTACGATCCATTTTAATTCATTCGCACGATCCAATCTAATTCAATCATATGATCCATTCTAATTCATTCGCACGAATGTATCCATTCTAATTCATTCGAATAATCCATTCTAATTCATTCGCACGATCCATTCTAATTCATTCGTATGATCCATTCTAATTCATTCCTACGATCTATTCTAATTCATTCGCTCGAATGTATCCATTCTAATTCATTCGTTCGATCCATTCTAATTCATTCGTACGATCCATTCTAATTAATTCGTACGATCCATTCTAATTCATTCGTACGATCCATTCTAATTCATTCGTACGATCCATTCTAATTCATTCGCACAAATATAACCTTTCTAATTCATTTGTACGATCCATTCTAATTCATTCGCACGAATGTAACCATTCTAATTTATTCGTACGATCCATTCTAATTTATTCCTACGATCCATTCTAATTTATTCGCACGAATGTATCCATTCTAATTCATTTACACGATCCATTCTAATTCATTCCTATGATCCATTCTAATTCATTCATACGATCTATTCTTATTCATTCGCTCGAATGTATCCATTCTAATTCATTCGTACGATCCATTCTAATTCATTCTCACAAATATAACCTTTCTAATTCATTTGTACGATCCATTCTAATTCATTCGTACGATCCATTCTAATCCATTCGTACGATCCATTCTAATCCATTCGTACGATCCATTCTAATTCTTTCGCACGAATGTAACCATTCTAATTCGTTCGCACGATCCATTCTAATTCATTCGTACGATCCATTCTAATCCATTCCTACCAACAATTCTAATTCATTCGCACGATCCATTCTAATTCATTCGCACAAATGTATCCAATCTAATTCATTCGTTTAATCCATTCTAATTCATTCGTATGATCCATTCTAATTCATTCGTACGATCAATTCTAATTCATTCGTACGATCCATTCTAATTCATTCGCACAAATGTATCCATTCTGATTCATTCGTACGATCCATTCTAATTCATTCGTACGAATGAATTAGAATGGATTGTACGAATGAATTAGAATGGATACATTCGAGCGAATGAATTAGAATAGATCGTACGAATGAATTAGAATGGATCGTGCGAATGAATTAAAATGGATCGTACAAATGAATTAGAATGGTTACATTCGTGAGAATGAATTAGAATGGATCGTACGAATGAATTAGAATGGTTACATTCGTGCGAACGAATTAGAATGGATCGTACGAATGAATTAGAATGGATCGGACGATTCATTCTAATTCATTTGCATGATCCATTTTAATTCATTCCTATGATCCATTCTAATTCATTCCTACGATCCATTCTAATTCATTCGCACAAATGTATCCATTCTAATTCATTCATACGATCCATTCTAATTCATTTCACGAATGTAACCTTTCTAATTCATTTGTATGATCCATTCTAATTCATTCGTACGATCCATTCTAATCCATTCATATGATCCATTCTAATCCATTCGTACAATCCATTATAATTCATTCTCACAAATGTAACCTTTCTAATTCATTTGTATGATCCATTCTAATTCATTCGTACGATCCATTCTAATCCATTCGTACGATACATTCTAATCCATTCGTACGATCCATTCTAATTCATTCGCACGAATGTAACCATTCTAATTCATTCGTACGATCCATTCTAATTCATTCCTACGATCCATTCTAATTCATTCGCACGAATGTATCCATTCTAATTCATTCGTACGATCCATTCAAATTCAATCGTATGATCCATTCTAATTCATTCGCACAAATGTATCCATTTTAATTCATTCGTACGATCCATTCTAATTCATTCGCGCGAATGTATCCATTCTAATTCATTTACACGATCCATTCGTGCGAATGTATCCATTCTAATTCATTTGTACAATCCATTCTTATTCATTCATACGATCCATTCTAATTCATTCGTCCGATCCATTCTAATTCATTCGCACGAATGTATCCATTCTAATTCATTCGTACAATCCATTCTAATTCATTCGCACGATCCATTCTAATTCATTCGTGTGATCCATTCTAATTCATTCCTACGATCTATTCTAATTCATTCGCTCGAATGTATCCATTCTAATTCATTCGTACGATCCATTCTAATCCATTCGTACGATCCATTCTATTACATTCCTACGATCCATTCTAATCCATTCGTACGATCCATTCTAATCCATTCATACGATCCATTCTAATTCATTCATACGATCCATTCTAATCCATTCGTACGATCCATTCTAATCCATTCGTACGATCCATTCTAATTCATTCGCACGAATGTAACAATTCTAATTCATTCGTACGATCCATTCTAATTCATTCGCCCGATCCATTCTAATTCATTTGGACGAATGTATCCATTCTAATTCATTCGTACAATCCAATCTATTTCATTCGTACGATCCATTCTAATCCATTCGTACGATCCATTCTAATCCATTCGTACGATCCATTCTAATTCGTTCATACGATCCAATCTAATTCATTTGTACGATCCATTCTAATTCATTCGTACGATCCATTCTAATCCATTCGTACGATACATTCTAATTCATTTGCACGATCAATTCTAATTCATTCCTATGTTCCATTCTAATTCATTCGTACGATTCATTCTAATTCATTCGCACGAATGTATCCACTCTAATTTATTCGTACAATCCATTCTAATTCATTCGCACGATTCATTCTAATTCATTCGTATGATCCATTCTAATTCATTCCTACGATCTATTCTAATTCATTCGCTCGAATATATCCATTCTAATTCATTCGTACGATCCATTCTTATTCATTCGTACGATCCATTCAAATTCATTCGCATGATCCATCCTAATTCATTCGTACGATCCATTCTAATTCATTCTAAGGAATGTAACCTTTCTAATTCATTTGTATGATCCATTCTAATTCATTCGTACGATCCATTCTAATCCATTCGTACGATCCATTCTAATCCATTCGTACGATCCATTCTAATCCATTCGTACGATCCATTCTAATTCATTTGTATGATCCATTCTAATCCATTCGTACGATCCATTCTAATTCACACAAATGTATCCATTTTAATTTATTTGTACGATCCATTCTAATTCATTCGCACGATCCATTCTAATTCATTCGTACGATCCATTCTAATTCATTCGCATGAATATATCTATTCTAATTCATTCGTATGATCCATTCTTATTTATTCGCACGATCTATTATAATTCATTCGTACGATTCATTCTAATTCATTCGCACGATCCATTCTAATTCATTCGTACGATCCATTCTAATTCATTCGCACGAATGTATCCATTCTAATTCATTCGTGCAATCCATTCTAATTCAATCGCACGAATGTATGCATTCTAGTTCATTCGTACGCTCCATTCCAATTCATTCGTACGCTCCATTCTTATTCATCGCACAAATGTATCCATTCTAATTCATTTGTACGATCCATTCTAATTCATTCGTACGATCCATTCTAATTCATTCACACAAATGTATCCATTCTAATTCATTCGAACGATCCATTCTAATTCAATCGCACGATCCATTCTAATTCATTCGTACGATCCATTCTAATCCATTCGTACGATCCATTCTAATTCATTCGTACGATCCATTCTAATTCATTCTCACAAATGTAACCTTTCTAATTCATTTGTACGATCCATTCTAATTCATTCGTACGATCCATTCTAATCCATTCGTACGATCCATTCTAATCCATTCGTACGATTCATTCTAACTCATTCGCATGAATGTAACCATTCTAATTCATTCATACGATCCATTCTAATTCATTCCTACAATCCATTCTAATTCATTCGCACGAATGTATCCATTCTAATTCATTTGCACGATCCATTCTAATTCATTCCTATGATCCATTCTAATTCATTCGTACGATCCATTCTAATTCATTCGCTCGAATGTATCCATTCTAATTCATTCGTACGATCCATTCTAATTCATTCATACGATCCATTCTAATCCATTCGTACGATCCATTCTAATTCATTCATACAATGCGTTCTAATTCATTCGCACGAATGTATCCATTCTAATTCATTTGCACGATCCATTCTAATTCATTCCTATAATCCATTCTAATTCCTTCATACGATCCATTCTAATTCATTCGCTCGAATGTATCCATTCTAATTCATTCGTACGATCCATTCTAATTCGTTCGTACGATCTATTCTAATTCGTTCGTACGATCCATTCTAATTCGTTCGTACGATCCATTCTAATTCATTCGCACGATCCATTCTAATTCATTTGTACGATCCATTTTAATTCATTCGCATGATCCATTCTAATTCATTTATATGATTCATTCGTGCGAATGAATTAGAATGGATCATACGAATGAATTAGAATGGATCGTACGAATGAATTAGAATAGATCGTGCGAATAAATTAGAATGGATCATACGAATGAATTAGAATAGATATATTCATACGAATGAATTAGAATGGATCGTACGAATGAATTAGAATGGATCGTGCGAATGAATTAGAATGAATCATTTGAATAAATTAGAATGGATCGTACGAATGAATTAAAATGGATACATTTGTGCGAATGAATCAGAATGGATCATACGATTGAATTTGAATGGATTTTACGAATAAATTAGAATGGATACATTTGTGCAATGAATAAGAATGGAGCGATCCATTTTAATTCATTCGCATGATCCATTCTAATTCATTCGTATGATACATTCATACGACTGAATTAGAATAGATTGTACGAATGAATTAGAATTGATCATACGAATGAATTAGAATGGATCGTACGAATGAATTAGAATGGATCGTGTGAATGAATTAGAATGGATCGTACGAATGAATTAGAATGGATATATTTGAACGAATAAATTAGAATGGATCATACGAATGATTTAGAATGGATCGTACGAATGAATTAGAATGGATCGTGCGAATGAATTAAAATCGATCGTACGAATGAATAAGAATGGATCGTACGAATGAATTAGGTCGTACGAATGAATTAGAATCGATCGTACGAATGAATTAAAATGGATACATTCATACGACTGAATTAGATTGGATCGTACGAATTAATTAGAATGGATCGTACGAATGAATTTGAATGGATACATTTGTGCGAATGAATCTGAATGGATTGTATGAATGAATTACAATGGATCGTACTAATGAATTAGAATGGATACATTCGAGCGAATGAATTAGAATGGATTGTACGAATGAATTAGAATGGATCATAGGAATGAATTAGAATAGATCGTGCAAATGAATTAGAATGGATACATTCGTGCGAATGAATTAGAATGGATCATAGGAATGAATTAGAATGGATCGTACGAATGAATTAGCATGGTTACATTCGTGCGAATGAATTAGAATGGATCGTACGAATGGATTAGAATGGATCATACGAATGGATTAGAATGGATCATATGAATGGATTAGAATGGATCGAACGAATGAATTAGAATGGATCATACAAATGAATTAGAAAGGTTACATTCGTGAGAATGAATTAGAATGGATCGTACGAATGAATTAGAATGGATCATGCGAATAAATTTGAATGGATCGAACAAATGAATTAGAATGGATCGAACGAATGAATTAGAATGGATACATTTGAGCGAATGAATTAGAATAGATCGTAGGAATGAATTTGAATGGATCATACGAACGAATTAGAATGGATCGTACGAACGAATTAGAATGGATCGTGCGAATGAATTAGAATGGATATATTCGAGCAAATGAATTAGAATGGATCGTACGAATGAATTAGAATGGATCATAGGAATTGATTAGAATAGATCGTGCAAATGAATTAGAATGGATACATTCGTGCGAATGAATTAGAATGGATCATACAAATGAATTAGAATGGATCGTACGAATAAATTAGAGTGGATATATTCGTGCGAATGAATTAGAATGGATCGTACGAATGGATTAGAATGAATCATAGGAATGAATTAGAATCGATCATACGAATAAATTAGAATGGATCATATGAATGAATAAGAATGGATCGTACGAATGAATTAGAATGAATCGTATGAACGAATTAGAATGGATCGTACGAATGGATTAGAATGGATCGTACGAATGAATTAGAATGTATCATACAAATGAATTAGAATGGATCGTACGAATGAATTAGAATGGATCGTACGAATGAATTAGAATGGATCGTGCGAATGAATTAGAATGGATACATTTGTGCGAATGAGTTAGAATGGATCATACGAATGAATTAGAATGGATCGTGCGAATGAATTAGAATGGATCCTACGAACGAATTAGAATGGATCGTACGAACGAATTAGAATAGATCGTATGAATAAATTAGAATGGATCGTACGAATGGATTAGAATGGATCGTACGAATGGATCTTGCGAATGAATTAGAATGGATCGTACGAATGAATTAGAATGGATCGTACGAATGAATTAGAATGGATCGTACGAATAAATAAGAATGGATCATATGAATGAATTAGAATGGATCGTGCAAATGAATTAGAATGGATACATTCGTGCGAATGAATTAGAATAGATCGTAGGAAAGAATTAGAATGGTTATATTCGTGCGAATAAATTAGAATGGATCGTACGAATGGATTAGAATGAATCGTACGAATGGATTAGAATGGATCGTATGAATGAATTAGAATGGATCGTACAAATGAATTAGAAAGGTTACATTTGTGAGAATGAATTAGAATGGATCGTACGAATGAATTAGAATGGATCGTACGAATGGATTAGAATGGATCGTACGAATGAATTAGAATGGATCGTACGAATGAATTAGAATGGATCATACAAATGAATTAGAAAGGTTACATTCGTGAGAATGAATTAGAATGGATCGTACGAATGAAATAGAATGGATCATAGGAATGAATTAGAATGGATCGTGCAAATGAATTAGAATGGATACATTCGTGCGAATGAATTAGAATGGATCGTAGGAATGAATTAGAATGGATCATATGAATGAATTAGAATGGTTACATTCATTGGAATGAATTAGAATGGATCGTACGAATGGATTAGAATGGATCGTACTAATGGATTTGAATGGATCGTACGAATGAATTAGAATGGATCGTACAAATGAATTAGAAAGGTTACATTTGTGACAATGAATTAGAATGGATCGTACGAATGGATTAGAATGGATCGTACGAATGAATTAGAATAGATCGTACGAATGGATTAGAATGGATCGTACGAATGGATTAGAATGGATCGTACGAATGGATTAGAATGGATCGTACGAATGAATTAGAATGGATCATACAAATGAATTAGAAAGGTTACATTCGTGAGAATGAATTAGAATGGATCGTACGAATGAATTAGAATGGATCATGCGAATGATTTTGAATGGATCGTACGAATGAATTAGAATGGATCGAACGAATAAATTAGAATGGATACATTCGAGCGAATGAATTAGAATAGATCGTAGGAATGAATTAGAATGGATCATACGAATGAATTAGAATGGATCGTACGAACGAATTAGAAAGGATCGTACAAACAAATTAGAATGGATCGTACGAATGAATTAGAATGGATACATTCGAGCGAATAAATTAGAATGGATCGTACGAATGAATTAGAATGGATCATAGGAATGAATTAGAATGGATCGTGCAAATAAATTTGAATGGATATATTTGAACGAATAAATTAGAATGGATCATACAAATAAATTAGAATGGATCGTACGAATGAATTAGAATGGATCGTGCGAATGAATTAGAATCGATCGTATAAATGAATTAGAATGGATCGTATGAATGAATTAGATCGTACGAATAAATTAGAATGGATTGTACGAATGAATTAGAGTGGATCGTACGAATGAATTAGAATGGATCATGCGAATAAATTTGAATGGATCGTACGAACGAATTTGAATGGATCGAACAAATGAATTAGAATGGATACATTCGAGCGAATGAATTAGAATGGATCGTAGGAATGAATTAGAATAGATCATACGAATGAATTAGAATGGATCGTGCGAATGAATTAGAATGGATTGTACGAATGAATTAGAATGGATACATTCGTGCGAATGAATTAGAATGGATCGGATGAATGAATTAGAATAGATCGTACGAATAAATTAGAATGGATCGTGCGAATGAATTAGAATGAATCGTACGAATGCATTAGAATGGATATATTCGTGAGAATGAATTAGAATGGATCGTACGAATGAATTAGAATGGATCGTGCGAATGAATTAGAATGGATCGTACAAATGAATTAGAATGGATCGTGCAAATGAATTAGAATGGATCGTACGAATGAATTAGAATGCAAACATACAAATGAATTAGAAAGGTTACATTCGTGAGAATGAATTAGAATGGATCGTACGAATGAATTAGAATAGATCGTACGAATGAATTAGAATGGATACATTCAAGCGAATGAATTGGAATGGATCATACGAATGAATTAGAATGGATCATAGGAATGAATTAGAATGGATCGTGCAAATAAATTAGAATGGATCGTACGAATGGATTAGAATGGATCGTACGAATGAATTAGAATGGATCATACAAATGAATTAGAAAGGTTACATTCATGAGAATGAATTAGAATGGATCGTGCGAATGAATTAGAATGGATCGTGCGAACTAATTAGAATGTATCGTATGAACGAATTAGAATGGATCGTACGAACGAATTAGAATGGATCGTACGAACGAATTAGAATGGATCGTACGAATGAATTAGAATGGATACATTCGAGCGATCCAATTAGAATGGATCGTATGAATGAATTAGAATGGATCATAGGAATGAATTAGAATGGATCATGCAAATGAATTAGAATGGATACACTCGTGCGAATAAATTAGAATGGATCGTAGGAATGAATTAGAATGGAACGTACGAATGAATTAGAATGGTTACATTCGTGCAAATGAATTAGAATGGATCGTACGAATGAATTAGAATGGATCGTGCGATTGAATTAGAATGGATCTTACGATCCATTCTAATTCATTCGCACGAATGTAACCATTCTAATTCATTCATACGATCCATTCTAATTCATTCCTATGATCCATTCTAATTCATTCGCACGAATATATCCATTATAATTCATTTGCACGATCCATTCTAATTCATTCCTATGATCCATTCTAATTCATTCATACGATCCATTCTAATTCATTCGTTCAAATGTATCCATTCTAATTCATTCGTACGATCCATTCTAATTCATTCGTACGATCCATTCAAATCCATTCGTACGATCCATTTTAATTCATTCGTACAATGCGTTCTAATCTATTCGTACGATCCATTCTAATCCATTCGTACGATCCATTCTAATTCATTTGTACGAATGGATCCATTCTAATTCATTAGTACGATCTATTCTAATTCATTCTTACATTTCATTCTAAATTATTCGCACGAATGTATCCATTTTAATTCATTCGCACAATCTATTCTAATTCATTCGTACGATCCATTCTAATTCATTCGTATGATCCATTCTAACTCATTCGGTGGATCCATTCTAATTCATTCGTACGATCCATTCTAATTCATTCGCACGATCCATTCTAATTTATTCATATGATCCATTCTAATTCATTTGTACAATCTATTCTAATTCATTTCACATGATCCATTCTAATTCATTCGTACGATCCATTCTAATTCATTCGTACAATCCAGTCAAATTCATTCGTACGATGCAATCTAATTCATTCGCACAAATGTATCTATTCTAGTTCATTCGTATAATACATTCTAATCCATTCGTACGATCCATTCTAATCTATTCGTACGATCCATTCTAATTCATTCGCACGAATGTAACCATTTTAATTCATTCATATGATCCATTCTAATTCATTCGTACAATCCATTCTAATTCATTCATCCGATCCATTCTAATTCATTCGCACGATCCATTCTAATTCAATCATATGAATGTATCCATTTTAATTCATTCGTACGATCCATTCTAATTCATTCGTACGATCTAATTCATTCAAAAGATCAATTCTAATTCATTCGTATGATCGATTCTAATTCATTCGCACGATCCATTCTAATTCATTCGTATGATCCATTCTAATTCATTCGTATGATCCATTTTAATTTATTCGTTCAAATATATCCATTCTAATTCATTCGTACGATCCATTCTAATTCATTCGCACGATCCATTCTAATGCATTTTTATGATCAATTCTAATTCATTCGTACAATCCATTCTAATTCATTCGTACAATCCAGTCTAATTCAGTCGTATGAATGTATCCATTTTAATTCATTCGTACGATCCATTCTAATTCATTCGTACGATCTAATTCATTCGTACGATCCATTCTAATTTATTCGTACGATCGATTCTAATTCATTCGCACGATCCATTCTAATTCATTCGTACGATCGATTCTAATTCATTCGTATGATCCATTCTAATTTATTCGTTCAAATATATCCATTCTAATTCATTCGTACAATCTATTCTAATTCATTCGCACGATCCATTCTAATTTATTCGTACGATCCATTCTAATTCATTCGTATGATCAATTCTAATTCATTCGCACGATCCATTCTAATTCATTTGTACGATCTATTCTAATTCATTCGTACGATCCATTCTAATTCATTCGCACGAATGTATCCATTCTAATTCATTCCTACGAACCATTCTAATTCATTCGCACTATCCATTCTAATTCATTCGTACGATCCATTCTAATTCATTCGTACGATCCATTCTAATACATTCGTACGATCCATTCTAATTATTTCGAACAAATGTATCCATTCTAATTCATTCGTAAGATCTATTCAAATTCAATCGTATGATCCATTCTAATTCATTCGCACAAATGTATCCATTTTAATTCATTCGTACGATCCATTCTAATTTATTCATACGATCCATTCTAATTCATTCGCACGATCCATTCTAATTCATTCGTACGATCCATTCTAATTCATTCGTATGAATATATCTATTTTAATTCATTCGTATGATCCATTCTAATTTATTCGCACGATCTATTCTAATTCATTCGTACGATCCATTCTAATTCATTCGTACGATCCATTCTAATTCATTCGCACGAATGTATCATACGAATGAATTAGAATGGATCATGTGAATGAATTAAAATGGATCGTACAAATGAATTAGAATGGATCGTGCGAACGAATTAGAATGGATCGTACGAACGAATTAGAATGGATCGTATGAACGAATTAGAATGGATCGTATGAACGAATTAGAATGGATCGTACGAATGAATTAGAATGGATACATTCGAGTGAATGAATTAGAATGGATTGTACGAATGAATTAGAATAGATCATAGGAATGAATTAGAATGGATCGTGCAAATGTATTAGAATGGATACATTTGTGCGAATGAATTAGAATGGATCGTAGGAATGAATTTGAATGGATCGTACGAATGAATTAGAATGGTTACATTCGTGCGAATGAATTAGAATGGATCGTACGAATGGATTAGAATGGATCGTACGAATGAATTAGAATGGATCGTACAAATGAATTAGAAAGGTTACATTTGTGAGAATGAATTAGAATGGATCGTACGAATGGATTAGAATAGATCGTACGAATGGATTAGAATGGATCGTACGAATGAATTAGAATGGATCATACAAATGAATTAGAAAGGTTATATTCGTGAGAATGAATTAAAATGGATCGTACCAATGAATTAGAATAGATCATGCGAATGAATTTGAATGGATCGTACGAATGAATTAGAATGGATCGAACGAATGAATTAGAAGGGATACATTCGAGCGAATGAATTATAATAGATTGTAGGAATGAATTAAAATGGATCATACGAATGAATTAGAATGGATCGTGCGAATGAATTAGAATGGATTGTAAGAATGAATTAGAATAGATACAATCGTGCGAATGAATTAGAATGGATCGGACAAATGAATTAGAATGGATCGTACGATTCATTCTAATTCATTCGTTTGATCCATTCTAATGCATTCGTACGACTCATTCTAATTCATTCTTACGATCCATTCTAATTCATTCGTACGATCCATTCTAATTCATTCGCATGATCCATTCTAATTCATTCGTACGATCCATTCTAATTGATTCGCACGAATGTAACCATTCTAATTCATTCTTACGATCCATTCTAATTCATTTCTATGATCCATTCTAATTCATTCGCACGAATAAATCCATTCTAATTCATTTGCACGATCCATTCTAATTCATTCCTATGATCCATTCTAATTCATTTGTATGATCCATTCTAATTCATTCGCTCGAATGTATCCATTCTAATTCATTCGTACGATCCATTCTAATTCGTTCATATGATCCATTCTAATTCGTTCATACGATCTATTCTAATTCGTTCGTACGATCCATTCTAATTCATTCACACGATCCATTCTAATTCATTCGTACGATCCATTCTAATTCATTCTCAGGAATATAACCTTTCTAATTCATTTGTATGATCCATTCTAATTCATTCGTACGATCCATTCTAATCCATTCGTACGATCCATTCTAATTCATTTGCACGATCCATTC
The DNA here is from genome assembly GCA_947650365.1 of Chamaelirium japonicum. Classification (NCBI taxonomy): domain Eukaryota; kingdom Viridiplantae; phylum Streptophyta; class Magnoliopsida; order Liliales; family Melanthiaceae; genus Chamaelirium; species Chamaelirium japonicum. The sequence continues at coordinate 16,030,752 of OX393559.1, read as the reverse complement.
TAATTCATTCCTATGATCTATTCTAATTCATTCGTACAATCCATTCTAATTCATTCGCTCGAATGTATCCATTCTAATTCATTCGTACGATCCATTCTAATTCATTCTCACGAATGTAACCTTTCTAATTCATTTGTATGTATCCATTCTAATTTATTCGTACGATCCATTCTAATTCATTCGCACGATCCATTCTAATTCATTCGTACGATCCATTCTAATTCATTCGCACGATCCATTCTAATTCATTCGTATGATCCATTCAAATTCATTCGCACGAATGTATCCATTCTAATGCATTCGTACGATTCATTCTAATTCATTCGCACGGTCCATTCTAATTCATTCGTAAGATCCATTCTAATTCATTCGTCCGATCCATTCTAATTCATTCGCACGAATGTATCCATTCTAATTCATTCATACAATCCATTCTAATTCATTCGCACGATCCATTCTAATTCATTCGTATGATCCATTCTAATTCATTCCTATGATCTATTCTAATTCATTTGCTCGAATGTATCCATTCTAATTCATTCGTTCGATCCATTCTAATTCGTTTGTACGATCCATTCTAATTCATTCGTATGGTCGATTCTAACTCATTCGTAGGAATGAATTAGAGTGGATCGTACGAATGAATTAGAATGGTTACATTCGTGCGAATGAATTAGAAAGGATCGTACGAATGGATTAGAATGGATCGTACGAATGAATTAGAATGGATCGTACAAATGAATTAGAAAGGTTACATTTGTGAGAATGAATTAGAATGGATCGTACGAATGAACTAGAATGGATCGTACGAATGGATAAGAATGGATCGTATGAATGGATTAGAATGGATCGTACGAATGGATTAGAATGGATCGTACGAATGAATTAGAATGGATCATACAAATGAAATAGAAAGGTTACATTCGTGGGAATGAATTAGAATGGATCGTGTGAATGAATTAGAATTGATCATACGAATGAATTAGAATGGATCGTACGAATGAATAAGAATGGATCGTACGAATGAATTAGAATGGATACATTCGAGCGAATGAATTATAATAGATCGTAGGAATGAATTAGAATGGATCATACGAATGAATTAGAATGGATCGTATGAATGAATTAGAAGGGATCGTACGAATTAATTAGAATGGATACATTCGTGCGAATGAATTAGAATGGATCGTACGAATGAATTAGAATGAATACATCTGTACGAATAAATTAGAATGGATTGTACGAATGAATTAGAATGGATATATTCTTGCGAATAAATTAGAATGGATCATATATTCGTGCAAATAAATTAAAATGGATCATACGAATGAATTAGAATGGATCGTGCGAATGAATTAGAATGAATCTTACGAATGCATTAGAATGGATCGTACAAATGAATTAGAATGAATCGTACGATCCATTCTAATTCATTCGTCCGATCCATTCTAATTCATTCGCACGAATGAATTAGAATGGATCATATGAATGAATTAGAATGGTTACATTCGTGCGAATGAATTAGAATGGATCGTACGAATGGATTAGAATGGATCGTACAAATGGATTAGAATGGATCGTATGAATGAATTAGAATGGATACATTCGTGCGAATGAATTAGAATGGATCGTACGAATGAATTAAATGGATCATGCAAATGAATAAGAATTGATCATACGAATAAATTAGAATGGATCGTACGAATGAATTAGAATGGATACATTTGTGCGAATGAATTAGAATGGATCGTACGAATGAATTAGAATGGATACATTCGTGCGAATAAATTAGAATGGATCGTACGAATGAATTAGAATGGATCGTGCGAATGAATTAGAATGGATCGTACGATGCAATCTAATTTATTCTAATTCATTCGTACATTCATACGATCCATTCTAATTCATTCGTACGATCCATTCTAATTCATTCGTACGATTCATTCTAATTTATTCGCACAAATGTATCCATTCTAATTCATTCGTACGATCCATTCTAATTCATTCGCACGATCCATTCTAATTTATTCGTACGATCCATTCTAACTCATTCGCACGATCCATCTAATTCATTCGTACGATCCATTCTAATCCATTCGTACGAATGTAACCATTCTAATTCATTCGTACGATCCATTCTAATTCATTCCTACAATCCATTCTAATTCATTCGCACGAATGTAACCATTCTAATTCATTCGTACGATCCATTCTAATTAATTCCTACGATCCATTCTAATTCATTCTCACAAATGTAACCTTTCTAATTCATTTGTACGATCCATTCTAATTCATTCGTACGATCCATTCTAATCCATTCGTACGATCCATTCTAATTCATTCGTACGATCCATTCTAATTTATTCTCATAAATGTAACCTTTCCAATTCATTTGTACGATCCATTCTAATTCATTCGTATGATCCATTCTAATCGATTCGTACGATCCATTCTAATCCATTCGTACGAACCATTCTAATTCATTCGCACAAATGTAACCATTCTAATTCATTCATACGATCCATTCTAATTCATTCCTACGATCCATTCTAATTCATTCGCACGAATGTATCCATTCTAATTCATTTGCACGATCCATTCTAATTCATTCCTAGGATCTATTCTAATTCATTCGTACGATGCATTCTAATTCATTCGCTCGAATGTATCCATTCTAATTCATTCGTACGATCCATTCTAATTCGTTCATACGATCCATTCTAATTCGTTCGTATGATCCATTCTAATTCATTCGTACGATCCATTCTAATCCATTCGTACGATCCATTCTAATTCATCCATACAAATGAATTAGAATGGATCGTATGAATGAATAAGAATGGATCGTACGAATGAATTAGAATGGATCGTGCGAATGAATTAGAATGAATCGTACGAATGAATTAGAATGGATACATTCGTGTGAATGAATTAGAATGGATCATATGAATGGATTAGAATGGATCGTACGAATGGATTAGAATGGATCGTACGAATGAATTAGAATGGATCGTACAAATGAATTAGAAAGGTTATATTTGGGAGAATGAATTAGAATGGATCGTACGATTGAATTACAATGGATCGTACGAATGAATCAGAATGGATACATTCGTGCGAATGAATTAGAATGGATTGTAGGAATGAATTAGAATGGATCGTACGAATTAATTAGAATGCTTACATTCGTGCGAATGAATTAGAATGGATCGTGCGAATGAATTAGAATGGATCGTGCGAATGAATTAGAATTGATCATACAAATAAATTAGAATGGATCATACGAACGAATTAGAATGGATCGTATGAACGAATTGGAATGGATCGTACGAGTGGATTAGAATGGATCATACGAATGGATTAGAATGGATCATACGAATGAATTAGAATGGATCGTGCGAATGAATTAGAATTGATCATATGAATGAATTCGAATGGATCGTACGAATGAATTAGAATGGATCATATGAAAGAATTAGAATGGATCGTGCGAATGAATTAGAAAGGATCGTACGAATGAATTAGAATGGATATATTCGTGCGAATGAATTAGATTGCATCGTACGAATGAATTTGAATGGATTGTACAAATGAATTAGAATGGATCGTACGAATGAATTAGAATGGATCATGCGAATGAATTAGAATAGATCGTATGAATGAATTAGAATGGATCGTACGAATAAATTAGAATGGATCGTGCGAATGAATTAGAATGGATCGTACGAATAAATTAGAATGGATCCACCGAATGAGTTAGAATGGATCATGCGAATGAATTAGAATGGATCGTACGAATGAATTAGAATGGATATATTCGTGCGAATGAATTAGAATGGATCGGACGAATGAATTAGAATTGATCGTGCGAATGAATTAGAATGGATCATACGATTGAATTTGAATGGATCGTACGAATAAATTAGAATGGATACATTTGTGCGATGAATAAGAATGGAGCGTATGAATGAATGAGAATGGAGCGTACGAATGAACTAGAATGGATACATTCGTGCGAATGAATTAGAATGGATTGCATGAATGAATTAGAATGGATACATTCGTGCGAATGAATTAGAATGGATCGTGCGAATGAATTAGAATGGATCGTGCGAATGAATTAGAATGAATCGTACGAATGAATTAGAATAGATCATGCGAATAAATTAGAATGGATCCTATGAATGAATTAGAATAGATATATTCATGCGAATGAATTAAAATGGATCGTACGAATAAATTAGAATGGATCGTACGAATGAATTAGAATAGATCGTATGAATAAATTAGAATGGATCATACGAATGAATTAAAATGGATACATTTGTGCGAATTAAAACGGATCGTACGAATGGATTAGAATTAGATCGTACGAATGAATTAGAATGGATCGTACGAATGAATTAGAATGAATCCTACGAATGCATTAGAATGGATCATACGAATGGATTAGAATGGATCGTATGAATGGATTAGAATGGAGCATACGAATGGATTAGAATGGATCATACAAATGAATTAGAAAGGAAGGTTACATTCGTGAGAATGATATAGAATGGATCGTACGAATGAAATAGAATGGATCATGCGAATAAATTTGAATGGATCGTACGAATGAATAAAAATGGATCGTACGAATGAATTAGAATGGGTACATTCGAGCGAATGAATTAGAATAGATCATAGGAATGAATTAGAATGGATCATACGAATGAATTAGAATGGATCGTGCGAATGAATTAGAATGGATTGTACGAATGAATTAGAATGGATACATTCGTGTGAATGAATTAGAATGGATCGGACGAATGATTTAGAATGGATCGTAAGATTCATTCTAATTCATTCGTACGATCCATTCTAATGCATTCGTACGATTCATTCAAATTCATTCGCACGATCCATTCTAATTCATTCGTACGATCCATTCTTATTTATTCATACGATCCATTCTAATTCATTCGCACAATCCATTCTAATTCATTCGTACGATCCATTCTAATTCATTCGTATGATCCATTCTAATTCATTCGCACGAATGTATCCATTCTAATTCATTTGCACGATCCATTCTAATTCATTTCTATGATCCATTCTAATTCATTCGTACGATCCATTCTAATTCATTCACTCGAATGAATTAGAATAGATCGTTCTAATTCATTCCTATGATCCATTGTAATTTATTTGTACGATGCATTTTAATTCATTCGTATGATCCATTCTAATTCATTCGTACAATCCATTCTAATGCATTCGTACGATCTAATTCATTTGTACGATCCATTCTTATTCATTCATACAAATGTAGCCATTCTAATTCCTTCGTACGATCCATTCTAATTTATTCTCACAAATGTAACCTTTCTAATTCATTTGTACGATCCATTCTAATTCATTCGTACGATCCACTTAAATTCATTCGCATGATCCATTCTAATTCATTCATACGATCCATTCTAATTCATTCTCACGAATATAACCTTTCTAATTCATTTGTATGATCCATTCTAATTCATTCGTACGATCCATTCAAATCCATTCGTATGATCCATTCTAATTCATTCGTACGATCCATTCTAATTCATTCTCACAAATGTAACCTTTCTAATTCATTTGTGCGATCCATTCTAATCCATTCGTATGATCCATTCTAATCCATTCGTACGATCCATTCTAATTCATTCGCACGAATGTAACCATTCTAATTCATTCGTACGATCCATTCTAATTCATTCCTACGATCCATTCTAATTCATTCGCCCGAATGTATCCATTCTAATTCATTTGCACGATCCATTCTAATTCATTCCTATGATCCATTCTAATTCATTCGTACGATCCATTCTAATTCATTCGCTCGAATGTATCCATTCTAATTCATTCGTACGATCCATTCTTATTCGTTCATACGATCCATTCTAATTCGTTCGTACGATCAATTCTAATTCATTTGTACAATCCATTCTAATTCATTCGCACGATTGTATCCATTCTAATTCATTCGTACGATCCATTCTAATTCATTCGCACGATCCATTCTAATTCGTTCGTACGATCCATTCCAATTCGTTCGTATGATCCATTCTAATTCATTCGCACGATCCATTCTATTTCATTTGCATGATCCATTCTAATTCATTCTCACGAATGTAACCTTTCTAATTCATTTGTATGATCCATTCTAATTCATTCGTACGATCCATTCTAATCTATTCGTACGATCCATACTAATTCATTTGCACGATCCATTCTAATTCATTCCTATGATCCATTCTAATTCATTCGTACGGTCCATTCTATTTCATTCGCTCGAATGTATCCATTCTAATTCATTCATACGATCCATTCTAATTCATTCGTACGATCCATTCTAATTCATTCTCACGAATGTAACCTT